>NW_024121321.1:30613309-30839100 GCF_016745375.1 Pimephales promelas | reverse complement strand
CGTCCTCAACCGTATTTCTGAAGGCCTACGTCCATAGAACAATCCTAAAACTCAAGCCAGCCTAATTTTACAACACCTTTAAGAAACCTGAATAATTTCCTGCAGACATATTAATCAGATGATCCCCATATTTAATATATCAGATCCTCATATTAATCAGACACCAGATCCCCATATTAAATATTAATCAGATCCTCATGTTTGAATAGTAATCAGATCCCATATATTACATTAATCAGATCCCAGAATCCCCATATATTAAATTAATCAAATCCCCATATTTTACATTTATCAGATCCCCATATTAAATATTAATCAGATCTCCATACCAATCAGATCCCCATACATTAAATATCCCTATACATAAAAATCCCCATATATTACATTAATCAGATACCAGATTCCCATATTAATCAGATCCCAGATCCCCATATATTAAATTAATCAAATCCCCATATTTTACATTTATCAGATCCCCATATATTACATTAATCAGATACCCATATTAAATATTAATCAGATCTCCATACCAATCAGATCCCCATACATTTAAATATCCCTATACATTAGAAATCCCCATATATTACATTAATCAGATACCAGATTCCCATATTAATCAGATCCCAGATCCCCATATATTAAATGAATAAAATTCCCATATTACATTAATCAGATCCCAGATCCCATATTATTAAGATCCCAGATCCCCATATATTAAATGAATAAAATTCCCATATTACATTTATCAGATCCAAGATTCCCATATTAATCAGATCCCAGATCCCCATATATTAAATTAATCAAATCCCCATATTTTACATTTATCAGATCCCTATATATTACATTAATCAGATTCCAGATCCCCATATTAATCAGATCCCAGATCCCCATATATTAAATTAATCAAATCCCCATATTTTACATTTAATCAGATCCCATATATTTACATTAGTCAGATCCCAGATTCCCATATTAATCAGATCCCAGATCCCCATATTAAAATTAATCAGACCCCAGATCCCCATATTATTCAGATCCCCATAATCGCTTTGCAGTCATCAGGAACAAAGCAGCTTTTTAACTAAACAGGGCTTTCAGGTTGTTAAATCCTAAAGCATTTGAGGATTTGGACTAGAATTAGTTTGAGGGAGAAACACTTACAGTTGAGTGTTTCCAGTACAGGATGATTTCGGGAATGTTCTCGGCAGGTTGCAGCGTGGGATACTTTTTCCACTCGTTCCAGTCAATAGTCATTGTGCCATTTTTGTCCATGCTACAAGAGGAAAGACAGTTTACAGCCTGGAAACAAGCTCTGCGCTAAAAGAAAAAAAAATCTAACAAAGCACTGACTCAATTCATTAAGAGATCAATGCATTTATATAGTTATAAACTAACTGGAAGTGTGTAATATACAAAAGCTAAACATATGAAGGTAAATGAAACCAGTTTCAAGAACTTTAGGAGTCAACCAGGGAACATTGCCAATTTTTTTATCCAACAATATTTCACCTATTAAGGACTTTCTCCGCTTGCTGCAGGGAAATATAGACGCCAAGATCTCGCAAGGAGTTCACAATGTCACTGGCGTTCACTTGACCTGACAAGAAACAAATTAAAGAAGATGTCAGTTATTTAAAAAAAAAAACAACAAGTTTTGAGTTTGTAAATCAAGTAATGCATTGCATCAAGGTATAATACCAGCTTTCTTTCTATCCAGGCTTTTGAAGACAAGCTTCAGGTCTTTCTCGTGGTCTTGGAGGTAGTGAACAAACTCTTCAAAGTCCAGCTGCCCATCATGCTCTTTCTCTTCATTTTTCAGTGTTTTCTGTGGGAGGAAAGACAATTTTTAATGCAACCAAATCTAATTAGTGTGCGCAACCACGAATATCCAAAGCATTCCAGCAGAAAAATCATTGCACAAGTGTGAATACCGACAGCTGGAAAACTAGAACAGAGGGAATGAGTGTCTTTAGTTATTAGACGGGAAACTATGCAGATACAGGCTTAAAAGACACCTGACACAATACAAGACCTGTGAAACCCAGGTAAGTGTCTGTGCGTTTCACTAATACTACAAGAAAAGTTTTAATAATATTAACTACTGACTCACAAGGGAGCATTAAGTCATAATCAGATCAGACTCTCAGTCTCCTGTCATTAAAATGACTGAATGCATTCTCTAGAAAATCTGATCATGAGATTATAATCATGTTTGTACACTCATCCCGATTATTGCAGCAGCTCAGACAATCATAATCTATAAACTTATGGACCTATCAATTCTGATGGTCTCATTGAAACTGCACCACTAGGGGCGCCATACAACCTTCATTTAAAAAAAAAGATTACATAAAAGTATGAATCTTGAAGTTGTATCTAAAATTATTAAGTTACAGTATCATGGTGTTGATAAGGCTATAACGCTGAACAGATTATTGATGCACTTTATTTAGTCAATAGTTTTTTAAAAGGGGATGGTTCACCTAAAAATGAAAACTTGTCAAAATAACTTGTGTTCTGCAAATGAAAGAAATTCATACAGGTTTGGAACAACTTGAGGATAAGCAAATTAGAACAGAATTTAAATCTTTTGGGGGTGACCTGTCCCTTTAAGCGCTGTGGGGACACTCCAAATATGGTCATTTTCACGGAAACGCGCGCGCAGGAAAGAGGAACGAGCACCGGAAACGTCATGCGTCAAAAATGTGTAGGTTCTTTAAAAAAGCGAGAGGAAAAAAGTGAACTACTTTTTACTTTATTCAAAGGTCCGCTTACATTGAATAATATGTAAAGAAAGATTAGAAAGAATGTACATGTGATTTGATCATTTTTACCTTCTTCCATTTTCTGTATGTAGAGAATTCCTGCGACGGCAGAAGGACGCTGAGAGACTTGAGCGACTTCAGCTCGGACGGTAATCCATTCGACTCAAAATAGTCCACCTCGACGTGATCTGAATTATGGACAGGCACATAAAGGCACAGGCACAACATCTTCAAAAAAGTAAAAGTCTTCGACGATAAATAAATAAATAACACAAGAACACTATCGCCTGCCGGCGGTGAAACGCTGAAATGCCGGTAACGCTGCTGGGCTTGTCTAGAAAAGTCCTTAGACACGCCCACTGAGTGAAGGAGGCGGACTCTGATTGGTCACCGGGTTCTACGTATTTAAACATTTGAACGCCTTAAAGTCTGAAAGGCCAATCACGGCTGGAAGCCATTGATTTCGTGTGTAAATCAGGCCCCTCCTCTTTCACTACTAAACTCCAGCCTGAGCCGCCAGAAGAGACATCATGTGACATTCTGTGAAATTTCAATGGAAGTGACTCATAGAATTTCACATTTTCTCACAGGGAACAGAGAAACCGACATAGACCTATAATATACTGTATATCGTCCCTAAACTTAGTTAACATGCCTCAAATCAGGGTTGTAGTTAACTTAGACCTTTAAAACATTTTTTACTTGTAGGCCTACACATCAAACTTATTTTATTTCAGCTGGTTGCAAAGGCAACATGAATCATTTTCATTTGGTTTAACTTTACGTAGCATACTAAAATAACAAATAATAGAGTATAAAAATAATTAAATATAACACCTCAAAAGTTTTAATTTCTGAAAAAAATTCATGAGTTCGAACTTATTTAGTGTGATTTTGCTTATTTTTGATAATAAGTCTGAATAAGTTGGGCTATTAGGTTGGCTATTTTGGTTCAACTAATTTCTTTATTCATTTACTTAAATGTGAACATGTGTTTGCATAATTGAACTGTTAGTACCTGTTTCATATTAAATAACAAAAAAATACTACACTCACTTTCATGAGGTCTCCTTTTACCTCACATTAATGTGCATTTGCACATGTTTGTGATTATAGAATTAACCGTGCATATAGAAAACTTTTCTCTTAAATTGTCTTTAAAAAAGTCAAATATTGTTAAATAACACATCTGAAGTCAAACATAACCAATAACAGTGTACAGGTCAGTACAGGATATTTTCTTGGTTATAGCAGTAATTATCGTTAATAGGCCACGATATAAACGGCGACTCGTTAGGCCTAATCCTGCAGAAAGCTGTCTCCGGTTGCAGAATTACGTCAGAGTCTGGAGGAGGATCAGTGTCCGTGCCAATTTCTGAATTTCGTGAATTTCTAAATCTTTTCATTTAATTTAACTATTAAACGTTTAATTCTTCTCTCATGGCAATTGTTGCTGGGTTGTTTTAACCCAACTTTGGGTCAAATATGGACAAACCCAGCCATTGGGTTACATTTTTTTTTTAAATTACATTTTTAACCTAACGTTTTGGGTTTGTCCATATTTGACCCAAAGTTGGGTTAAAACACCCCAGCACTTTTAGAGTGTATGACTTAATTAGTGAGCTTGCACTGATTTGCTCATGTTTTTTGGTTTGTGGGTATTTTATTTCCGTTACTCTCCGACCAAAACAGGTCTTATCTTACACTCTAAACGATGCTGGGTTGTTTTAACCCAAAATTGGGTAAAATATGGACAAACCCAAATGTTGGGTTAAAAATGCAATTTAAAATTTTAACCCAACTTCAACTTTCACTTAGTTGCAACTGTACATTTTTTTAATTGGATTAACCCAACATTTGGGGTTGTCCATATTTGTCCCAAATTTGGCTTGAAATAACCCAGCATTTTTAGAGTGCATCATAAGAGTTGAGTATCTGTAACACAATCCAGGGGAGCCTGAGGACGGTAGTGCACTCATGTACTTGTATGCAGCGTCGCATCAGGCTGGCCATAGGACTGAATGTGACTCCTGTGCTCTCTAAAAACTAATTTTAGCCATAAGTCACACGCTTCGGGGATCACTAAGGGGGATAGACGCGGGCTCTGGGAGTCACAGAGCTCCTATTTCGTCAAGCAGGGTTGAGAGAAAGACAACTGCTTCTGTGTGAATGATGTTTGATTCATTCAAGACCTTTGTCGTTCACAGAGTGATGCAGCTGATAAAGTTGAGCCACATTTCTGTTTTTTACATTCCTCTTGTTTCAGATCCAAAAAAATAAAAAAAATAAATAAAAAAAATAAAAATAAATCAATCAGTTTTTACGTAAAAAAAATGGTTTTTTTACATGTATATGTGGGGTTTCTAAGAAAAATATTATTGGTTTAACTTAAAAAATGAAGTAACCTGGCTGCCTTAAAAATGTAAGTTTATTGAAATGAAAAAATTGAGTTAATACAATGAAGGAGATTGATTTAATCATCAGAAACTCAAAATATTATGTTATCTGAGCTACATAAATTATTGAAGTTGATTTGACAAAAGAAAAAATGTGATTACAAATCATGAAAATATTTTTTTACAGTGCAGTTTTCATTAATTCTCACAAATAATGACAAAGATAAGACAGGTCGCACAATTAAGCATGAAATTAAGAAGTAGACTGAAATATTTTCTTTGTAAAACATTCTCCAATATTTTTTGTTTTATTCACAACTTTGAAAAGATCACCGTTTATTTTGTCTTATTCTGTTAACTTAACTGTCACCGTCCCACAGGTGGGACGTTTGCCACTATATTTTTAAAACAATAATATCTTAGTAAATACCTTAAATAATATTGACAAACTATATATCATTTGAAAGCTTACAATCTCTAGTTTCCATATTTGGTGACTGATTTTCAAAATATATTACAGAGGAGCCATAATTTATCAATATAAAACAAGAATATTTTCATACTCATAAGGCGTGTTCAGACCTTTATTTTAAAATAGCAGTAAACATGAAATATCATGAAAAAATGGTAGATACCTCAGTTTGTTTTCATGCCAAAAGTTCAAAAGATAGAATCCATTCAATTATTTTGGAAAAAAAAGGTCTGAAAAGTTTGAAATATCAAGAAAAAAATTATAAATTCACCATTTGTGACGTGGCAGCTAGCTATGACTTACATGCGTGTTCTTTGTATGTGTTTCTTAGAGGTTCAATTCATATCAAAATCTGCCAAACTTCCCATGCTACTTCTGAATAGGATCTCTACTTCATAAATTGTATGAAAATTGTGGAAATAATGGTTCATATCACTCAAAACACGAATGGAAATGCAGGCGCCCTTATATGGGCAGTAATGGAGTCTGATTGTCTCCTAGTGAAAAAGTTTGGTACTGCGCTCAAACAAAATCTTACTGAAAGCTCATTTTTTGAGATATCAACCTAAAATTTGAAACACAACTTGTTCAGATTTTTGGCTTTGATTTTTCTGCCATTTTAGAGTAGCCCAGGTTTTGAAAATATATATTTTATGTAAAATATGAATAATTTATATTTTTGCATTGTACATTTCCATAAACTCAAACCTCTATAACTTTTTTTCTGTTTCACTTTCTTAATTTATTTCACTTCTACAAAAATCTGCCAAATGTCTTCTTTAAAACAAGACCAATCATATGTCTATATTCCAAAGCATTCTTGAATTACAACCATTTAAGTTCGAAATGTGCATTTTTATGTCTATTCAAAAAAGGGGGGGTGACAGTTAACAGGTTAAATATTCTTAAATATGGACGCGGTGTCTAACTAAAAGTGTTCTTGAGTGAAAGTAAAAAGTGTCCATATTTATTTATACTTAAAAGGAACATGTTCAATGCATGGTTTAGATGACTATAGTGAAAAGTTACATTCATTATTAGTGTTAAATAAGCTTCATTTGACTGTAATTTGACTTGATGTCAGCTCAGTAAGAAAAATATTTTTAATAAGTCATGATCGTCATTGAAATATTGCCTTTTAAGGTGTAATTTATAAATGCTACAGAGTACAAATACAAAGTATAATAATATACAAAAAAAGCATAATAATGAAATACAACCATTCGTGTATACTTTACACCCCTCGGGTCATAATGCTGTTCTGAACAAAAGTTATGAAACTTGTTGTTTCAGGTAAATGTTCTGATCAATGGACTGGCCAATCGCCCGTTCGAACCGTTTTTATCTGTTTATGTCACATAATATATGATAAACGGCTCATTCATAAAGAGCTCCATACATTCAGACTCAGAGCAATTAAAGGTGTGTATTATTAACCACAGTACAGAGGTCAGGTCGCTTGAAAGTCCTGTGTTTGTTTGCTCTCGATCTGGATTACGTCTGATATATCCCTGAAATGCGTCCGATAAACTTCACCTGGAGGAGGTCAGATTGACAGATGCAAAACAAGACGTGTTATCTCTCGTGTTACGTGCCATTACCTGCTTCGGTCACTGTTTGTCTCTCAATAACGGGATCAACAGCCATTCTGCCGCGCTCTTATCCACAGAAACAGGAGAAAAGTGCAGAAATGCTCTTCCTGATATCACAGATCTATATAATAAAGGACTTTCAATAAAAAACAACAACACATTTTCACAATTTAACCATTCAAAGGTCAAGTTTTTTTATTGTTTGTGAAAGGAGTCTCTTCTGCTGCATTTACTCTCAGAAAAAAAGGTACAAAAGCTGTCATTGGGGCGGTACCTTTTCAAAAGGTACACTTTTGTACCTAAAGGGTGCATATTGGTACCTTCATGGTACATATTTGTACAATTATGGCACCAATACGCACCCTTTAGGTACAAAAGTGTACCTTTTTGAAAAGGTACCGCCCCAATGACAGCTTTTGTACCTTTTTTTCTGACAGTTTTGATCAACAATACAGTAAAACAGTGAAACATTAGTACAATGTAAAAGAACTGTCAGTATACAAGTGTAATATGTAAGTGTAATTTATTCCTGTGATCAAAGCTGTATTTTCAGTATCATTCCTTCAGTGTCATCCTTCAGAAATCAACATTTCTGATTATTGTTGATGTTGAAAACAGTCGGCAGGCCTTTAAACAGTGTTGTGTTTTACATTCAGAAGTACTACATGCAAGAAAAACCTCAACATTGTTGTTTTGACGTTATCATGTTGATGCATTACCATAAAAAACACATGAAATTCAGATTTTGGCATACAGGTGAAACTGGAAAAATTTGAATATGGTGCGAAAGTTCATTTATTTCAGTAATTCAACCTAAAAAGTGAAACTAATATATTATATAGACTCACTACATGCAAAGTCAGATATTTCAAGCCTTTATTTGTTATAGTTTTGATGATTACGGCTTGCAGATATGAAAACCGTTTCACAATATTCTAATTTTGAATTTGTGGGTTTTCATATCTGTAAGCCATAATGATCAAAATTATAACAAATAAAGGCTTGAAATATCTCACTTTGCATGTAGTGAGTCTATATAATATATTAGTTTCACTTTTTAGGTTGAATTACTGAAATAAATGAACTTTCGCACCATATTCAAATTTTTCCAGTTTCACATGTTAAGGCTATATTAAATGAGCCATGGAGTTTTGCAATGAGAGTTTAGTTTAATCATGACCAAAACAAAAAGTCCTGCCAGATCCGTGAATACCATAGTGAAAGACTATAAAAAGACTCTTTAAGAACATCACAATCACTCACAGCGTGTTCAACATTTCTGTGCTGTTGGCCAATACTACAGCTCAAGAACACTGTCTTCATGTACGACATCGACATGTGTTTAAAGACATCCCGTTCTTTCATCAGGGCCAACAATGATCTTTCAGTACATTCTACGAGCCCGAACTCAACCAATAATGTAAAAAACAAACAAAAATGCTGTACTAAAGAGATTATGACAGACTCACTCTACACGAGGAACTTCATTTGCATGTCTGACCTCAATCTTGCTCCCAAATGTCTGCGAACAAGAGCCAAATTCTCAGAAATCTGCAAATGAGAACAATAAAACAAATAAGGTTTAGCTTAGCGAGGGCAATGCAATGTGTCCATTTGAAACTATTTAGTGCATAATATAAACTCGAAAAATGTGAATATCGTGCAAAAAGTTCATTTATTTCAGTAATTCAACTTAAAAGGTGAAACTAATATATTATATAGACTTGCTACATGCAAAGTGAGATATTTCAAGCCTTTATTTGTTATAATTTTGATGATTATGACTTAAACCCCAAATTCAAAATGAGAATATTGTGAAAAGGTTTTCATATCTGTAAGTCATAATCATCACTTATAACAAATAAAGGCTTGAAATATCTCACTTTGCATGTAATGAGTCTATATAATATATTAGTTTCACCTTTTAAGTTGAATTAGTGAAATAAATGAACTTTTGCACCATATTCTCATTTTTTCCATTTCACCTGTTGGTTTTGCTCACTTTAGAAAGAATGAATCCTTACAATGTACTTGGATGTTGTGAACACATCTTTAACCCTTGTGCTGCATTAGATTTTTAACACCGTTGAGTGCATTAAGGACCAAAAATGGCCACATATTAAACATTGCCTAAAATATTATATATTATTATTATTTTCCACTTTTACCAAGTTAAATCTTTTAACCAGCATCAGTCCTCATCATAACTACCAAAAATGTATTCAATTTCAGGATTTTAACCCTTTAATTACCAGTTTTGTTTGCGAAACCATCGATTTGTATAAGAGGAAAAAACACAAAAATTCAATTATTTTCAATAAACTAAATGCAAAGAGAAAACTTTAGATTTGGATTATCACAGTCCCACTTTGCAAAAAATCCCACTTAGCGCGTTAGAGACCAAGAATGGCCACCTATTAAACATTGCCTATTGCCTAAAATAAGGTGCATTTCCACCCATAAGGAATAAATATGTAGTGACGTCATCTGGTGGAATACACTATATAATGCAAATATAATGCTTTTGCTTCAAAATGAAAGGATGTTTGTGTAAAAATCATGTTTCATGTATTACTGACAGCCTCAGATTTAAACAACGTTTTAATGGGTTTCAATGGGCCATTTTTGGTCTTTATGGTGCTGAGTGTTACTATTTGATCTACACAGTGTGTGTTATACATATTTTGCAAAATGGGATCACATTTTTTACATGTATCCAAAAAGTCACAATTTTGCCAAATTTCATACCATTTGCATTAAAACAGCCAAAATGGTCAAAGAAATTAAACTGCAAAAGACCAAAAATGTCCCTAATGCAGCATAAGGGTTAACAGCAGAACAGCAATATCACAGTGATGCATCACATCAGTGTGATCACTATCGAGGTTTGCTTGTGTGTTTGCTGTTACGAGGCAGCGCCTCTCATTTCATTTCAATAGGTGACTTAATTCTGAGAATTCAGTTTTATAAAGCTATAATGTAAATGTGAATTCTCCGAACGGTCCCGCTTGATCTATTTCAGTCCATTATTTCTAGCCATTGTCAAAGACACAGCCCGTTATTATGAGATCCATACATGAACTTTAAAAGCCCTGTTCTGTAAAAATTGCTTTATAAGTTTGCACACAGGTCAAATCTTTATGATGTGGACATATTCACACAAGCTTGACAATGCTGGAAAATCCTGTCAGTGTTCTTCAAAGTATTTTTAGGCTGTTTTGTTTTGCCAGCAAGTCTGAGAGGATATACGGGCCGCTGTTTATTATGGGACACTTTGGGTTTCCTTGTCGACCGACCAATACAAGTACAGTCCAGAAACTTCTGTTTACTGGTGGAATGAAAACACAGAATCTGAAAACAGCGCCTCATAATTCACAGATCCGGATGTAATGTTATTTTTGCACTATATAGTCATTTTTCATTGTCACTGAATTATTATGTTTCTTTTGATGATTTTATAAAATTGTTGTGGGAAAAAACCTGCATAACGGGTGCATGGACAAAATATTAACATGAAAAAGTGGTATAAAAATTGGATGGATGGATGGTTTCCTATTGCTCACGTAGAACTGGAACTGATTTAGATGGGAAACAATATTTAAAACATTGTCAGTGAAGTTTAAATGTACTTTAAAACATAAAATAATTTATCAAGGGTGGTTTTATATAAAACCACAGAGTTTTATATAGCCTAATAAAGAATCACGTGGTCTTTAAAAATTAAAAAAAAAAAATTAATATAGTTTTTTCATATTTCCTTTAACATGGTGGACATACTAATATAAGGTTGACCACATCAAATTTGGGGTTGCCCAAGTTGTTTTCCCTCTAAAGAAGTAATGACTGCTTTATGATATGATGTCATTTAATTCGTCCATTTTTCATTTAAAGGGAAAGTAGTAAAAAATAACAGGGTAAACAATGAATTGAGGGACAAGCCAAAAACGTTCATTATAATTGTTAAAATAAATGTAATGATAATAATACAAATACATTAGAGAGAATCATATCCAACAATGGAAAAAAAATTAAAAAAGAGATCGTGTATAGTAGCCTAAGTGTTGTGTTTATTATGAAAATATGCAATATGGGCCTGTGAACTGTATTTTTTTTAGAGTTCAGATTGTGTTATTTTTTATGACAACAATTGATATTGTTCGATCATATATTGGGGAGAGACAAATAATCACCCAATTATGTGAAACTGTTTGTTAGTTTATTCAGCATTAAAGAAGCAGCGTAAAATAAAAATAAATATAAACTGTACACACATTTATACATGTATGTTATTAAATAGCTCCCTCTTCTGGCTGACAAGAAATCTAGCCACGCAAACGTAAGGTCTGATTGATCACAGTTTCCACAAATGAAAAGAAAGATCGTCATCGTCACAAGGGAGTCTAAACCAATGGGAATTGTAAGAAGCGACGAAGGGGCGGGACTTCAGCCATTTGCGGCCGCAAACGTTGTTGTTGGAAGAGAAGTCGATTCAAGAAGCCATTACGCTGCGCAATTGTGTCGGGTCAAAAACTTACTATTTTTGCGTATTCTACGCAATTTTATAAGCGCCCTTGCGTTCAATTTAAAAACATTATGGCATCTCAGGCCAAAAGGAGAAAAACCAATTTCTCCGAAAGGGAGGTGGAGATCATCGTGGAGGAGATGGAAAAGCAAAAACACATTTTGGTCAATCACTTTAACGCGGGCGTCACGCACATCGCTAAGAACAACGCGTGGGTGGAGATTCTGAAACGCGTGAACGCCGTCAGCACCTGTCAGCGCGAGCTCGCCGAAGTCAAGAAGAAATGGTCCGATCTCAAGACCGAGGTGAGGAGAAAAGTGGCCCAGGCGCGGGCGGCCATGGAGGGCACGGGCGACTGCACCTCCGTACCCGTGATCCTGACCTCCATGCAGCAGCGAATCTGCAATCTACTGGGAGAAGCGACCATCATCAGCCTCCCGGCGGCCGAGGCGGGCGCGGAGATCGCGGTGCCCATCAGCTCCTCGGCCACCGTAACGCTCACGCAGAGTAAGACACTAGCGCTACCGCTGCGTAACTTTCAGTGCGTAGAGTCACTTACTAATTACTTTGCTTCCGTTATTTTCACCCTGCTAAAAACACTTTACGCCATGAACTACTGGTAGAAATAGATTTGAGCCATAGATACTACCCCACTTGATCAATCATTCACAGTACACGAAGACAATTGTGTTGTTTTTCTTGAAATGTTGATGTAATTAAGATCTATCTGATTAAATATGGACTCATTTGCAGTCTTGGTTGTTACTAATTACTAAGTATTTTTTTCTGTAAATACAGTTACTTCTGATGTCATAGACTATAGAATAATTCTATATAAAAAACAATAGTGGATTAAACAAAAATAATGTTAAAATGTAAATAATGTAAAAAAATAAAATATATGTATAAAAACTTTCATTGCGTAGCATCAGAAATAGCCACTTACTTCCGTTATTTTCACCCTAAAACAAGTTAAGCCATGATCTACAGGTAAAAATTGATATCATAATACTTCCCCACTTGATCAAGCACAGTACATTAAGACAATTATTTTGTATTCATATTTCTTATGAAGTATCGGAACGATTTGATTTCCGTTATTTCCACCTGCACTGTAAAAAAAAAATATCTTCAAGATTTGTTATCACAATACATTTTTTTTTTGTCAAATCAACTTTATAATAAATTATTTAGTTGAGATAACTTATTATTTTGAGTTTCTGATGATTAAATTAATCTCCTTCATTGTATTAACTCACTTTTTCCAGTTCAATCAACTTAAAATTTTAAGGCAACCCAGGTTACTTACTTTTTTTAAGTTAAAGCAACAATATTTTTTTACAGTGTAGTAATCACAACATTTTTTCTTTTGTCAAAGCAACTTAAATAATTTATTTAGTTCAGATAACATATTATTTTGAGTTTCTGGTGATTAAATTAATCTCCTTCATTATATTAACTCACTTTTTCCAGTTCAATGAACTTAAAATTTTAAGGCAAACAGGTTACTTACTTTTTTTAAGTTAAACCAACAATATTTTTTTTACAGTGAAAAAACACTTTAAGCCATGAACTACAGGTACAAATAGATTTTAACTATAGATACTTCCACACTTGATTTTCCTGATATGTTGTTTTAATATGAAAAGTACATCTAATTAAGATCTATCTAATTAAATATGGACTCGTTTGCAGTCTTGGGTGGTACTCATTACTAAGTAGCCTAATTAATTAGTGTTCTCCTGATGTCACTGCATTATAGACTATAGAACAATTCTATATTAAACAATAGTGGATTGAAAATTTAAATTTAACATACAGTATGTTGTTAAAATTATTTTTTTTATGTCACCTTCTCCCTTTAAATACTTCTAATTTTTCTGTAATTTAATTACAGTTACTTCTGTTGTAATTATATTAAATACTTTATAGACTATAGAACAATTGTAAAACAATAGTGGATTATCTAGTGGTAAAATATGTTTTTAAAGTAATCTTCTCCCTTTAAATACTTTGGTAAATTTATGCAAATTGGACTGCTAATTTAATATATATATATATATATATATATATATATATATATACACATACTGAATGTAGTATAATATTCTGTCAAAAGTTTCACCACGATTTTAGTAATAAAATGTTTATATATGTCAATGTTTATAATGTAAATATATATATATTGAAATGTATATGTTGCATAAATATTCACATTTTGAGTTTACACTTTTCCCAATGCATTTGGATGCTGTATAAATGTGATTGACTTTTCACAGGCATTCAACCAGCAGCCGCAGGAGCGTGTGAGATAAAAACTCTTGAAGGTAAGACAAATTTTCTGTTTTTAATATTAAGGTTGACATGAAACAGAAGTTGTGATAGTGTTTTCTTCCCTAATGTGACATACACACAAGTGAACAACACTGTAAAAAAAAATATTGTTGGTTTAACTTAAAAAAGTAAGTAACCTGGGTTGCCTTCAAATTTTAAGTTGATTGAACTGGAAAAAGTGAGTTAATACAATGAAGGAGATTAATTTAACCATCAGAAACTCAAAATAATAAGTTATCTCAACTGAATAAATTATTATAAAGTCGATTTGACAAAAGAAAATATGTTGTGATAACAAATCTTGTGCATAGGGCTGAATTTAATAGTTTATAAATTGTCATTCAAAATAAATTTCCTTATGGAGTTATGGAGAAACTGAATGGAGTTTTTACTTCCAGAACCGGACTGTTGAAGTCTATATCGAACCACCACTATCCAAACATCCAATCAATTCCCCACAGACAAAATTAAGCCCCGCCCTACATTTGTTCTTCACTGTAAAAAAATATTGATGGTTTAACTTAAAAAAAGTATGTTTGCCTTAAAATTTTAAGTTCATCGAACTGGAAAAAGTGAGTTTATACAATAAAGGAGATTAATTTAACTATCAGAAACTCAAAATAATAAGTTATCTGAACTAAATAAATGATTTAAGTTGATTTGACAAAAGAAAAAATGTTGTGATTACTATGGGGTTGTTAATCGATGGGGTTTGCTTCTGCGTTACTACAACTTGTATTTAAAATAATCGTGACTTTATCGTTGCCATGATTTTTGGAATGACTAAAAATTTTAGGTTTTAGTCGCATACTAAAATGAATGGCCTGTCAAATGTATTTTATATAAAGGTAAAATAACCTTGCATTTGTTTACCGTTGAAGTTGTCCGTTTTGATTTCATATGGACTGAGCTGTGTGTGATCACGCCCCTGCAGACGAGACGACGTACCACACGCTAGAGGAAGGCATGGTGGAGTATTGCACCACGGAGACGCCGGTGACGGTCAGCGCAGAGGCGCCGGTGGAGATGCTGGCAGCGCAGGCCGAATGCTCCGCCAAACCTCAGGAGCTGAAGAGCCGAATCGCTCTCAACTCGGCCAGACTTCTCCAGGAGCACCGCGTCACAAACCTGCACGTGCGTGAGATCGCCCAGCACCTGGAGAACCAGAACGACCTGCTCCAGATGATCCGGCGCTCGCAGGAGGCCCAGGCCTGCGCTCAAGAGAGACAAGCCCAGGCTCTGGAGGGCACGCAGGCCGCTCTGCTGGCCCTCATCCAGATGTTCAGACCCGCTCTGAAGGACCTGAGGAAGTTTCTGCAGAACACAAGCAGCGCCACAAACACAGCAGAGACCGCAGGGGAAGCGGTGGGGAACGCGCCGCCGTCCAAGCCTTCAGACGGACCCTAGAGATGAGGGACGAGTGACAGGTCCGGGTCTGGGATAGACTGTAAATTATTGTACAGCACTGTGCCTCAAAGAGTGTGTGTGTGGACGTTTCAGGGATATCAAGAAGTGGAATTAGGACTTTAAAGTGCATTTTAAAGAAGTGGCCAAAATCTAAAATGCATGGAAGCTTGTTTTCCGCCACAGAAAAAAGGTAATTGCGACTTTTTATCTCACAATTCTGACTTTTTTTCCTCAGAATTGAGTGATATAAAGCCAGAATTGTAAGAATGAACTCGCAATTGCAAGAAATAAATGCGCAATTCTGACTTTTTCTTAGAATTAAATGTTTATATCTTGCAATTCTGACTTTACAACACGCAATTAGGAGAAATAAAGTCATAATAGGGAGATAAAAGTCATAATAATCATAATTAAGGTCAGAATTGTGAGATGTAAACATGCAATTCCAAGAAAAAGTCAGAATTGCGCATTTATTTCTTGCAATTGTGAGTTCATTCTTACAATTCTGACTTTTTAACACACAATTAGGAGAAATAAAGTCATAATTGGGAGATAAAAGTCATAGTAATCATAAACAAGGTCAGAATTGCGAGATGTAAACATGCAATTCTGAGAAAATGGTCTCAATTATCTTTTAAAATGTTTTATTCGTGGCTGAAACAAGCTTTCATTAAAATGTCGTATAGTTACGTTTTACTTTAAAAAGAGCATTTTCGTGCTTGAAGTGAAACATTTTCAGTTTATCTTCAACTTGTTTTATTTTTTTACATTTGGTTGCTTAAAAAGCAAATAGATTGCAACAAACTTGATTCGATTTTTTTTTTGTCAACACCAACGTCATATTTCTTTAACGAAAGCGTTAAATGCAAACGCCCAAAACACACTTTCTTCTATTTGTGTAGATAATCGAATGGCTCCTTTTACAGGTGAGGCCTTGCAAGACTTTGTGGAGGATTTTGTTTCTTTAGCTTTTGACAATAACATTTTTATTTATGTATGTAAAATAAAGAAACTCTCCACACACGTGTGAGTGTTCATTTGTGTTTTATTGATGCTAAAGCCTCCTTATTTACCTGTGCTCAAAAGTCCTGATGTCTAATATATTCATGTACAGTCAGATGCGTCAATGCTTGACAATATAAATACACAATTTGTATATATATATTCTATTGGAAGATATTCTCAAATGTCTTTAATTCTTATGCCTTTATATGTTTTTCAATGGCATCATGTGATCAGATGGAAGTGAAGACAGACGCGTCTGTTGAATTGTACCTTTTTTGTGTAGTCTGATAATACTTTGTATATTTGACACTTTTAGTTCTTTTTTTAGTGTCGTTGCGAGCTCAGTAATGCATTTTCGTAAACTTGATATTGCATTTTATTGTTGTCCTTCGTTTTACTGGTGAAGCCATTCACACGCAGTCTCTTACATTACAGAAACTCTTGATACATTTATTTTTTAAAACTAACTTATTTGTTTACCTCGCAGTAGATCTATATCCAAACATGTTTTTATTTTAATTATATGTTATTCATTTCACTTTTAATAGATCCCTACTCTAATTTAACAATATGATATGATTTCCTTTTACTTTTCACATTGCAATTTGGAAAAGTGTTTTTCTGGTTACTGTTTTTGTGATGCAGCTTTCATGTAGTTCACTTTACCGCCACTAGAGAGAGACAAAATGCTGCATATGTCATCTCGTATATTAAATGTTTGTATCAATCAACATAGGAAACAGTTGTGCTTCTTATTTTTTTTTATAACCTGTGATACTATTTTTCAGGATTCTTTAACGAATAAAAAGTTAAAAAGACCAGTATTTATTTAAAACAAGTTCAATAGAATTCATCCATGAATCCTAAAAAAGGAGGTTTTTAGGATTCATATCACAGGTTCAAAAAAAAAAACTGTTTCCAACATTGATAATAAATCCTCATATTAGAGTGATTTCTGCAGGATCACGTGACTGGAGTAATGATGCTGAAAATTCAGCTTTGATCACAGAATATAAATTACATTTGAACATATATTCACATAGAAAACCATTACTTCGAATTGATATAATATTTCACAATATTTCATTTTTTTGATCATATAAATGCAGCCATGAGCAGAAGAGACTTCTTTTAAAAATCCTAAAATAGTAATGTGTGTGTGTGTGTGTGTGTGTGCGGGTTTTATTGACTCTTATATTACAATTAAACTGATATTGTATGTATTTTATAAAGAACACAACATTACATTTGGAGAACAATACAAACATTATTAAATATTTTTAAATATTTAAGTTATATTTAAAAATATATTGTTAATGGCCTGAGAGAAATCAGTGTGTGTGTATGTGAAAGAGAGAGAGAGAGAGAGAGAGAGAGAGAGAGAGAGAGAGAGAGAGAGAGAGAGAAAAGAGGGGGCGGTGCTTCGTTATCCCTGTAGAAAAACTAAACACGCACGCAGTGATCCAGGCAGGGACAGATTCATGTTCATATACACAGAAGACACACACACACACACACACAGATAGACACAGGACAGACAGAAACACTACAGACGTGAGTTCACGCGATTAGCGTTAATGTTTCTAATGTTTAAAAGGTTGACCGTTAATTCGCGCGCGCACGAGAAAAAACCTGAGGCGATTGTTTGTTCGCGGGTTTGTGAACTAAAACCTGACAATAACAAAGAAACGTTTTTTTTTCTTCTAAATAAAACTATAAAATATAATTGTATATATTTGTTGATATGTTAGTGTTCATCTGTTCTCATGTTAGTTGTGATTTGTGTGTCCCCCCCACAGATGATCATGATGATCCTACAGAGAGAGTTTCCACTGCCAGATTAAAACCGTCACACCGCCTTCAGTCCAACATTGGGTTTCTTCAGCGGGATAAATCATCCAGAGCTCGAGTTCATGGCGTTTCTAGTGAAGAAGAAGAAGTTTAAGTTTCAGACTCATGTCACTCTGGAAGAGCTGACATCCGTGCCGTTTGTCAACGGGGTTTTGTTCTGTAAAATCAGACTATTGGATGGAGGAGACTTCACCTCTGTTTCATCCAGGTAAAACACTTCATCATCTTCACCATTTGTTTATTCGTTGTTTTTATTGAACCGGTAACTACTGATGGTAAAGTACAGTTATGGTCGGAGTGTTTACATTGTGCATTTAAACGAATACAATGGTACTAAACATGCAGAAAAGTCCTGAAAACTAAGTTACCAAATAATCTGTTCTGTGGTATAGTACATGTTTAGCAGGACCATCTTGCAGTGTTATTTAAATATTAGGCTATTTATGTTCATAGGTTGTAAATGTTTTAGATTGCTTTCAAAATTTAAGGTTGTCATCTTGTTGCATTCTTGTCATCTTTGTTATTAGTTTTCTAAATAAATGTGTCTAGTTTTTGTTTCATTATATTTTGTTCTAGTTTTTGTTATTTTAGCACATCAAGTTAAAATAACTGAAAATGCTAGCTTAAATAAAAGTAAAAGTATGTTTTTATTAGTGCTCTCAAATTCATTGATCACATCTTACAAAGTTTGTTGTGTATATAAAATATAAATATGTGTGTGTGTGTGTGTGTGTTTGTGTGTGCATACAAACTTTTATGTTAGATGCGATTAATCACGATTAATTGATTTGGAAGCCCTAACTTTTAATAAGCAGTTTTTTGGCAGTATGATTCTAAGAGATTAAAACATTTTTTGTTTAATTTTAAATTTTTCTTAACATTGGTTCTAAAGTAACACTCTTAAAGGGTTAGTTCACCCAAAAATGAAAATTAAGTCATTAATTACTCACCCCCATGCTGTACCAACCCCGTAAGACCTTCGCTCATCTTCGGAACACAAATAAAGACATTTTTTTATTAAATTTGAGAGCTGTATAACTACCACATAGGCTCCGAGACTTTAATACGATTACCACGACGCATTCGCGAGAACTGAACTGAAGTAGTTGAAGGAGATCGCAATTCTCGCGCGTGCGTCGTGGAAATCGTATTGAAGTCTCGTTTCAGGCCAACAAGGAAGAAAAGGAATAGTCGAATAAAGTCGTTGTTTTTTTTTCGCACAAAACGTATTCTCGTCGCTTGCTAAACTTATAGTTGAGCCACTGTAGTCACATGGAATATTTCAACATTTTCTTCATTGACTTTCTGAGCCGACAAGTGCCAGTCCCTTAGGAGCCTATGTGGTAGTTATACAGCTCTCAAATTTATTCAAAAATATCTTCATTTGTGTTCCGAAGATGAACGAAGGTCTTACGGGGTCGGTACAGCATGGGGGTGAGTAATTAATGACTTAATTTTCATTTTTGGGTGAACTAACCCTTTAAGGTGTTGTGGATGGTTGCCAGGGCGTTGCTAAGATGTTTTTTTATTGCATGTTGCGGTGTGGTTGTTGGGAATATTCATGAAGGTTGCTAATGACAGCTACTTGGATGCTTTCTGCATTATTTGAGGAATCATTTATGTAGATGATTGATATCAAAGGGGGTTAAATCTGACCACTAACCCTTGATATAAATATAATAGTGATGCTTAGCATTTTAACCAGCACTACTGATGTGTTTCTCAGTTCATCTGCTTGTTTGAGACGGTTGCATGAGGATGTCGATCGTGGCATGTGATCAGAGGGAAGTGAAGACAGACGCGTCTGTTGAATTGTTGTACTTTTTTGTGTAGTCTGATACTCCTGTCCATATTTTCCTCTTCTTTTGCGCTCAGTAATAGATTTGCATGTGTGATCTTGATATTGAATTTTATTGTTGTCGTTCGTTTTACCAGTGAACTCAAACACTGTAGCCATTCACACACAGTCTCTCACATTACAGAAACACTGAGTTTAGGTGTCCCATAAATGGACTCATAAAGAATGGTTGTAAGTCTTAATCTATGCATAATAACATCTTTATTTGAGCGTGATTCACAGGCGGTCAGATTCAGAAAGCTCTGCTGTTTTTCAAGCAGTCCAATGTCTTTTCTCCTCTTTGCTCATCGCTTTCAGAATAACAGGAAAGACTCGCTATCAATATCGCTGTTTCACTCGAAAGTTAAATAAAAATGCATCCAAAAACCAAGATATGTTGCAAAACCAAAAGTCTCTGTATAACTTCTTATTTTTAATATTTATAAGCAAATTACACAAGCAAAAGTGCTGTTTTCCCAAATATCAGCACTTTTGCAAATGTGATATTGATCACTGATCTTATACAACAATTCAATAAATGATATAATAGGCTATTGGGTGACTGACTTTTTAGACACAATAGTGTCAGGTTTTTCCTCTATTTTGCCAACAAAAGTAGAGCCGTTGCAAAACGTCTCCGAGCAAAACGAGTTTCAGTTTCGTTACTGAATGAATCCACGTTTTTTAATGAATCATTTCATTAAAAATGAAATGATAGACTTGACGACTCACTTCTGCTCTGTCCCTGAATGAATCAGCCATTTTGAACGAATCATTTGATTGAATGATTCAATGACTAACTCATTAACACAATGAAAGTCTCTCTCAAAGTGCTTGCTACGGATGCGCCAAATTCTTCCCTCATTTTTTTTTTATGATGGACAAAAGTTTTAGAGAAAGTGTGTAAACGTGATTGACACGTGAGGTCGTATTTATTTTTAAACATGCGAAAGTTTTGGGTGAGAATATCGGACTTGGTGTGCAAGGACCTTTAAATAAAACACAACTGAGATCTCCATTTAGTCAACTGAGGTATGAATGAGAAACATCTGAGCAATACAATATTAGTTTGCATGGGATATTAAGCAAGAAAAAGCACTGATTTTATTTCAAAAGTTACACTTTGATGAAAGGTTACGAGGACACCCATTTTGCATTTAGCAATAAGTCATTTGCATTAAGACCGGGAACATGCTTTAAAATAGTTTGATTTCATGCCGACTGAATTTAGCTTGCGTTCTCTTATAAACGGACCCAAGCTCTCGTTTATTTCTTGTCCTTTTAACATTCTCATTCAAGTCACACACATTCTCCTGTCTTGCAGCCTTCAAACACACACGTACACACAAACCTCGCAGCACAGAAACCGCTTTTGTCCTGGTTTGTTTGGCAGGAGGAAGTCAAATGCGAGCGCGTGGAGACGGTTGACCGACAGAGACGTCGTGAACGAGTGAGAGGAAGTTCAGATGAGTTTATAATCTGTCCGGTCCAGTTTAGCATCCAACTGTGTGCATGTCTTGAGTTTGAGGATTGTAGGATGCTGTTGATATTCGAACAGAAGATGTTTTGCAGGAAGTTTGCTGCTTAATGGGGTGTTTGGATTCACACGGTTTCAGACAGACAACAGGAAAATTAGTCAGGAAGCAGGAAGAACGAGGCCGTCAGCTGTTCTCTGTCTCAGGACAATAAATGAAATGCAATCCCAATTTTAATGCTGAGTGGTATATATCTACATCTTTTATGATCTAATAAATATTGTCATATTTTTCATATTTCGCTCTCTCTCTTGTATTTATTAATTCTTTACTTTGACTTTTTGACTACATGTTGACTAGAAGTGAAAAACAAATCAAGACTAGACTTTTTTTCGCACAAGGAAGAATTGTAGTTAATCATTTTCTTTAATTTGCACCAATATAACAATTCTTAGCCATAAACAACAGCATTCTTTACATCCATATATTGCTACTAAAACACATGCCACACATGCACTTCTGTAAACATTTTTGGAGTAACTCATTGCGTTCTGAATCAATTTATTGAAACTGACAGTTTGATGTGATTCATGAAATTATTTTAACTCTTTTCTCCATTTTGCTGCCTTGAAAATAGCCATAAACAGCTATAAAAACAAACTTAAAACCATTTCGAGAGGCACTAATAAAACATCTTTGACTTTATGAACAATACTCAAGATTTTATTGTATATTTCCGCTGCATTGCTTTTTGTTAAATGTGTTTTCAGATGAGCTTCTCTGCCTTTAAATGCTTGTAACAGTAGCAAAAGAGTTTCAAAAGAACAAGGCAAATGCTGTTTTCCATGATGTGACGCCTTTAAATAGTGTCTGACCTATTTATAAATGTCTAAATACCTACCAGACACATAAATGCAGATTGTTATAGATAGAAATGTAGTATTTTCTATGAATAGTATAGGCTCCCATAGGAATGTTGGGTGGGCCGAATCTTCGCCTGTCCCAGCCGTTAGCCAGCCTCATAATTAGGAGGGTTCGGCCTGGAGTTAAATTAAAAGCATCACAATCTCATCCCTCATTCGCCTGCATGAGCACTGGGACAGTATGTCTTTAGAAGGGTTGCTAATTTCATATTTCATTGATATTTATAGCACATTCTTCTCTCTGTTATATAATACCAAAAGCCTCTCAGTTTTGTATTTCCTGTCGTTCATCAGGGACACCGAATAAGGTAGTTTAACGAACATCTACGCGTATTTTCCATGTGATGATAGTGTCCAGAGACAAAAGCAACTTAAAAGCGGTCCATTCGACTTCAGAATATCTCTTTTTCTTGTGTTGCATGTATTAATGATTTGCACTGATTTGAGGATGAGTGAGTAAACGTTGAATTTCTTCAGCGAGCAATTGCAATCAAGGTTTTGGTGTTTTACTTTAATTGCAGGTTTATTTGTCATCCGTGCTTGATCTATTACAGCTATGTGCTATAGTTGGAAACTTTAGGGCTTTTAGTTGATTAAAGAGTTCACTTTTGCTGATAATTTACTCACCCCCATGTCATCCAAGATGTCCACGTCTTTCTTTCTTCAGTCGAAAAGAAATTAAGCATTTTGATGAAAACATTCCAGGATTTTCTCCATATAATGGACTTCAATGGGAACCAAACGGTTCAAGGTCCAAATGAGAGTTTCAGTGCAAACTGTTCAAAGGGCTTTAAACGACGCCAGACGATGAATTTTGGACCCCATTGAAGTCCATTACATGGAGAAAATCCTGGAATGTTTTCATCAAAAATCTTAATTTCTCTTTCCTAAAATGCATAATTTTGTTTCTCAAAAGCATTGTGAGTGAAGTTGATGTGGAGACCATTGGTGGCAAAGGTCGATCCTCTTAGGCTAACCATGTTTTTGGGAAACGCAGCCCTGTAGTTTTAAGGCAGGTCTGCTGTGCCGCCCTTCTTGAACCGTAAAAACCGCAAACCACTGGGTGTATGACACCGGCCCCACAGCCAGCCTTTTGCCACATATGCAGTTTCCCTTTCATTTTGCGTGTTTTACCCAGCATGCTCTCAGTTTGTAGGACCTGACAGGCTGTAGTTCTGATTAGTACGATTCAGCCACATGCATTGAGAAATAATTCCTCTTTAATATTATATATATTAATATTATGCATTCTCTGATGTTTTAGATCTAAAAACTAAATTCTTTAGAAAAGTCAAAGATTGTAAGTTGTCTTAAACAATAACTGTCGTCAGCAATTTAAATGTGTTGAAATGCAAAATTCTTGATCAGCTCATTTTTAGTCAAGGCCACTACAGACATCTTGTTCAGAAATGTTAATTTTGCATTCATTTAATTGTATGTGTTATTTTAAATTACTCTAAATGAAATTGTTCACCCCTAAAGGTTAATTCTGTGTTTTTTTTAATTTTATTTCTATAGCGCTTTACACAATGTAGATTGTTTCAAAGCAGCTTTACAGTGACAAACAGGGGAATAATGCAGAGTTCAGTTCTGCTATAGGCTAAATCATCTCTAAAAAGACAATAGTAATCACTAAACAGTCATTGTTCAGTTGAAATCAGTTCAGTGTGCTTCAATAACTTATCAATTGAGTTCAATTATGCTATAAAGCAGCTCTGTAGAAAACTGTGATGTCATTCAGTTCTCATCCAATAGTGTCCAAACTAAAGCAAGTCAAAAGGCGACAGTGACAAGGAACCCAAACGCCATCGGTGACAGAAACGGAGAATAAAATGTTCTCTGAACATTGAACAAACACGATGCAACGAACAGATGATCCAGTGCATCACACATTTTTTTTTTTACTTAAATCAGCAAATTTCTTTAATATTATTAAATTGGTTGTTCAGACACTCTTCGTCTAGTTTAAGCTCAAACATTGTGAATCTAAAATAGTTTTTTGTTCAAAATAATGCGGATTTTGAGTATCTGTGAGTCAGTGTTCGGGTTCACCGATGCTTGTTTTCAGCTCGTCTAACAGATTAGGAGAAAAACAAATACTGGATCATACGCATTACATGATGTTTTCATGCTCTCCATATTTCCATCCACCTATTTTTTTCCAGTTATCGTATTAAAAACAACAACAAGATGTGCATAAATTCAAAAAACGTCAATAACAAACTAGCGCACTGTTTTTATCTGATAAGAAGAAACTATGATGGAAACACTTTCACCAAATAAATCCTTCGCTGCGCAACAAAAAACTCATGTGACTTTGCAGAGGCTGTGATTGGATAACTGGACTAACCAGCAGACCAATCGCATCACAGCATCTCAAGCAAAAGTCGATTTGGTTTAATTCCCTCCAGAAGTCTCACACGATTGCGTTCCCAAACACCAGCATCCGAACGCAAGAGGACATGACAGCGTTTATTGTGTTTCGTCTGACGCTCTTGAGACGCAACTCATCTATAATGTTGGAAAAAAGAGCCACAATTTTAATTTTTGTTACAGATATTTTCAGGAAGTAACAATTTCGTTCCCTTAAACACGGAATTGAAACAATATTTTATGCAATATTCCAATCATGCACATACTAATAGCTATTGATGGAATGAATGCATAAAGCATCTTGCTTTCAGATCCGTCTTCTCTCTTGCATCTTGCCTGTCCTCACTACAGTATCTACACAGAGAGGACATGTCCGTCTCATCTGATCATCTCTGCTGTTTACCAGCAACATCAGAGAAGTGGCCAACATCACAAAACTACAGGGATAAGAGGCTTCAGATAGGGTTCAGTCCCTTCGGAGCAAGAGAAATCCCTTGTTGCAATTAAAGTTGAACGTTGAACCTCACGAACATGATCTGCTTTGCGTCCTGCACATAAGCTTGACGTTTGAAGGCCACAAACCAACCAAGCAAGCACGAAATGGACTTATCGTGATTCAAAGCGGAGATCTCGTAATTAGAGACGTGTCTTTTATGCTGTAAGCAGCTGGCCGGTTCAAAGGGTCAGTCGTTGCCCCTTACGACTCTGAACTGTAAGCGTCTTTGTGTGGCTTGCGTTATGTAATCATCCGTTTGGATTCATCGTTCGCTTTTTGGAGGTTTCACTCCCTGATGTCCGATAGACATAAATCCAGATTGCTCAGAACAAGGGCTCTTTGGAAAGAGTGACATACAGCTTTGGACTTTCTCTCCGGATAGTTTTGCGGTTATGCAACTGGGTTTGTTAAAGTCAGCTGCCTGTTCATAGTTGTACTGTGACCTTTTGACCTTTTGAGCTAGTTAAAAGTCACATGTGATATTCATTGATTGACACAGATAGAGTCCAGTACGTTGGTTAGTCATAAAAAGTAATATTTCATTAAACAACAGTAATATTTTCATTAAACGGTAATATTTCATTAAACAGTAATATTTCATTAAACAACAGTAATATTTTCATTAAACAGTAATATCAAAAAGTAATATTTCATTAAACAACAGTAATATTTTATTAAACAACAATAATATTTTCATTAAACAACAGTAATATTTTCATTAAACAGTAATATTAAACAGTAATATTTCATTAAACAACAGCAATATTTCATTAAACTGTAATATTTTCATTAAACAACAGTAATATTTTAATTAAACAGTAATATTAAACAGTAATATTTCATTAAACAACAGTAATATTTTCATTAAACAGTAATATTAAACAGTAATATTTTCATTAAACAACAGTAATATTTTCATTAAACAGTAATATTAAACAGTAATATTTCATTAAACAACAGTAATATCTTATTAAACAGTAATATTAAACAGTAATATTTCATTAAACAGTAATATTTTCATTAAACAACAGTAATATTTTCATTAAACAGTAATATTAAACAGTAATATTTCATTAAACAACAGTAATATTTTATTAAACATTAATATTTTCATTAATCAACAGTAATATTTTCATTAAACAACAGCAATATTTCATTAAACAGTAATATTTTCATTAAACAACAACAGAAAATCTTCTGCTTTACACAAAATAAAATAATTTTACTGTTATACAACATGATGTGTGTGTGTGTGTGGTGAGCTGTACCTCCGGGAACGGTGCAAAACAAAACAAAATTTGCGTTGACGCAAAAATATGACGTTGACGAAATTTTGACGTCGAAACTTCGACCTCATCGATGCGCTGCTATAGGCCTAGCTTAAACAGATGCTATGAACATAATAGGCAGAAACACATAACAATATAAGGATAATAAGCAATAAAAGGTCTAAAACTTTGTGTATATTTTCCCCTTTTAGTAATTTTTTAGTGTCATTACGAGCTCAGTATTGGATTTATTTGTGTGATTTTAATAATTGTCCTTCGTTTTACTGGTGAACTCAAACACTAGCCATTCACACACAGTCTTTTACATTACAGAAACTTTTTATCCATTTACTTTTAAAGCTAACTTGTTATTTTAAGCTGAGGCATGTCTACACTTTTGTTTTTATTTTAATTATGTCGTTAATTTCACTTTTATTCAGTCCCTACCCAAATGTAACAGTATAATATGATTTCCTCGATGCATCCATCGGAAATGATAGGCAGAAATTACAACTTGTGCTCATAATAATTACAGCAATATAAGGCTAATTGGACAATACACTGATTTGAATCTTTTCCTTGTAGTTACTGCTGGATGCTTTATTGTTGTGCAGTTTGATTAGATTTTTCGATCAAACCCCTTTCCCGAAGTATTAAACAACAGCTTCTCTGCTGAAGTGAGACCTTCTCTTATTCTGTCATCCAGCGCTCACGGGAAGCCAGTGGCTCTGTGTCCGCCAGAGATCGCATAGGAAGGTCTGCACTGACGTCAGGCCGTGCGATTGGAGCGATCCATTCTGGGATGTTTGTCCAAGCGCTGTCAGGGTCTCGCGCGGGGCCGAGCTACAGGATGGGAGATAAGAATCCGGTTTCAGCGCAGCACATTTCTGCTCGACTGAATCATCTGTATAAACAGGGGTACACAAGCTTTCACAACTACAGGCCTCACGACACACGAGTACATTCAGTCCGGAATCTGATAACATGGCCTGCGTTCACAACACAAGTGGACTGCAACGGATATATACCGCACTATCTGAAATATTTATTGCTTACTGTAAGAAAAGTTTGGGGTCACTACGATCTTTCTGAAAGAAATAGTTTTATATTTTTAAATTGATTAAAATTTTTATTTCTATTTCAAATGGTTTGGACAAAAATATATGAAACATTTAAATGATTTCTGAAGGATCAAAGACTGGAGTAATGGTGCTGAAAATTCTGCTTTGCATCAAGGGAATAAATTGCACTTTATAATATATTCACATATAAAACAGTTGTTTGAAATTGTAATAATATTTCACTATTTTTACTGTTTTTTGCAGAAGAGATTTCTTTCTTTTCTTATCCATACAGGCCATATTTCTAACATATCTTTATAAGTGAAGAATGCATATTATTAGTAGTATGCTATTTAGGGCTGTCATGTTCGAAAATCGATTGGACATTTGATCGGACCAACCAACACAAGTTTTGAAAACGAAAATAGGGAATCGTATTAATTTTTTTTATTTTTATTAAAGAAGCAATATAAAAAAATGAGTACAAGTAAACAAACATAACAGTAAGAGAAAAAAAGCAAAAGAAAAAACAAACAAACAAATGAACATACAAACAAACAAACATAGGATAATAATACAAGAGGAGACAAGTGAGCCAACGTAAACAAATATACAAACAAAATCGACAGAGGGCAATACGGATGCATCTATATCTCTCTTACCTACACAAATAGACCCATACACGTGCATACATATTCATACACACATGTATATACACACATATATCCATACACATACATACATATACATAGACATATATTCATACATATATATATACATACATACATGCATACACATACACAAATATATACATACATACCTACATATACACACACATACCCTCATACCCACACACATGCATATAAAAAGAAAAAATCGTTTTTTTTATTATTATAGGGAATCGATTTTAACGGCCCTTTTTTATACAAAAAAGTGTGTTTTAGGTGGACAGATCAATATATAGGATGCTGGAAAATAACAATGTCTTTTCTGTTCACCAAATGCTTTTTAATATTCGCTATTACTTCAATGCAAGTGTACAAGCGCGCCGTTATTAGTTGTGTAGTAACGTGTGTGTTCAAGTAAGACAGAAATGCTGTATTTAATATATCATGAGGACTCGAGTTGCATATTTGCGCTAAATCCGCGCAGGTTTGGCTTACACGAACTTCCTCAGCAAAGTTGAGTAAACAGAAACACGACAAATTGGCTCGTGATTTGACAGCGTTTCCCGCCAAAGTTAATTTTTACTTGCATTTGGCGAGTTGGAGGGTGCAAATCTCAATCCCTGAATGTTGCACTCCTGTTTGTCACGGTACACAAAACTTAGCACCAATAAATCATCAGGAATATTGCGCCTTTTTACGTTCGTCCTAATGCCAGTTAGGTGTCCGTGGATTTGCCTGTATTTGGTGTTGAAAACGGAAAGTCTTCAGACATGGAAAATCGATTTTTTCACCAAAGTGACAGCCCAAATGCTATTGAACACACTGAAGCAGAGTATCAGTATTAAAGCATTCATCCATCGGTGTTGTGATGGTTTACGTTTATAGCGCATGTTGTGGTCTGGATGAGGCCGTACTGTGAGTGTAAAGTGGGTTTGGGTTAGTCGACTTGAGTTGTTATTGAATTGGAGTAGGTCATTGTGAGCATTGTGTTGGTGCGGCTGAGAGGCCGTGTGCTTTGGGTCGGGGAGGATCTGTCCTCTTTCAGGGTTTCTTCTCTTTAATGAAGCCTCTCTCTTTTGTTTTCTATTCTGATCTCCCCCCCAGAAAGTGCAGAGAGTTAAAAGAAACCACGCACAATCAGGGTTACTGTGTCTTGCATTGATGAATATTCAGTGCTTCTGCTGTGTTACCTGCCCTGACCGCAGGCTTCGTGATTTACTGATCTAACACTTTTGTTTTATGATCTATGCATTATTACAAAAAATACGTTTCATACTTGAATGCACCTTGATGATCACATTTTTATATTCCGGTACACTATTCAAAAGTTTGAGGTCATTAACTTTTATTTTTATTTATTTTTATTTTTTAAGAAATTAATACTTTTCAGCAAAGATGCATTAAATTGGTTAAAAGTGATGGTAAAAATTAGGGCTGTGCAAAAATTAATCGTGATTAATTGCATCCAAAATAAAAGTCTTATATATATATTATATATTTGTGTGTGCTGTATATAATTATTTTGTATATATAAATACCTATGCATGCATGTATATATTTAAGAATTATTTGCGCTTAAATTCTATATATATATATATATATATATATATACATAATATATATTATATAAATATAAATATTTTATATATGAATAACACATTTTCTTAAATATATACATGCATGTGTGTGTATTTATATATACAAAATAATTATATTCAGCACACACAAATATATTATGTAAGCACAGACTTTTATTTTGGGTGCGATTAATCGCAATTAATTTTTGCACAGCCCTAGTAAAAATATGTTACAAAACATTCTATTTCAAATAAATGCTGTTCTTTTGAATTTTCTATTCATCAAAGAATCCTGAAAAATTAAATATATCACAGTTTCTACAAACATATAACATTTTTTCAACATCGATTATAATTAGACATTTTTCTTGAGCAGCAAATCCTCATATTAGAGTGATTTCTGAAGGACACTGAAGACTGGAGTAATGATGCTTTGATCACAGGAATAAATTACATTTTAACATATATTTACAAAGTTAACAGTTATTTTAAATTGTAATGTGCATAATATTTCACTTTTACTGTAATCAAACTGTGATTTACTGTGATTATCAAATAAATGCAGCCTTGATGAGCTGAAGAGACTTCTTAAAGAACATTAAAAATCTTGTCGACCCCAAACTTTAGATCAGTAGTGTTTATATATACTGTATGCTATTTTTTTAATATAATCATCCACTGTTCTGAGAAAAAGATAATTTTACCAATTTATTTTTTAGGAAGGTTAGTTAGAAATTCCCCATAAAATGATTTCATGGCATGCATTGATGATATTTATAAAAAAAATATTTCTGATGGAAAAAAATATGCATTTAAAAAAAACAAAAGTGATTAAGCTTGTGTGTATTCCATATATATATATATATATATATATAATTTATGAGATCAATACAAATATAAAAAAATACATTGCAAAAATAAAAAATGTTTATGTTTTAGGTTTCAAATATTTGTATTGTCTTTATTTGCCATTGATCATTTACTGCTAATAACGAGTTGAATAAATGTGGCTTTGTGAGTCTTACCCACCTGCCTGTAGCTCTTCTCTCCAGCTAGTCTGCCCGGCGAGCATCTAATGCATATTTATTCCACACGAATCTCACTCATGGATCTTTTGTACACTCTAAATTGTCCCGAGACTCCCAACAATTGGTCCATTCAGGAGCGTTTGATTGGGTTTGCCTTCGGCCGGCGTGGGAGAGAGTCGAGCCGAGTGCATGAAAGGAGAAAACGCAAGGACGCACAAAGCCTGTTGTGTTGTTGTTGTTTGTGAGACTATTTTTTTCTATAAGATTGTTGCTTTGAAAATGTGTTGTGCAGCTTTTGGTTGCATTGAACATGGGATTTTAGAGCATAAATTTGTTTAAAAGTGGTGATTGTGCAATATGTTGTGTGTGTTGCTTACTCTGTCTTATAAACTCTGCTCCTTCCTCTGTTCCTTCAGTGTTACTGTGGACACGAGGTGATTGTAGTTACTACAGTGATTGAACAAAGTGCCACGGTGCCAGGAATGTTGTGGAAGAATGTGTTGGGTTGGGAGGGGGGAATAAACCACACTGGCTCTGATAACAGAAGAACCGGACAATACTAAACCCTCTGATGACCCTGAACGCGTCTATTGCCTGTTTCAATGGTGCTTCATAAATAATAAGTAGATATTGTTGGAGATAGTGAGGGTTCTTGGAATCAGTGTGTGTGTTTGTTTATATCTTCAATGCTAAGGTAAATATATATTTTTTTCTGTTCCGATTTTTTTTAAATACCCGTCTGCTCACCAATTTAATCAAAATAATACAGAAAAAAAGAAGATATTATTACAATTTAAAATACCAGTTGTCTATGAGAATATATTGTAAACTGTAATTGATATCATGTAATCAAAGCTGAATTTTCAGCATCATTACTCCACATGATCCTTCAGAAATCACTCCAATAAGATGATTTGATCCTCAAGAAGCATTTATGATTATTATTAGTGTTGAAAACAGTTGTGCTGCTTCATATTTTTGTGGAAACTAGGATACCTTATTTTTTTCAGAATTTTTTGAAAATTAGCAATTATCTGAAATAAAATTTTTGTAACATTCATTATAAATAAATTTACTGTGACTTTAAGATCAATATAATGCATCCTCCTTGCAAATTTTTTTGTCAATTTCTGAAAAAAATATTGTTCTGCACGATTAATCATATCACAATTTCGATCTCAAGCCTATATGATTAAATGACGCAAAATGTGGTTTATGAAATATGTGTGGACATAACAACCCACAGCTGTTTGCCCCTTTTCTGCACCGCTAATAAAAAAAGACCAGGGGCCAGTTTCACAAAGCTATTTTAGACCGCTCTATAGTGTTAGACAAGTGTAAAATTTGCTAATTAGTCTAATGCAAGTTAGAATGATGAAAGTTTTCATATATGTATATTTATATATATATAAATATTTTACACAATTAACCTCTAATTTCCCATTGAATTCTTGTAATATGTTGATCTGACCTTATAAACCTCATTTAACAGATATTATTGAAACTAGAGTAATCCATCTGTGGTATCGGACATTTTCACAAATGTTAAAGCTACACTGTGTAACTCTTCTAGGTTATTCTTAGCTAAACGTAGTTCTTTCAAAAATGCGCTCATTAATGTATATTTATTTCGTTCAAGTAATAAAGTATTCTCGTAAGTGTATAATATGCCATTGAAAACACATACGGGTAAGGGGTTCTAATGTCGCTCGCCATGTTGCCCCTCCATCTTGAAAGTACATTAGCCAAAGAGGGACATACCCGTTAATTAAAGCTTCGCCTTTCACGCTTACGTTTGAGTTAACACTTATGGACGAGGTCGAACTGGAAGCCATGTTAATCTTGGACTACATTGGCCACCGTAGGAGTTAAAATGAAATCGGAATTGAGAGGAACAGAAACTAATATTCACTGGATGGTCATATACCTTTTCACCACTAGATGGGGGTAAAAATCACACAGTGTAGCTTTAAGTAGTTAAGTAGTTTCTTCAGCACAAACACGTTTTAAAAATGCTTTATGTTTGAGATATGAAATGCCACAGGCTCTCTGAGACCCAGACAGAGCACAGGGTTATGGTTCGGGTTAGTCTGTTTAAATTGCTTTTAAGTTTGTGGTGCGACCTGATTTAGACAAACGTGTGTGAGTGTAAGCAAACATGTCTGCAGTTAGTTCATGAAACATGAACATTAGTCACACACTAATGCCACTCCTTAGTGCAGTATGAAATGCGTGTGTGTGAGAGAAAGAGAGAAAGTGTGTGTGTGTGTGTGTGTGTGTGAAGAAGGATTAGGAACAGATGCTGGCGTTGGCGATAAGCCACATTACAGCTCTCTGAACATTTCGTAGAGGGAGATGTCCGCTCTGGTTCTGTCCCGAAACTCAGATGTGTGTTTATATTCACCGAATCCATGAGGACTTTTAATATCGTTCAGCAGGTTTATTTTGTCCAGCTGCTTGCACTCAAATCCACTCAAACTTGGATTTACATGGCATTGTTTCTATGTTTTATTAACATTGTTTCTATTAACATTAATGTAACATTTCTAGTTCAAATCCATCTGATAACCTGGCATTGTGGTTTTCTGAATCATATTATTAGACATATATTTGCATAGCAGATGGTCAGGAGCTCATGAATATTCAGTACTGTTTCTTCATGGTTCTCTTTACATTTTCAGTTTCTGTGCTTGTGTTTGTCTGTGTGTACATTTGTAGTGTTGGGTTTGAGTCCACCTTATTCGAGACGAGTCAGAGTCAAAAATAACAAAATAATCATGAATAAACACCAGTAGGTATGTTAAATGATACAGTACAACTGAAATGTAGATCAAGAGTGTTTCAACTGTGCAAAGACGTCAATAAAACAAGCAATATGTCTCCTAACGTTACATTTACTTCAGAAAAGACATTCATTAGACCATAAACTCATTAGTTTGCTAAAAAAAAACGTACTTAATAAATAAATGCACGTCTTATTAATGCCTTATTGATTTTCCATTAAATACATATAAATAAATATATATATATATGAAGAGTTCAGATGCAAAAGCCTCTAAGTGCCATTTGAAATTTTCTTCTAGAATGATCATTTTTATCAAGCTTGTATATTTAAGTTCAGTGATTTCACTTAAATGGCAATGATAATTACCTATTAATTGTTATTTAAGTGAAATTACTAAACTTAAATATACAAGTTTGATAAAAATCATCATTAAAGAAGAAAATTTCAAATGGCATTTAGAGGCTTTTGCATCTGAACTCTTCATATATACAAATATATACAAATATATATATATATATATATATATATATATATATATATATATATTTATTTATAATGTATTTAATGGATAATGTAAAACATGTTTTTATTACAGCAACCGTTTGAATGTTTATATTTCAACAACGAATTTGAGTAGAAACATAATTCATTAAATAGTTGATTTAAAAACTGTGTTATGTACAGCGTAAATCATGCAATTCGTCTTTTTATTTGAATGTTAATTATTAAATCAATTTATTATTAAGTAAACGGTTTTATCTTTTTGGCTAAATGAAAACTAAAATATTTTTTTTTATTTCATTTCGATGCATGACTAGTAGAAACAGAAACCGGCAGCGTTGTGTCAATCATTGACCACATGTAATGTAATATCATGTGAATATCCTTCACATTATTACTAAACAATTCAGAAAGGCTATTATATTGAAACCATTCCCTTCGGTTCGGTTGAGGACCACGAGGTTTGATTGATCCCAGTTCCTTGCCTTTGAAGGCCTGGATCGTTTTCAGTTGTACACAAACCGTACACAAACCAGCCATTACAAACAGACCCACAGCTTGAAGCATTAGCAGAGAGTCGATGTCACAACCAACATCAACATATCATCACTGCTCAGTCTGGATCCGACTCGAGCGTGTGTCTGAAATAACAGTCCTGAATCTTTGTTCTCTCGCCCACAGAGAAGAAGTCCACGAGAACGCCGTTCGTTGGAGGAAGAGGTTCTCCTTTGTATGCAAAATGAGCGCCAACCCCAACACGGGCGTTCTGGACCCCTGTGTGTGTCGCGTCTCTGTGAGGAAGGTAGGATGAATTCGTTACGGGTTGGTCTCGTTAAATTTTGGCCGGAAAGCATGTCTAGTTTGAGTTGGAACTAAAATTAAAGACGAAGGTTTTCATCACGTGTTGCTTATGAAGAGTGTGTTTGGGTGAGGTTGCGTTTAGGTATGTCGGGATAAACATCGATGCCGTTCAGTGCGTCTGCCTGTCCCGTCACTGAACTTCACACTCTTCCTGTTTTTCATTACAGGAACTCAAAGGAGGAAAAGCATTTTCAAAGGTGAGTGAAAGCATTCACATCTTTCCTTTCTGCACATTTATATATAGAACTAAGGCGGTGCAATTTAACACTCAAAGGTTCACAAAAACAATTTATACTTGAAGAATGAATAATACTTTTGTGAAATCTCTTTAAAATGATGTTCACTCACATGAGATAAAGACTCAATAAATTAGTTTTATCCAGCAAGGACGCATTAAATGGATTAAAAGTGACAGTAAAGATATTTATAATGTTACAAAATTTCCACAAAACTGTTTTCAATACTGATAATAATCATAAATGTTGAGCAGCAATTCATCATATTAGAGTGATTTCTGAAGGATCATGTGACACTGAAGACTGGAGTAATGATGCTGACAATTTTTAACATATATGAACATAGGATAAAGACTCTTGAAAGAAAGAAATTAATTTTATTCAGCAAGGATGCATTAAATGGATCAAAAGTGACAGTATAGTGTTACAAAATTTCCACAAAATTAACACTGATAATAATCATAAATGTTGAGCAGCAAATCATCACATTAGAGTGATTTCTGAAGGATCATGTGACACTGAAGACTGGAGTAATGATGCTGACAATTTTTAACATATATGAACATAGGATAAAGACTTTTGAAAGAAATAAATTAATTTTATTCAGCAAGGATGCATTAAATGGATCAAAAGTGACAGTATAGTGTTACAAAATTTCTACAAAATTAACACTGATAATAATCATAAATGTTGAGCAGCAAATCATCACATTAGAGTGATTTCTGAAGGATCATGTGACACTGAAGACTGGAGTAATGATGCTAAAAAAATTCAGCTTTGATCACAGGAATAAATAACATTTTTAACATATATGAAATGAACATAGAAAACCTTTCTTTAAATTGTAATAATTCCTCTACTTTTGATCAAATAAGTGCAGCCTTGATGAGCAGAAGATACGTCCTTCAAAAACATTTAAAAAAATCATGTCAACACAGTAGTTTATAATATGTTTGTAATTATATATTTGTGTATTTATAATACCGGTATTGGTATCAAGCCAGATGCTGTACTTGTGTACTCATTAAAATGCTAAAAAAAATGAATAAAATATAAAGGGTCTATAAACTGCGGTGTCAATTTGAGCAATCAAGCAGTAAATCAAATTTACGAAATACTGGAAATGCCTCTTTTCTATTTTCATTTGTCAACGGACCTTTGAGTTGAAATGCTTTCAGTTTTGTCCTCGAGAAGCACTATCCCCATTAAAATCTCAAATAAATCTAGTTGATATTTTCCATATGCTGTCCAATGCATGTCACGTGAAAGGACCTTTACGAGGTGTATCTGGAGTCATACGTCCCATCAAACTTTACAGCATTATTGTGTACAGGAGTCACTAACCTCACCATGCTGTAAACACATTTGTCACAAGATTTACACACTCATTATGATGCCATGGTCATTTGACCGCAGTCTTCAGGCATGTGACGCTTATCTAACATGAGCAATGCTTATCACTGCTCACATAAAAGACCATTCAAAGTCGTGGCTGGACGTAAAAGTGCTCTAGATTGCACACAAAGGTGGGGAATGTTTCATTCTTCGGCAGTTAATCGACTTTTCCTTGTATTTTCCCCTGCAGCAGGGCTAACTTTGGATTTCCCTGATCTAAAAATACTCAATGAGGGCTCTTTAAATACATGCATCTGGTAGCAGTGAGTGTTCGGGGAAATGAGCCCTGGGGGATCCAGAGACTTGACAATAAGTCAACAGGATGTTTAACCGTCAGCCCTCTTCTAAACATTCACCTAAAGCTCAGTGCCATTTCATTGGTGTCAAAGTATCAACTTAATGAATGAGCTGTGAGTTGCTCTAGTTGAGAAAATGTATGTTTATAAGTGTCACAAAATGGCCCAAATCCATTACAGTTTTAAAACGGTAATATAACCTAAATAATCTTGGCAAACTATATATCATTTGAAAGCTTACAATCTCTACTTTCCATATTTAGTGATTGATTTTCAAAGTAAATTACTGAGGAGCCGTAATTTATCAATTTGCAGCAAGAATATTTTCAATATTTTAGACCTTTATTTTGAAATAATGATGAACATGAAAAATCATGAAAGAATGGAAGAAACCTCAGTTTTTCATGCCTAGAGTTCAAAAGATCGCATCTATTCAATTATTTTAGACAAAGAGGTCTGACATAAAAAAAAAAAAAAATTTTGTCATTTATATTCTATTCTATTTTTTTTTCTCTACTAGTATTTTTACCCTTGTATTGCATTTTATCAAAAAGCCCTTATTGTATTGCTCATGTATTTTATCGCATGTATTACATTTTACTAAAAAAGCCCTTCTAGGGACTAATTTTGTAAATTAGCTTTGGCTAAAAACATTGATACATAAATCAGATCACCGTCAAAGTGTATCTATGTTATCTGTATCTGTCCCTATCTAAATAAACTATAATAATAATAATCATTTGTGATGTGGGAGCGATCTATAATGCACATACTTGTTATTTTCATGTTTCTTAGAGGATAAATTCATATCAAAATCTGCCAAACTTCTCATATTACTTCTGAATAGGATGTCTACTTCATAAAATGTATGAAAACTGTGGAAATAATGGTTCATATCACTCAAAACACATATGGAAATGGAGGCGCCCTTATATGGGCAGTAATGGAGTCTTGGTGGTCACCTAGTGGAAGCGTTCGGTACTGCGCCCAAACACACTCTCACTGAAAACACAACTTGTTCAGATTTTTGGCTTTGATTTTTTTTTTTTGCATTTTTAGAGTCACCTAGGTTTTGAAAAGATATATTTTATATAAAATATGATTTTTTTTTTTTACTTTGTACATTTTAATAAACTCAAACCTCTATAACATAACTTTTTTACTTTACGTTTCACTTTCTTAATTTATTTCACTTCTACAAAAATCTGTCAAATGTCTTCTTTAAAACAAGACCAATCTTACATCTATATTCCAAAGAATTCTTGAACTACAACCATTTTAGTTTGAAATGTTCATTTTCATGTATATTAAAAAGGGGGGTGACGCTTAATAGGTTAATTCAACCAGTTATTTATAAGTTTAGACTTACAATTTTTAACTGTTGCACTATAAAACAGAAAATGGAAACAATCCTACAGATTAAAAACAATATGAAAAAAGCAAGGATGCATTAAATTGATAAAGAAGTAACAGTAACGACATTTATAATGTCACAAATGATTTATATTTTAATTAAATGCTGTTCTATTCATTGAAGAATCCTGAAATAAATGGTTCAAGGTTTCCACAAACATATTAACTGTTTTAAACATTGATAATAGTCAATAAATGTTTCTTAAGCAGCAAATCAGAATGTACGATTCATTTCTGAAGGATCATGTGACACTGAAGAGTGGAGTAATGATGCTGAAAATACAGCTTTGATCACAGGATATAAATTACACTTTACTATATATTCACATAGAAAACAGTTATTTTAAATTGAAATAATATTTCACATTATTTCTATTTTTATTGTATTTTTGATCAAATAAATGCAGCCTTGGTGAGCAGAAGAGACTTCTTTCTAAAACAAAACCAAAACATCTCACAGAGGAAATATAATATTTTGTGTTTTCCGTCACATTATGTGGGAAACACATGATTAATTTTGTCATCACTGTGATATTCCAGGACAGACTCGGGATTCCCCTGTAGCACAGTTCAATCTTATAATCATATTAGTTATGAAACGGCAAATGTTCAACAAACTGTTTGGCTGAGAAAGAGCAGGAGGGAGTTGCCTGACGTGCACCATATGCTCAATACCACTGCCAAACTATAATCAGCACACATCTCACATTTGCTGTGGCATGATGGGAATCCTGTGCTTATAAACAAAAGCGAATGTCACCCGTGTCTGTATGTGTCTGATCTTCACAGCTGGGCTTTGCTGATCTGAACATGGCAGAGTTTGCTGGTTCAGGCTCCACCGCGCGCTGCTGTCTGCTGGAGGGATACGACACCAAGAACACACGCCAGGACAACTCCATCTTGAAGGTCAGAGGTCAAACCGGAGCTGACGTAACTGCATCATTCTTTTTTTTAACTCTTCCTTATCAGAAGCAATATTTTCTAGCAGGTATACACAAGGAGATACAATTACAAGAAGGATAACAAATACGTGCATAAATAAATTAATTAATTAAAAAAATACATTTTTCAATCCTTATTATTTTAAAACATAAATAAATAAGCGAGAAAGCTAAGAAGAGAAATCGACGGCACTGGGTTTGTAAACATGTCTGTGATTGCTTGCACATTTCGGCTCTCCGGTATGATTTATTAGTCGTGGTTATGCAATATTCCTGAAACTGAGCTCCATCTTTGCTCCAAGTCTAAGGTTTCAAGTTAAGCAACTTAAGCAAGCATATTCATTAATGTTAAATTGATCTGTAAAAATCAAATGTTCTTTCTTGTCCAAATGAAGGTGACCATTGGAATGACCCTCTTATCTGGAGATCCGTGCTTTAAAACGTGAGTGTCACTTTTCACTGTTATCTGCTGTAATGTGGGCTCTGTCGCCCCCTTTAGGCTGATAAATGACAATACAACAAGCAATAATGAGTTTGACTGATTTAATGAGTGTCTGAAATTTGTTTTTGTATAATTAGTGCCCCAAGCTCAGCCAAATGTATATCTGTGGCCGGCCGAGACGCTTCCCTGCAGCTGGACTGTAAAGGAGAAGGACAACAGAGGCCCTCTAACCTCGGCTCTGGTAAAGTCGTGTTATTAAAGGTGTATTTCAGAACAGACATGATAAATGAGAGTGATTTATTTGTCAGTAGCAATATGATTGATAAATAGGCAGTTCAGTTAAAAATTGAATGATATATTTATTCAGTAGTTTATCGGGTTTAAAAGATGCTTATGCCTAATTAAGCTTTTGTTTTCATTTAATTGAACTAATCTGAATCAACACTGAAGGTATTAGTTTACTTAAAAAAAAACTTTTGCTGATAAGTTACTCACCCCCATGTCATCCAAGATCCATATCTTTCTTTCTTCAGTCGAAAAGAAATGAAGGTTTTTGATGAAAACATTTTTCTCCATATAATGGACTTCAATGGGGACCAAACGGTTCAAGGTCCAAAAGACAGTTTCAGTGCAGCTTCAAAGGGCTTTAAACGACACCAGACGATGCTAGTTCTTTTTTTTGAGAGTCATTTGGTTAATTCAACAAAAAAGATTCGTTCATTTTGATGAACGAGTTTGAACAGGAGAGTCGCACAACAGAGCAAGGTGAGTATTTGTGCTTATAAAACTTAAAGTTTTTTATTTATTTTTTAAAAGACCGCTCGTTTCGCTAGATAAGACCATTATTCATCGCCTGGTGTCATTTAAAGCCCTTTAATGCTGCACTGAAACTGTCTTTTGGACCTTGAACCGTTTGGTCCCCATTGAAGTCCATTATATGGAGAAAATCCTGGTATGTTTTCATAAAAAAACCTTAATTTCTTTTCGACTGAAGAAAGAATGACATGGACATCTTGGATGACATAAGTGAGTAAATTATCAGCAAATGTTTTTTTTTTTTTTTAAATGAACTAATCTTTGAACTGACCTTTCAATAATGACAGTATTATCTTCTGTGGAGTTCTTTTCATTTCATAATTGAAGAATTTTGCAACATTAATATTGTTTTTTTCTGTTATTTCTGCTTTAAAATAATCAGTATTGTATAAAGCGCTATAGAAATAAATGTGACTTGACATGGCTTGAGTAGTTCTATTTTAATTTTTAATTTTCATGTTTTGTTTTCGTTTAGCTCTTCCTGACGAGGTGGATCGCAGTCAGAGTCCCGATGAATCGTTTCACACGGGTCATTCGCGCAACTCAAGTTACGCCAGTCAGCAAAGCAAACTATCAGGTGTGTGTATGTGTGTCTGAGTGAGTTCTGTACGTTTTCTTGCTGATTCAGGAAGTGCGCCTACAGCATCCTGTCTTTTTTCCATGCTTTAGGTCCCTGCTCTTCCCACACGCCACTATTGTGTGGGAATGTTTTTCTAACATACTCCCACTGACACTTCAGGAGTGCAAAAACAGACTCAGCGTGTTTGTGAACTCTTGAAGTTAATTATTTCTGCACGACAATTCACTCGACATGCGATGTCTGTGTTTGCTACGACAAGACCAGCTTCGCATTTAAGTTTATTTTCAGACATGATTTTGTCTGATGATGATGATGATGATGACGTCCTTCCAAAAAAACATGGTCAAAGAGATCATTTCTTTTCATGCATATTTATCATATTGTTTCACGGATTTACGCTTTACAATAAGGTCCCATTAGTTAACGGTGGTTTTTTATTTTTATTTTATTTTTTTTACTTTTTTTTTTTATTGGAACAAAGAACACAAAAGTTATCATGGATGTTACAATATCAGACAGTATCACAAAACATTTCCAACATCTTGATATATAATATCACACTCAATGGTTTACATACATAATCCATTTTTCCCAAAGCGTGTTGCATTTGTCAAATTTGAGCCTTAATATAAATGTAAGCCTCTCCATACTGTATATTTCGTTTACAATCCCTAGCCATTGAAGTTAACGGTGGTTAATGCATCAACTAACATGAACTAATAATGAGCAATATATTTAACAACTGTTCTCTGTTATTTCATGCCAGCTCAGGTTCATTCAACAATATTAACAGATACTCTTTGGGATTTAATAACATATTAGTAAATGTTGAAAATAACATGAACTAAAATTAATAAATACTTTAGAATTATTTCTTGTTAACAAATGATGCCTTATTTCATTGTTTCTTTGCTGTCATCTGATGGTTGATTGATATTCTTTCTCTGTAACTTGTAATTGTCAACATTTATCACTTTACTTTTTTTCTCAGGGGAAGTTAAACATTTTAAGACTCCTAAAGCATCATCAAACAAACTTGCACTCGACTACGACTTTTTTTTTTTTTTTTTTTTTGACCTTTATTTTACCAGGAAAGAAGCACATTGAGATTAAAAATCTCTTTTACAAGAGCGTCCTGGCCAAAAGCATGTTTTCATGTTTCCTACGCACAGGAACTTTAACTTTTCATATGGAGGTTCAAGTTGTGCATAATGAAACCCTTGTTTATTGAGCATGTGTGTGTATGTGTTTATGTGTGTGTTGTCTTATTGTTAGTTTGATTGCTTCTATTGCTCCTCATTTGTAGGTTGCTTTGGATAAAATCATCGGCTAAATGTAAATGTGTGTGTGTGTGCAGGCTACAGCACCGAACACTCCTGCTCCTCCAGTCTGTCTGATTTGACCCATCGCAGAAACACATCTACTGGCAGCAGCGTGAGCACAGACGTCCCTTCTGAGAGCGACACCCGTCCCGACCGGCCTGCACGACCCCCGCGGCCCATCTTGCCCTCCAACAGACCTCCACGGTACGCCTGCGCCAGCCGGGCCTGAAATGGGAGAGACATTAATGGGAGATGCTTTCTTATATCGCGTTAAACTAAACTAGGAAGGGTCACAGCACTTGCATACTGTCCTATTGCTAGTTTAATTGCTTCTATTGCTCTCCTCATTTGTAAGTCGCTTTGGATACAGGCGTCTGCTAAATCATTAAATGCAAACATAAATGTCTGGCATTACTGTATTTAATTTTATATATCAGTAGTTGAAAAAATTATAAAAAATAAATAAAAAGTTTATTAGTATTAAGTAATTTTATATCACATTTTATTTTATAAAATTATAAAATATATATATATATATATATATATTTATTTACCTGCATATGTAAACATGTGGCGACACACTGATGAAATATTGTCCCTCCACTTGAAGTCCGACGGGAAATGTTAACTGGTATTTCCGTCTGTTTCTTCCAGGAGGAAACAAGATTCGGTGGAGGATCAGCCGACCTGGGTCAACGACACGCGCATAGACGCAGACGACATCGTGGAGAAGATCGTCCAGAGCCAGAACTTCTCTGACATCAGTAACAATGAAGGTGAGAGTTTCAGATCCGTCCGTCTCAGCTGATCCCATTGCCGCATGTGTCCGCTCACGGATTAGAGATGTATTTTACACTTGTTGTAGAAATGCTCATGGCTGCTTTGCACCAATTAAAATAAAGGCTTTAAACTTTGCCAGTTATGTACGACTTTAAAAGAAAACTGCATGTAACATTTTTTTTTATATTAAATGTGATTTAATAAAATGATTATCATTGCATATTTGCATTGAGTTCCATTTTTGTGTTTCCATCTTATATTATTTTTTATTTAAAAACTGATCCTTTAGTTTTGATGATGTAAATAATTCATAATATAAAAGTCTGAAATATAATATACAAGTCACAATTATTAACATTTATTTTATTCAATAATCATATATTGATAAATATATTTATCAATATATGAATCATATATTTATATAATCATATATAAATAAAATAATATTTTATTTAATTTATTCAATAATCTATTATTTATCTGCATCAAAACTTAAACATAAAAAATCGAACTCAATACAAATATGCAATACAAATATAAAATTATTTATTGTTGATTTGCTTTGAGTTTTTCTTGTTATATATATATATATATATATGTGTGTGTGTCTGTGTGTGTGTTTGCGTGCAAGTGAGTGTGTGTGTGTGTGATTATAAATTATAATCATACTTATTATATATATATATATATGTTAACATATTAGAATTTATTATTAATTTACCTGCATCAAAACTGTAAATAAAAAAATAAAAATAAAATGCAAATAAAACTCTACAATAGATATGTACATTTTTTTTTGTAGATTTGCAAAAATAAGTTATATGATTGTATGTACATTTTTATTTTATTTATGCACATGTTATTTATTTTTTTATGTTATAAATTGGCGTTTTCAAGTGCTGCCAGCAGATGCATTAGAGAAGCGTGTTAGTTCCAGGTATGAACAGCAGTGTGTTGTCATCACACACACACACACACACACACTCACTCCTCTGTTGTGTTGCTCTTTGTTCAGACAGTAACCTGAGGCTGTTTGTAAGCCGCGACGGGACCACAGCGCTGAGCGGGATCCAGCTGGGAAACAGGTGATTCAACACAAACACACTGGATCTGGGTTCGTTCGGCCGGCGCAAAAACACACAACGTACTGATCAAACTCTGTGTTGTGTTCGCAGGGTCTCCGCTGGTGTGTTTGAGCCAGTCATCATTGAAAGCCATTAGATTTATTCCCACTTTTGTCACTGGAACAATCACACAAACTCTGATCTATTCAAATCACCTCCTGCATTTTCATTTTCTTACAAAAATGTTTAAGTGCCAAACCACTGCAGACACCAGATCCAAACCACTGCACTGGACACATTACAAGGTTGTCCACCGACTGCATGTATGTTGTCATTTACAGCTGCGTTCACATGTGATTTGTCTTTGTCTTGAGTTTACACATCTGTAAGTGTGCGTTTATTTTTGTGAGTCGTTTATAATTTGCGCCGAACACTACGTTTTGACGTGGACGGGCTCTTTAAGGCCTGTGATGCGTGACGTGGGCTTTTCCTGGAGCGTCAGCCGGTCTGAATGCTGTGAAAGGACCAGAGATGCTCTCTGACCCACTGGACGCCTCGTCTCGTCTCGTCTCTTGTTTTTCTGTGTTGCTGTGCAGCACAAAACTCCCTTCCTACAGATTCTAGTGTTATAAAAAACAGTTTAATGCACTTTACAGGACAATCTCACAAAAACACGTCCAGGTCACTTTGTACCTCAAAATTAAAAGGACAAGAAATTGTATTTTCCACAAAGAAAATGACTATTTTAGGATCATTAAGATATTTATGGATGGTAACATCAATGATAATTGAGCATTTATTGTTTAAAATTTTTTGTTATTTTCGTAATTAATTTCAATATATATTTTCAGTTAGCTTAAATATGCTATTTACAAATACATTTGAAATATATATATATATATATATATATATATATATATATATATATATTGCATTACAAGACATTTGAAGTAATCTGCTTTATCATAAAGAATAAAGTCACAAATCTTAATGGTACTAATAATAGTCTTTTTTTTTAGATGAAAATATGACTTTTTTGGGATGAAATATGACTTGGACGTTTCTTGAAAGATTTCATGACATTCACTTTTACGCCCAAATCCCCCCAAACTGCATACAATTAAATACAAAATGCATAAAATTTCTAAATACACTGCAAGAAATTACTTTTATACTCACTTTATTTCTTGTTTTTCAACACAAATATCTAAACATTCTTTAAATCAAGATGCATTTACTGGAGAATCAAAATAAATAGTCTTGATTAATGAAAAATGTATCAAGTTTAGGCTTAAAATGAGAAAAAAATATCAGAATTAATTTGAATGAAGATATTTGTTCTTGTTTTAAGCACAAACTCTCTTCATTTTGACACATTTGACACACGTAATATTTTCATTCATTTTGCTTCTCCAGTAAATGCATCTTGATTTAAGTATGTTTAGATATTGGTGCTGGAAAAAAGGCAAAAATACTGAATAAAAAAGTCATTTTTTGAAGTGTACAACTTCTATAAGAGCATGTTTACGATATTGATTTTTAGTGGCACTTTCAATGCATAATCATCAGCCACTGCTGGTTCATGTACAGTAAAGTTTGTGTTTACTGTCATTATTAAAGTGAGTTTCATCTGCTCTTGAAATCATTAAACTGAGCTCATAGACTCATTTTTCCAATACAGAACCAGCTGGCTGGTTATTTTCCTTCACTAAAAATCCCTTTTGCAGTAAGACAGATAGTTTTATTGAAGACTAAGTGTGTTTTGTGTTTCTTAAGTGCACTTGATAAGCTGTGATCCACTCTTTCGGTGCTGCTCATATGAACTGAGTGCTTGTCGAAATCTGAATTCAAAGCACATGTTTTTTTAAAATAGTTTTTCAAACCGTTCTCGCTTATTCTAATGAGAATACACTCACAATACAGGTGCAACTCGAAAAATTAGAATATGGTGCAGAAGTTCATTTATTTCAGTAATTCAACTTAAAAGGTGAAGCTAATATATTATATAGACTTATTACATGCAAAGTGAGATATTTCAAGCCTTTGATGATTATGGCTTACAGATATGAAAACCTTTTTCACAATTTGGGGTTTTCAGTCATAATAATCATCACATTTATAGAAAAAAAAGGTTTGCAATCTCTCTCTTTGCATGTAATGAGTCTATATAATATATTAGTTTCACCTTTTAAGTTGAATTACTGACATAAATGAACTTTTCCACCATATTCTATGAATTTTTCGAGTTTCACCTGTAATTATAGCGCTTCAGCGTGTCAGCCTGCTAAATCACGATCACAGCATAAGCACTAAACAATATGCAGGATCAACTTTCAACTTTCGAGCAGAATGACGTTCATCCGTTCAGCACCAAACACTGAGAGCTTTACATGTTCTTTAACTGTTAGAGAGCACAACATGCACAAGCCCTTCATATCTCTTGCAAATAAGCTAACGTTTTAATGCTATATTAATAAAATAGACCTATAACTTAATAAATCTCTGTAATTTCAATGAAATTCACTTGTAGTTCTATATGTAGCGCACTATTTTTGTGAATCTCAAATGTGCTTTTAATCAATAAATTTTAAGAAACTCATTCTGTTTTGTTGTCATTATGGATGCGATATATTAATCTTCCATATTTTTTTCAATAATTAGCATTGTCTGATTGATTAACAGAAGGTTTTTCCTGCCTGTATCTCTCTAAAAGGTAAAAAAAGAGTTATTTGGTTATTAAATATTATGTAATGAGTTGATTTACATTACCATTTAAAAGTTTGGGGTTTTAAACTTTTTTTAAAAAGAAGTCTCTTCTGCTCACCAAGGCTGAGTTTATTTGATCAAAAACACTGAAATATTACCACAATCTAAATTAATAGTCTTCTATCTGAATAAATAGTAAAATTAAATTTATATCCTGTGATCAAAGCTGAATTTTCAGCCTTCAGTGTCAGATATCATTATATCAGATATAATCTTTATATATTTTGTCTTCAAGATTCTGTATTCTCATTTTTTAGCAATTTAATGCATCCTTGCTGAATAAAAGGCCTACTAAAGAAATGTGTAGCTACTCACTCCTCAGCAAACAAATTCAATTTCCATGAATATGCATTTGAAATGTATGAAATAGTGAGTTATGCGACACATTTTGTCCCGTCTGAGTGTGTTTTACAGTGCCGTTTCTTCCTCGGCGGGTCAGTTCTGCAGTGAGATCGCAGTCCAGAGTTCTGCTTCCTCCTGACGGTCAGCTGACAGCAGATCATACACCAAACACTGTCTTCTGGAGCCATCTGAACACCATTACTCGTCCTGAACGGCCGAAGCGCACATGATCCTGCAGGTACAAGGGACGACATGCATCAATAATATACAGATGAAACTCGAAAAAATAGAATATCGTGCAAAAGTTCATTTCAGTAATTCAATTTAAAAGGTGAAACTAATATATTGTGATGATGATTATGGCTAAACCCCAAATTCAAAATTATATCATTGTGAAAAGGTTCATAATCATCAAAATTATAACAAATAAAGGCTTGAAATATCTCACTTTGCATGTAATGAGTCTATATAATATATTAGTTTCATCTTTTAAGTTGAATTACTGAAATAATTGAACTTTTGCACAATATTCAATTTTTTTTCGAGTTTCACCAATAATGTGGGAATGAAATATAGATGAAGAATGACCTATGATGAAGTAAGCCGTCACACTGATGCAGAGGATGATGAGGAGGATCGTCCCGGGACCCACGTCCACCAGCGTGCAGGCGTTCGGACACGCGCAGGGACTCTCCACCCACATCTGCAGGAGCGCGCCCTCGCTCAAGCTCACGCTGGACGTCACGGAGTGATTCGGGCTGCATCGGTAATGAACCACAGTCTGAGGCTCGCTGTCAGGATATACTGAGGAAACACAATAATATATTGCTTTCAGAGAGCATGAAACATTTAGTGAAATTTCTCTGAGTGCCACTTAAAGATCAGATGCAGTTTTCTTTACTGCGTGTGCAAACCAGTATATTGAAGATCTCATGATTTCATTAAATAGTCAATAGCCTTTTGCTTTTACAAGCCATGAAACTTTTTTACTGGGCAAAAAAATTGAGCACAAATTTTTGCTTCATTTCCCAGCCAGAGAAATGCTGTGATTCTTAAATGCAAATCCTATATCTGCAACAACAACATATTTTGTTGACTTTTAGGAGCATGAAGAAGTGCTCATAATTACAGACATGAACTAAAAGGCACAATATTTAAAATGTTTTAACAAAATGAAGGAATCGGTTAACTTAAAAATATAAATGTAAACAAATAGGCCTAAATTACTTTTAGCAAATTGCAAATAAATATGCATTTAAGATAATAAATCACTTTTAGACAGATACAGATAGACAGACAGACAGATAGATAGATACTGGTAGATAGATAACAGAGTGATAGATAACTGTGATAGATAGATAGATAGATAGATAGATAGATAGATAGATAGATAGATAGATAGATAGATAGATGCCTTAACACTCAGGTGCTCTTCATTTAGGTAAAAATTAAAAACTTCCTCCATTTATTTTTGTTCTATGGTTTTTCTTTTTAATTTTGTATTTTGAGAGAGTGTGATGTTACTTATTAATATTTATGCAATATTTATGGTCCATTTTTGCCATGGAAAATAATACAAAAACACTTTCTAATTTTAAATATTTCTTCAATTATTTCAGATTAATATAGAGACTAGGCCTTTTTAATCCATATTTTTGAAGTCATATTAGCGCCATCTGTTGATATAAAATTAAATAAAACGGTTATTTCATGGTGTTACCACTAGATGCTCGGGTCATGACCTCAAATTTTTTTTTAATCTAATTTTTTCGGTTAGATACCTGTTAAATGTAAGTGAATGTTGAATTAAAGGCGTCTTGCTGCAGTAACTTACTGGAATAAGACACCGAGAGCGTCTTCTCTGAGTCGTTATAGCTGAACCGATTGCCCGTGTGTTTGCCATAGTTGAAGTATTGAGTGACGAACCCGTTGTCCTGATGAATCCTAAAATCAACTTTCATGAGTTTCACATAACATAACGCCACATCTACAGATGAAGACTGGCTGTGAGTTGACAATGAACTATTGTAAAGCTTGTATCCTAACAGTTGTCTGTGTCTCCTCACCGTCTGCTGACACACACAGCCACGCCGGTGCAGTCGGTGTCGCTGAAGCGCTCGGGCTCAGAGAAGGCCAGGCACGGGCTGAAGGACAGCAGCACATCTGGGGTCTGAGGCGCCGACGGCAGGGGTTTGAGCCGCTGTACGAACCCGTCCTCGTCTGCCAACCGAGCCCAGATCAATGAGCCCGGATCCGTCCCGCATCAGACATTTACACTCATTCACTTTAATACAGCCGCCATGCTTCAGCTCGGATGGAGGATCCGCTGCTGTGAGTCCTAAAGAGAAGTAAAGCACAACCAGAGAGAGGACAACCATAGTGGACATTCACTGATACCGAGTCTGAGAGTCTGAACACTAAATAACACTGCAGTCCGTTCACACACCAGTGATAATAATCAACATGAGTGTGTCAGATTCCAGCAGAGCTCCACCACACCAACATCTATCTATCTATCTATCTATCTATCTATCTATCTATCTATCTATCTATCTATCTATCTATCTATCTATCTATCTATCTATCTATCTATCTATCTATCTATCTATCTATCTATCTATCTATCTATCTATCTATCTATCTATCTATCTATGTCTGTGTCTGTCTGTAAATACATTTTAAGAAACTCTTTCACCCATTCTGTATTGTTGTCATTATATTCACTAATTAGCAGTGTCTGTCTGATTAACAGAAGGTTTTTTTTCCTGCCTGTATCTCTCTAAAAGTCAAAAAGAAAAAGGAGTCCTTTTGGTTATTAAAATTATTATGTAACGAGTTAATTTACATTACCATTTCAAAGTTTGGGGTCTGTACATTTTGAGTCTCATCCGCTCACCAAGGCTGATTTTATTTAATCAAAAACACTGACATATTGTGTAATATTACCACAATTTAAATTAATAGTCTTCTATCTCAATAAATAGTAAAATTAAATGTATTTCCTGTGATCAAAGCTGAATTTTCAGCATGATTACTCCAGTCTTCAGTGTCACACGATCCTTCAGAAATCATTCTAATATGCACAAGTATTAAATGTAAGTCACTATAAGCTATTTGTGTCTAATAATTACAGGTGGTGTATAATAGGACAGTGTTTCAGTCAGATGTATGGAGCAGTATTTATTTGTGTACAATAAACCAGAGTTTTTAGTCCATGTCATCCGTCCAAGAACAAATTTCATGTGTTTACACTAATTTTTAGGGGTGCATTATACCACACGAAACAAAGGTGAATATTATGTTTATTTTTTCTAAATTATTACCTACATCAATCACTTTCCAAAGAGCATTCGTGTATAGAATGTAAACTGTGGGATTAACGTTAGACATCTTAAATTAAATAGAGACACTAGTTTTACGTAATTGGTCCGTAATAACTATTTTAACAATTAATAATTATTTAAAATAATATTTAACTTATTATTTGCCTCTCAGTGTCAATATTCTGCACTAAATTATTAATGTCGTGATATGTGCAAAAACGACAAACAGCGTTACCTCACGTGACTCCTGTTACCTTTCTCAGCGCAGCTAGAATGGACCAATCACAGTGCGAGTGTGGTCAGCGATAGTCTTATACAGATTGATTTAACGGATTTTTAAATCTACTATTAATCCTTAAAATGTCAACGATTATGCTCTTACACGGACAACTGTTTCCAACAAGAAAAAATATAAGCGTACTGAGATTTGAATAGCTACTACTAAATGGAGGATTGCGTCTGTGAGTCGCTCAGCGCCCACTAGAGGAATAAACAGTGAATTACAGAAACAGTTGACAGAAACACACTGGCCTCTGCGGAGCGCCTGATGCCGCGGGGATTCCGCCTCTTTCTCCGCTTACAACATGGATTTCAACGTGAGGAAACTCGCTACAGATGCTGGAATATTCTTCTCTCGGGCTGTTCAGGTAAGAAGCCCCGTTTATGGATATATATATGAGTTTAAACGCAACGGTCAGAGTGTCGTAGACAGTTTATGTGTAGCGCGTGACTCTGCGTTTACACCAAAACACGAAACCGTTTTACAGATATCATCACAAATCAGCTGTACAAAAATAATTAGTTATTATGTATCGTTAACAGTTAAATGGTGATATTGATTGAACACGAGGCTTATGTACATATTTTACGGTGTTTGTTATTATTTTGATGCGTTTCCTCTGAGGAATATGACAGATTATCGTCGATCTCGTTACTTTTGCTCCAGTTTACAGAGGAGAAACTGGGACAGGCGGAGAAGACCGAGCTGGACACTCACTTCGAGAGTCTGCTGTCCAGAGCTGACAGCACCAAAAACTGGACCGAGAAAATCTACAGACAGACTGAAGTTCTCCTGCAGCCAAACCCTGGTAACGTTAAGCAGAAACCCACAACTCAAACACACAATTAAACACACAATTAAACACGCTTCAATTAAAGGGACAGTTCACACACACACAAAGAAATTGTCATTTGCTCACCCTCAAGTTGTTCCAAACCTGTATGAGTTTTTTTTTTTTCTACTGAACGCAAAATTTGGAAGGATATCAGTAGCCAAACAGTTTTAGGGAACCATTGACTTCCATTGAATTTTTTTATTTCCATAATATTGAAGTCAATGGGAATATGGGATCCATCAACTGTTTGGGTACTGACATTCTTCAAAATATCTTTTTAACTGATCAAATAAACTCATACAGTTTTGGTACAACTTGAGGGTGAGCAAATGATGACAGAAAGATCATTTTAATTTTTGGGTGAACTATCCCTTTAAGAGCACTTTAGCATGCATAACATAAACGTAAAAATAAACTACTGTGTATGATGGTTGTGACATTATTCAGTTGTTGGTTGAAAATGCTGGATAAGTCTTGATCAATTACTAATGTCTAAAAATGATAAGAAATTAGTTGATGAAGTAAAATTCTCAATTACTGACATAAGTAGTTGTAAATGAACAAATCAATGCACAGTTTTAAAATCAATGACATTTATCCTAATTACTGCTTATTGTAGTTGTTAAGTTTAGGAATTGGGTGGATTAAGGGATGAAGAATATCAAGGTATTAATATGTGGTTACCTTTAATATTTAGGATACCTTTTAATTGATTTATTGTCTTTTATGTTTATTTTACTGTGTATTATGTCTCTTTGTGTGTTGTATCTTTGCAGTTTTAATTGCTTTTGTACAGCGCTTTGAGATGTACATTTAAAGGTGCTATAGAAAATAAAGATTATTATTATTAAGTCCAGTCAAATATGTAAAAAAACAAAATTTAAATAATAATCACAAGTGCCTGTTCTGAGTTTACTCTGCGCTCTCTATTATTGCTCTGAGCTGATAAATGGTCCTGGTCAAATGCAACAGACACACAGGCATCTCTTATCAGTCGGGCAGTGTATTTGTAGCTCCTCTAACAAAATTTAGTCACACCAGCAGGAAAAAAACGTCACAAAATTCTGCCATTTAGTCGCAGTCTGGAGCCCTGACTTATTATTTGTGTGTTTGTGTGGCAGGTGCTCGCATCGAGGAGTTCCTGTATGAAAAGCTTGACCGGAAGATCCCACCTCGGGCCACTAATGGAGAAATATTAGGCCAGTTCATGCTGGAGGCAGCCAAGGAGTTTGGACCAGGAACCCCGTATGGTAAGAACCCAAACTCAGAAATGTTCACCAATCATGTGTTGTTTTTGTGTCTTCACAGTTTGCATTCATGCATCCCTTTTTATAATCAATGCATATTAATTAGCAAATGCATCTTCGATTGTATTGCTCATGTGCAGAAATTAAAATGCTTGATTTAAGAGTATAAGGGTTGAGGACAAAACCATTGATTTGGTTCTCAAATGTTGCTCTTAATGACATTATTAGTGTTTGTAATTCTAAAGCTGCTTTTGGAGATGTCATTTGAAAACACAATAGGTTGGTTAGCGGTGCGCTCTTTGAGTGGGGGAATAATTAAACCGCACAGAAAGTTGTTCAGTGATTGAATTGATTTCCCAGTCTCTGATGGTTTTTCCCTGCAGGCTGTGTGGAAACAGCCAAACCAATCCATCTCAATGCATTTTCTTTCTCCATGCATGTTCCCCATCGCTGTGATCAATAGGTCACAGCAGTGTCTGATGTCATTTCCTGGCCAGCATTCTTCCACAGAGGTTTCAGTAGATATGAAGATGCGTCAAAGGTTACATTAATAATAATGAAACATTAAAAATTCATCCGAAAACATGGTAAAAGAATATATATATTCAACGTTATATAAAGAGTCATAAGTACGTCCAACTTTATTCGCATTCGTGCATCATACTTGCGTAGAGCAATATACCTGTATATACTAGGCCTATATAGCAAATCTCAGCTGGTTGATTGCTTGTATCATTGTAAAATGTGACTAAATTATCTACTAAATACGGCTATAAGGACGTTAAGATATTATAAACACTAACATAATGATTTTCTGCAAAGCTGCGCTTGGAAACTATCTGTATTTTCAAAAATAAATTTGACTTGAGTAGTTCACTTTAAAAAAAAAAACTTTTGCTGATAATTTACTCACCCCCATGTCATCCAAGATGTCCATGTCATTCTTTCTTCAGTCGAAAAGAAATTAAGGTTTTTGATGAAAACATACCAGGATTTTCTCCATATAATGGACTTCAATGGGGACCAAACGGTTCAAGGTCCAAATGAGAGTTTCAGTGCAGCTTTAAAGGGCTTTAAACGACACCAGACGATGAATAAGGGTCGTATCTAGCGAAACGAGCGGTCATTTCAAAAATAAATAAAAAAGTTTAAGTTTTATAAGCACAAATGCTCGCCTTGCTCTGTTCTGTGATGCGCGTTTATGACTCCTGTTCGAACACGTTCATCAAAATGAACAAATCTTTTTTCGAGTCATGACTCAAACGGTCCTAGATAAGACCCTTATTCATCGTCTGGTGTCGTTTAAAGCCCTTTGAAGCTGCACTGAAACTCTCATTTGGACCTTCAACTGTTTGGACCCCATTGAAGTCCATTATATGGAGAAAATCCTGGAATGTTCTCATCAAAAACCTTAATTTCTTTTCGACTGAAGAAAGAAAGACGTAGACATTTTGGATGACATGGGGGTGAGTAAATTATCAGCAAAAGTTTTTTTTAAAAGCGAACTACTCCTTTAAATATGGATTGGTGTATATACATATATATAATTAATATTAGTAAATATAGCAATTAATAAGTGAATAAATATGAATTCCAGTGCTGAATTTTTACGTTTTATTTGTTTTCTATAGTACTACCATGATAAAGGCTTTTATTGCGGTGTCTGGTTGGCACTTGTAATATGTAATACATCCATACAGTGGAGATGGAAATCGTTTTGGTTTCTCAGTTCTCAAACTAAAGTGCACTTAGTGGTTTTTAATGGCTCATTAACGTCCCGTGACTGACCACATGCTTTAGGATGGGCTGGAGTGTGAGTGGAAATACACGGCTTATCTCTGTAAGTACGGGACTAATGCAGCCTATCTAAAGTAGAAAACCTTGAAGGGTCTATTTGTAAAACGAACGGAGAGTCGTTTTTCTGCAATCTTTTGACTGCATTTGCAGTAGGCCATTTATTAGGTTGCTTATGTCAAGAAAGCACACTATAATTTCCACATGCGTTTGCATTTTTCTAATTTAATGTGGTTTTTAACTAATTAAATGAAACAATTTGAGAATGTTTCAGTACTTTAATGACAGGAGCTACATGAACACAACCTGATGATCATATTCTCCAGCAGGATTTTAGATAATCCACAGAGCATCAAGAACATCTGACCTAGTCACATGATCAATGAATACTCATTGAATTACATGATTTGATTAGTTTCATGAAAGCTTTATTTTTAGGTTACAACGAGATTAGATCAGCCGATTCAATTTGGCAGTTAAAACCGCAGAGATGCGTTCATCATTAATTATTGATTCGGTGGGCCGAACAGCTGCTCAAACTAATGTGTGTTTGTGAACGTCACTCGCTGAACCAACTGTGACAATTCGTTTCCATCTCCATTTTGCATCCACATCAAATCTCTTCAATGATAGAAATCAGCAGACCTTGAAAATTGCATACCTCTTATGGATATAAAACATATTGTAAATACATATATTAATAACAAATGGCAAACAGTGGGATCTACGTATACACCACGAAGAAACTCAATGCGTTTACACAAGCCTTTGGAGGAGTGATCTCAGATTTGATCAAAAATATTAGGGATGCACGATATATCGGCCAGCATATCGGTATCGGCCAATATATGTTCATTTTTAATGTTATCGTTATCGGCCTGGTAAGAGAAAATGTGGCCGATATATTAAAGCCGATTAATAATGTATTATTCCCTTCAGCTGAGACACTTGTTGAGCACTGTTTATGTTTTATGTCTTGAAATATGATTTGAAATCTCTTCAAAAAATGAAAACACGTGCAGCGCAAATCTGTCATACCGGCTATACAACACTATAATGAGAACATCATTATAATTGTGCACTTGGGACATGGATTTAATTGTGATACTTTTGTTTTTGTAATCAGGCTCTCAAAATTACATAAAAATGTGGATTTAAGTTTATCGGCCGATATATCGGTTATCGGCTTTCAAATATAAACTAGAATTATCGGTTATCGGTATCGGCCAAAATTTTCATATCGGTGCATCCCTAAAAAATATCTTGATTTGTGTTCCGAAGATGAACGAAATTACTGTTCATTACTGTAATTACTGACAGAATTTTTTATTTTGGGGTAAATTAGTAAACCTTATTGTAAAGTGTGATGTCCAAATGAATGAATGCTCTTTCAACACTGGGAAATGTTTTTCGTCTATATCTGCCCACACTTTGACTCATCTGTGTAGGAAGCACCCTGATCAGTGTGGGCGACTGCCAGAGGAGACTGGGCGGCGCTCACAGAGACTTTCTGCAGACCTCATCCATCAGTTTCCTCACACCCCTGCGCAACTTTCTGGAGGGAGACTGGAGGACCATTTCTGTGAGTTTGACTAATAGATAGTATCTCTGTTAATCAGCACGATTCTGATGCATTGACAAATGCATTTACAGAGAGAGCGGCGACTCCTGGAGAACCGGCGCTTGGATCTCGACGCCTGTAAAGCTCGACTCAAGAAGGCCAAAGCAGCCGAGGCCAAAGCGGCTGTAAGACTCATTTACCCTCTTTTCTCTAGGGATGGGAATCATAGGGATAGTCATAGTCAGATTTTATTATTGACCTGAACTGAATGAGCAATTAACTGAATTGAGCTGAATAATAATAATAATTGCATCCCAAGGTAAAAGCAGTAAAGCAAATGGAAAATAATTAGTGTTCCTGCTGTTCATAAGGTTTCAAGCTAAAGATAATCACGTGCATTTCATCAGATATAACTGAAGTACAAGGTTATAAGTAGAGCCCGACCGATAAAGGATTTTGAAGGCCGATATCAATACAAATATTTTTTGGTTTTAAAATCCGATATATCGGCCAATATTTATTTATTTATTTATTTTTTCAGAAACGCGCAACAAAACATTAACAGATTTCCTATTTATGAGTTTTAACTAAAATATTATGATCATGCATTTTAAAAAGAAACTTTTTTCTTTTATTGTCACAACAGAACAGGCTGATGATAGTGGCATAAGCTAGCTTTTTGATTAGCTAGTCTATGATGAGCCATAATTTAGCAATGGATGATGGCATACTGCAAAGTGTAAAACATACATTTTCAATATAACAGGCCAAGGAGAGATGATACGTCTCATTGCTATAACTGTCACGCGCTATTAAAGAAATACTTCAGTCACATTGTCAAAAGTTAAAAGGACAGTCAGTCAACTACACTGTAACGTAACGTAATTATTACTAATTCGGCTTATTTAACAGCAGCAAAACTGGACATGATAGTCACAAATTTTGTCATGCTTATTTGAGTTCAGAGAACTGATGTGGATGTTCTTTTAATTGTTATTCAAGCAATGACCAACTCAATGAGTGTTGCCAACAGGAACTGTGTAGAGTGCCCTCTGGTGGACAAACTATACAACTCCAACACTCATGACATGGTTCAAGCGTGTTTTGGTCCGTTTTTATTTTTTTATTTTTGAAATATTCATTTATCGGCCATTGTAACTACCGATACCGATAGTTTGGAAAATGCCTAATATCGGCCGATAATATCGGCATGTCTGGCTCTAGTTATAAGATATATTATGTGAATGCATATAATATAAGATGGCTAAAGAGATGCGTCTTTAATCTAGATTTAAACTGGGAGAGTCTGAGCCCTGAACGACTTCAGGAAGGCTATTCCAGAGTTAAATGTGAACCGCTCTCCCTCCTTTAGTGCACTTTAGGACTACCAGAAGACCAGGGTCCGGTGTTCTGACAATTCATGCTACCCATCGAGATTTCCTACTTACCGGTTATGCGCATGTGCAGACTCAGTTTTTTTTTTTTTTTTTTTTTTTTTTTTTACAAAAGGTAAATAATTTCCCTTTAAAAAATGCTTACTACCATATGAATAATTGTACGGTCAGCCAGCTGAAAAGGAATAACTGAAAGTTTCAGTTACTATAAGAAAAGGTGTACTTTGACAAGTCAAAGATGAATATTTTATGATAATTTTTACTAAATAAAAATGTTTTAAAAATAAAAACAGTAGTCTACAGTATACAGTAGCTACTCATAACTTAGAATTGTATTAGAATTGTATTTCATACGACTTTTATCGGCATTCTGTGATCAATTCGCGCTACGGTAGCATTTTTCGACAAGGCAGCAAAAATCGACAGAACACCGGTTTCACAAAGCTATTTTAGAGCGGTCTATAGTGTTAGACAAGTCAAAAATGTGCTCATAGAATAGTCTAATGCAAGTTAGACTGTTTCATAAAAATAAAGACTGACTTAATTTAGACACCTTACCCCCAGGCTAACTTAACTATGTTAACTTGGCAACCGCAGTAACAATCAGTTACACTACAAATATTCATCACCATTTCAGTGTCTTTAAGTTTATCTTGGGATCCTCCTCCCGGTTTTAGATATTTCCTCCTAAATATTTCCATGTTTTTGTATCTTTTCTGTACGTCTTTAACGCTCCGCTCAGCGGTCGGATTAACGCCGTTAACTGTCGTAGCAATCTTTTTCCAAATTAAACATTTCTTTTTGTTACCACATTCTCCGCTAAATTTCCCAAGTAAAATGTCCTTGTAACGGTTATACTCCTCCAACAAACACATATTTTCTGCTGGGTTACACTGCACTGAGCGGTTGAATGCGCTTACTCGATCCGCCGATGTTTTTTGTTTTGAAAAGTGTCTTATTTTTACCCAGAATGCATTGCAGTGTAGTCCTACTTAAGATAGTCAGAGTCTTGCGTGCTTTGTGCAACGGTCTGATTTAGATGTCTATCTGAAGTCGGACTATCGACTATATCTAAGCCGTAGTGAAAGTCTATCTTTGTGAAACCGACCCCAGAGTTTTCTGATCTTAAAGAGCGTGAGGTGATAGAAGATCAGTTAAATACACAGGAGCTAAACCATTAGGGCTTTATAGGTCCGTCCGTAGCAATACTTTATAATTGATACTGAACTTAATAGGTAACCAGTGTAGAGATTATATAATTGGTGTTATATGTTCATATGATCATATTTTATTGACCTGGTAAGAAATCTCGGTGCTGCAATTTGCACTAATTGTTGCTTGTTTATTGAGGATGCAGGACAACCGGCTAATAAAGCATTACAGTGATCTAGTCTCGAGGTCATGAATGCGCCAACTAACTTTTCTGCATGTTCTGGAGTTTAGCAATGTTTCGCCGTTTTTTGTTACATTAAATATGATTTTTGGCGTTGCTGTCTAATATGACACCCAGGTCTTTAACTGCAGACGATGAAGTAACTGTACATCCTTTTAGATGCAAATTGTATTCAAAGAGATTCTGTGTACAGGTTTTTAGTCCAATACACAATATCTCAGTCTTATCTGAATTTAATAATGCTCATTAAATATTTTATATCTTTAACACACTCTGACAACGTGTCGTGATGAAATATAGCTGAGTGTCGTTGGCATAACAGTGTTTTCTAATCATATTAATGACACTATTACGGTATCTTGCTAAAGCTGCTCTACAGTGGGATTTTAATTTGAAGTTTGCATCATTAATTCAGTTTTTTTTCCTGCTGATTACTATTTAAACTATTTCTATTATATAAAGCACTATAAAATCAAAGGTGACGTTTGAGGAACATTTTTATCTTATTGCATTTTCTAACCTCTGGTTTTGTCGAATGATGAAATCAACATGAAACAATCATGGCAAATCAGAAATAAACAGTATAATTCCGGAGGAGAAACATGTCTGTAAAACCCCTAAAGGTGTCTTTCCACCATAAATGCGGCACAGAAGTGTCATTTCCATCACAGAAAGCTGCGTTTACAGGTCCGGAAAACTCGCCTTAATAAGAACCGGTTCTCGATTCCCAACCCTCTCGTTCCCCGTCTTTATTGTCGTGCTTTGATGGCATCACTTGATATGAGTCCTCCTGGTGTTTGTTGTGAATATTGAGCTAATTTCTCCCCTGTTGACACTGAGCACTAATCGCTGTGTTTGGTCTCTGCTTTAACCTTCACAGTGTGAGGGAGAAGTGAGTATCGCAGTACATTTCCACATTATGCTTTTCTGCCTTTTTAACATTTTTTGAATGACAGTGAAAAAGACCTTTCAGTTTTGTTTCTCATTTTTCATGCAGGATTCACATAAGACCTGCTTTTAAATGATATGATGTAATTACATGTATCATTAAAAATCAAAATTTCCAAAATGCATTGCAACAATTGCAGCGATTATGTGATCATTTAATCCATCATATCATAATAATAAATACCCACTCTAATTTTTTTGGGATTTATTAATGCAACAGTAAGAATGCATTACTTCAGTTCACTTATTTTGCTTTTCAGCAAGATCAAAGATCAGATGCTTTCATTATCATACTTTTTAAAGATCAGCTAAACATCAGCTATATTTGAACAAGCTTAACCCTCTGATGGTCCTCGGTCACTTCTGACCGAATAATTTTCTGTTTTGAATTTCTAAAAATCACAGCTTCATCGGAAGGTTGTGATACTTGGTGACTTTTTTGGCTTTTGGTATGTGAATACAAAAAAAAAAATTGAGGTCATGATCCGAGCATGCTAAGTGGTCATAAAAAAATGAGTCACGATTTTGGTCTTTGGTCAAAAATGACCCCCATAGGAAATGAATGGGAAATTGACAAAAACATAAAAATTCACAATTTTTTATTTATTTATTATTATTTTTTTTTTACAAGTTTTTAATAAGAATTAGTTTTTAAGATTGTTTCAATTATATATTCAAATACACCAAAAAAAAAAAAAAAAAATGTGTTCATAAACATCTGGGGAATTCACATGCTTCTCCATAGAGAGCTGTACATGCCATCTAATGGTTACACCATGATTCTATGCTTTTTCTCTATACTGTAACCAGATGGTGCTAATTTTATTCAAAAAATATTTTTTTTCTGAAGGCCTAGACTCTATATTAAACAAAAATACTGCATTAATAATTAAAATAATAATTATATATATATATATATATATATATAGAAAAAAATATATATTTCCATTGAAAAAATAGACCATAAATATTGCATAAATATTAATAATTTCAATCAAATTGTCTCAAAATACTAAATTAAAAAGAATAAATATTATAGAACAAAAATAAATTGCATTGGTTTTACTGGGATGGATGAAGTTTCATTTTTAGGCCTCCGGTCACTTCTAACCGGGAAGGCCCAGGACGTGACTCATAAAGGAAGACCATCAGAGGGTTAATCACAATATTCTGATCTTTGAATCTATCTGAGGTTCTGATGCATGGCATTTTAAAGCTTCCCACAATGCCCAGCAGTTATCTTCCCATAGTTCAATGGTGCCAGTCAGTCTCTTTCCTAAAATATCTGCAGCATTATGTGTTTGTTGATTGTGTTTTGCCATGAGGTGTGTGTTCCTGTGTGTTTCAGGCTGCTCCAGACTTTCAAGAGTCCAGACCGCGTAATTATGTGCTGTCTGCCAGTGCATCTGCGGTAAGTATATCTTCACTGTCTGAGACACACACACATATACTCTATTATACATATTCAGTCTCAATATTCATGAGAGTCAGCCTGTTATTCATTATCCTGTTGTCAAAAGTAATTATATAGTAATTATATTATCTGCATTTTTCTCTCCCCTCTGATCAGCTCTGGAATGAGGAGCTTGATAAAGTAAGCCTGACATCATCACGCATATATTGATGTGTATATATATATATATATGCTGTCAAAATGTTTTGTTACTGTCTTCTGGTTTGGTTGTCATTAATTTGTCAGGTCATCACTGGTCACTTTGTACACACGAGTTAATTGAATTTAGTTAGTTGAATTTAAATTTGACTCAGTCTCATAATGAAATGTTGGGTCATATTTCAAAATAAGACATTAAATAATTGTGCATCAAATATTTAGTATAAAGTCAATATTTTGCACAAAGTTTATAGAAGAATGAAGTTTATAGTTTAAATAAGAATGTTGAAATGTTTTGCGTTGTGTGATTATTTTCATAACTATGCCAAAAAAAACATTTTGTAATTCAGTAATGACTTTTTGTTGTTGTTGTTGCTGTTTTTAATTAAATTCAGTGGAAATTGAGATTATTAATCATAAAGATAATGTCACAAATATACAAATCTTGTAAAATAAATCAAAATATATGTATTTCCTTGTTTTTCTTTCCAGTGGACTGTGGAGCGTTTAGATGCAAATGTTGCTTATGTGATGTCTCTCTCTCTCTCTCGTGTGCAGGCGGATCATGAACTGCGTGTTGCTCAGACAGAGTTTGACAGACAGGCTGAGGTCACCAGACTGCTCCTGGAGGGCATCAACAGCACACATGTGAGTCGTGTTTACACACTGCATGCTGCATTAACACACGTTACACACAGATAGGGTTGGGAATAGAATTTTTAGAATTCTAAATTCTAATTTATTCTAATTCTGGGATCAGATACTTAGGGTCAGAAAACAGATAGTTTTCATTTGATTACGCTTATCGATTCTTATGTGCACATTTTAATGTGATTTTAAACCATTCAAGAAGACATGAAAGATAAATGCACACAATTGTCAAAATGTCTTTGTAAAAACAGTCGGTTTTAAGTGAATATAAACAGTTGAGAAGGAAAAAGTGAGTGCAACAGGATATTGGATCCGTGCATTCGGTCTTAAATTATAAGAAAAAGAGAAATCACTCACTGATCTAAACTGAATAAGTTTTATAACTTTAATAAGTCTATATTGTACTTATTTTATTACTGACTGTTTAATTGTCTTTAAGAATTAAAAAAATTTAAATGTATATTAGTTGTTTTTTGTTAAAACCATAGACAGTTTCTCATGCACGTGCTCTTATTCAGCTGCAACAAAATGTTTTGCAAAAAGACAAAATAAAGTAAAATATGCTTAATTTTTTTGGAATCGAAGCTGGAAATCAATAAAAATCAGAATCCCTAAGATTCAAACGATATCCAACCCTACACACCCGATCAGAAGTGTTGGTTTGAGTAGTTTAACGTTTTTAAACGGATAACCCTCATTGCCAGGATTGGCTTAAAGTCTTTCTTAATAACCTCTCAAAATATGCACACTTTGAAACTCAAAACATCACTCAGTAATGGCTAAATCATATTTCAAAAGACACTAACAACAAGCTTAAATATCTATTATCCCTATGCAAACAAATGAAGTGCAGTGTGTGTTTGTACAGCTTAATGAGATCTTTTGTGTCTGCGCAGGTGAATCATCTGCGCTGCCTGTGTGAGTTTGTGGAAGCGCAGACGGTGTATTACAACCAGTGCCACAAATACATGCAGGAGCTTCAGAGAGAGCTGGCCAGGTGGGCACACCTCATATCTAATGCTGTTTAGCAAATGAAATAATGAAATAATTTAATATGAAATAATGAAATAATTTTTCCCAAAATGAACATCAACAGTCCTAAAAAATATAACATTAAATGTAGGGCTGGGTATTGACACAAATTTTACAATTCGATTTGATTTCGATTCAATATTGATTATTGTGGATATCAGTTACAATAAATGGCAAATTTTCTCAAGGGAATCAAATCTTTTAAATGCTGTAAACTGGGAATGGGAGTCAGTTGTAGCCTATAGGCTTCATTAGCCTTATATGAAGGTAATAATGAACTGTTTTGTAGCTATACAAACACTTAAATTACACTTTTATTTATTTTATAGTAAGAAGATTATATGAAATATAAACATTTAAATGGTGGCTGTCATAAAATCTTGCCAGATTTATTCAAATATGCATTAAATATTGAAGAGCATTAAGATTATAATGCATATGTAATATGGTGTATATATTTAGCAAAATGCTCCTCTCTAGAGTTATTTTTTCTAGCCGACTAACGAGTTTATGTGGGTTTTCTGAGGTAAATATGACGATAGATGACATTGATTACAAGCTGTTTAACTGACGTCTTTCGATAAGCGATTAATGTGACATGATACGGATTTCGATAAGTTGTACTCTATCTTTAACACACTTTCAGATGCTCATTCATGTTTATTTGGCGCTGTGACCGTATTATTAACCCGGAAGAGAGATCAGCGCTGCTGCTTCTCCAGAGCGATCTCACGCCACAGCGCCAAAACGTTATTTGTGTTTTTGAATTACTAAAGAAAATGGACGTAATTTGAAAATTGAGACTTTGTTTCATATCAATAGTAACAAAGGACAAAGATCATTGCGATTTTTTTTGGGTGCGCGCAGCCGCGATACAATGTCCCATTCATTCAAATGAAACAGGATGACTAATCGATTCTTGAGATTTAAGAATCGATACCGGTACGTAAAAATGAGAATCGATTAATATCGAGAAATCGATATTTATTACCCAGCCCTAATTACCATAAATGGTAACACTACAATTAGGTCTCACTAGCTAACATAAGCAATATATTTTTTTATCATTCACTATATTATAGCTACTCGTTCTATTGTCTGACGACAAAAAAATAGGAAATGAGAACAGCTTTATTTGACATTCGGCTATATTATATTAAAAACGCACTAGGCTGACAGAACGCAAACAACGCGATGACGTCATTAATATGCTAAGTGAAGTGTGACGTCATCGAGCGCCTTTTAGGGAAGGCCTTAGCTACTTTCCTTTGAAAATATGCATTATTCTAAATGATTGTTTTTGCTTTTCCCATCGTCTGCTCGCAGTTCCAGTGGAGACATGTGAGTTTTGAGTTTGTCGTCTCGTTAGTGGACAGCAGAGCCCTCATCTGTCTTCTGTCTTTCAGAGGATGCCCCGACTCATTGGAGGTGAATTCCCACGGTGTCGGCAGCCCCACAGACCCGTCGGCCGTCCTGCCGCTGAACTCTCCATCTCCAGACGCAGACGCTCTTCAGATCGAAGAAGTGCAGCCGCCCGCCAGCGGCACACGCAAGGCCAAAGTCCTGTACGCCTACGATGCTGGAGACTCCAGTGAGCTCTCGCTGATGGCTGATGAGGTGAGCAGACGTTTGCTGAAACATATTCATACTCATGATAACATCCAAAGATAACCAGTGTAATCTCTTAAAAAATATCGCCGCGTAAAACTGCATCCTCAAGTCCCACCCTAAATTAATTCTCACTGAATTTCCCGCATTGCAGAGATGTAATGCGTTAAAGGCATTATAGTTTATATTGGCTCGTTTAAATTTATTTTTGATATTAATAGTTAATTTGGTTAATATAGTTAAGTACATACATATTGTTTCAATGCAACTTTACAGAAAATCATGACGATAATGTGTTAATATTCAAATGCATTATAGTCACATTTAGCAGATTGGGTGATAATATAGTTGTATATAATATAGACAATTTGCAACAATTCAAGTTTATATCGTCCTATGCGAATATACTGTATGCGTGCAGATAAAGTTGGACATACTTATACTTTATATTCAACTTTATAGACAGAGCTGGGCGATAATATAGTTATATGAATAATAATAATAATATAGTAGTTGAGATTTGCTAAATCTTATATCGCTTTATGTACTGTAAGGATGCAGATAAACCTGGATATATCATAAATCAAACTTTATATTTAGAGCTGTGCAATTAGTACAGTTTACATTTTTTGATGATATAAACAATCACACATCTGAGATGTGCTATATACTGTATATTGCTAAATATCTAAATAATATATACATTTTTAAATATTACTGCTCCGTGATAATATATATTTTACAGTTGGTGTTATTAAATATTCAAAAATATTCTATGGATACACGATATATCGGCCACCAAATTGGTATTGACCAACAATGTTCAATGATGTCATTGGTCCGATATCTGGCTGATATATTTAAGCATAAATAATGTATAAATAAAGACCCTTCAACATGATGGTTTTGAATTGCTTGAAATATGATTGGAGTCACTTCAAAACGGAAAAATACAGCATAAGTCTGTCATATAAGCTACATAAAATTATAATGAGAACATTGTAAGTTTATTTTAGCGACATGGATTTTAATGACGAGACTTTTGTTTTTATAAGGATCTTAAAAATTATATAAAAATTTGATTTAGATTTATCAGCCAATATATTGGTTATCGCCTTTTAAATATAAAGAATTATTGGTATCAGGCAAAATCTTCATATTGATGCATCCCTAATGTACAGGTGAAACTGGAAAAATTAGAATATGGTGCAAAAGTTCATTTATTTCCGTAATTCAACCTAAAAGGAGAAACTAATGTATTATATAGACTCATTACATGCAAAGTGAGATACTTCAAGCCTTTATTTGTAATAATTTTGATGATTATGGCTTACAGATATGAAAACCTTTTCACAATATTCTAATTTTGAATTTGGGGTTTTAAGCCATTGTCATCAAAATTATAACAAATAAAGGCTTGAAATAGTCTATATAATAAGATTATAACCATATTCGGATTTTTCCAGTTTCAACTGTATTCACAATAATTCTGAGGCATTTAGACTTTAAACTAATGAAATGATTTTCTCCATCCTCTGATTGGACGATCAGCTCATCACAGTGTACACAGTGCCTGGAATGGACCCTGATTGGCTGATCGGAGAGAGAGGAAACCAAAAGGGGAAGGTGCCTGTCACATATCTGGAGCTGTTGAGCTAAAGAGGCGAGAAACGAACACACACTCTTCCATGTCCCGACACACAGTTTCCAGCTTGACTGAATCATGGATGCTTCTGAGATCGACCCATGCGTGGGTTTATTTACGGAAAACCAAACGATTGTATGTTTACATGCATGTCAGGGGGCTTTATTTCTGTTTGATTTTAAAATTTAAGATGTTCATGATGTCTCTGAAAGTTTTTACATGATTTTGGAGAAGCTCATGAATATTGAGACATTGAGTGGAAATTAATACATCACAGTAAGAATATAATCCGTCCTTCTTTTTTAATACCGAACATCAAACATGAATCATGAATTATTACATTTTGTTAATACCTCAGCATTATAATTCATACAACATTATAATTCTTTTTTAAATTTCAGACTAACACACAAATATTCACCAAAACAAAACTAACAATTCACAAATGCCTGAAACATGACGAGCACATGCATGTATGTGCCTGTTTTCTGCACTAGAAACTGTTCTGTGGTCAGTCAGAATGTCTTTTCTGCCTTTATTATAGTTAATGATCTTTATTCAGGTTCTCTTTAAAGGAGTAGTTCACTTTTAAAAAAACTTTTCCTGATAATTTACTCACCCCCATGTCATCCAAGATGTCCATGTCTTTCTTTCTTCAGTCGAAAAGAAATTAAGGTTTTTGATGAAAACATTCCAGGATTTTCTCCATATAATGGACTTCAATGGGGACCAAACTGTTCAAGGTCCAAATGAGAGTTTCAGTGCAGCTTCAAAGGGCTTTAAACGACGCCAGACGATGAATAAGCGTTTTATCAAGCGAAACGAGTGGCTCGTTTTTTTTTTTTTTTTTAGAAAAAAAAAAAAAAAAAAAAAAAAAAAAAAAAAAAAAAAAAAAAAAAAAAAAAGCGAAACGAGTGGCCATTTTAAAAATAAATAAAAAAGATTAAGCTTTATAAGCTCAAATGCTCGCCTTGCTCTGTTCTGTGACTCTCCCGTTTGAACTCGTTCATCAAAATGAACAAATCTTTTCCAGAGTCAACTCGTTCATTTTATTCGTTGAATCAACCAAATGACTCGCTATGATGAAATCACCAAATGAAATCACCGTTCGTTTCGCTTGATAAGACCCTTATTCATCGTCTGGTGTCGTTTAAAGCCCTTTGAAGCTGCACAGAAACTCTCTTTTTGATCTTGAACCTCGTCAGGAGCGAAAGTCCTAAAAAATTGCTAAAAATGTGCTTCACTTGTCTCAATTGAGTTCCAATGAGATCACTCTGTCCACTTACTGTCTATGAGTTGCATTGAAACTGTCTTTTCGACCTTGAACTGTTTGGTCCCCATTGAAATCCATTATATGGAGAAAATCCTGTTTTCATCAAAAACCTTAATTTCTTTTCGACTGAAGAAAGAAAGACATGGACATCTTGGATGACATGGGGGTGAGTAAATTATCAGCAAAAGTTTTTTTTTTTAAAGTGAACTACTCCTTTAAGCTGACCAATGATCTAATCTCAAAATGAAATGTTTATCTACACCATGTAAGCACTAACATGTTTGCACTGAGTTTCGTAAAGCCTAAATGAAACACAGCCTTAACTGCGTCTCGTCATGTAACGAGCTCAGCGTTCGTCACTGCAAACAACATCCATAATTAATCCATGCAGTGTCCAGAAATTGAATGTTGATCAGCCTTATATTCTTGTTTTTCATGCATGATGAAGCTGACAGTGCACTAATAGCCGCTCAGAAAATGTGCCACTTAACGATTTCTTAATCTCTTTTAATTAGGCAAAGTGTAAACAAATTAAGCATCTCAATTTAAAGGCCCGATTTGACATGATTTACAGATGTGTGTTAATTGAATTGTATCTATTATTGTTTTGTAAAGTGCTGTTGCCACATTCCTTTGTTCTTTATCACTTTTCAAACTATTCTGACTGATTTAATTATATTAATGATCATTTTGTTTATTTATATAGTTTCAGAAACCCAAGGTTGCTCTGTTGATTCAAACCATACTTGATTGATTTATGCCGTCATGAACCCACGGCACTGCAAAACCAGCTTTATATGATGCCTATCGATGTATTTATTTTAAATTAATTGCAGAGCTTTCTGTATTTAGAGTTTGGTTTCAAAGCTTACTTCCTGTTTATTTATTATTTATTTATTTATATTTTTAGTGCCAAAGTGCAGCTAAACATTTTAGATATTGTGACGTTATTTAGATATTGTGGTATTTATTGAATGATTCGATTTCTGATTTATTGTTATTGCAAATCACTGCGGTTTATGTATAATGGCCCAAACTGAATTCATAAATTCATGAACCCATGTAACTCAAGTTTTTCATTTTAGTGCTGCAGTGACGCCCTCTGTTGGTCACTTTATTGTTTTTCCAGCTCTCCTTTGCTCTTTATTGTAATTAATACGGGCTCTCCAAACCATGCGGAGAGAATCAGGCTTAATAATGTAATAAAAGTCATTTTATTGATATATATATATATCTTTTTCGAGTTCCTCACTGATAATTTAATCCTCTGGTTATCTTCGGGGTCTTTTTAACCCGCAAATGAATTTTAAATAAATGTTCTCTTAGTCCAATTGGTATGAAACTTTCTACAGTTCTCAGCACTTTCTAGATCTACAAAAAAAGAAGAAAAAAAAAAAGAAATTAATGGTTAAAGTGTTAATGGTTAAAATTTTTAGTGGTTAAAGTGATTTTTATCTTTATTTTAAAACTGCATTTTTCAAAATATGGGCAAAAATCTTACATTAAACGATGTAAAATTATCCATGTTATCCCCATGAACGAAGGTTAGAATTCTGGGTCTTTTACAAAGTGTATTTTACATAAAATGCTGTTTTTTTGTTAGCAAAAAAAAGCATATTTAAATAAATATTTATTTATTTATAGAAATTTAAAAAATATCATAAATCCTCCAAAAACTGCACAAATGCTGAGTAAAAACATTAATAAACAAAGTAAAATACATTTGTAAAAAAGAAAACAAACTATTAATCCGTTACATAATGCAATGTTATTGTTCTGGGGTCCCTGGATACCCCAAAGATAACTAATGGATACACAAATAAAGATAACCAGAGGGTTAAACGCATATACAGCTTTTTTTAATTGAGTGCTGCATGGTGTTGGCTACATAAATGTCACACAATATTGCGTATTACAGATGTTTAGATTGTACACAATTCTGTTTGTTTGCAATTATGTAATAGTCAACAAAGGCACAAGGTTTATTACCATTTCCGATTCTAGGAAGAAATGACATAATCAGAGTTGAATGTTCCCTTTGAATGTAAATACGAGCTCTATCAATGATTTGCTTCTGAAACTTGAAATGCTACAGTATAATACACTTTGATAAAATTAAGTCAAGGTTAAATCTGTTTACAATGAAGGACTTCAGTGTTAAATCTCACAAAACGGGACATTTTGTGCTGTTAATACGAGAATCACTTTCACTTTTCTGTATTTGCTGCATATTGTACTCAAACAGTCGAACATTCGGACGCTGTTATGTTATTTCAGCGTTTTAATGATTTGATTATTACTATTTTCCACATTTAAGAATAATAGTATAGAATGAGAAGTGACACGTTCAAAAGCTTGGGATACTTTAAAATAAATGAACACTTTTATCAAGCAAGAACGCATCAAACATTAATGTTACAAAATGTTCAATTTCAAATAAATACTGTTGTTTTGAATCCTGAAAAACTAAATATGAAGCAACACTGATAATAATAATCATAAATGTTTCTTGAGCAGCAGATCCTCATATTAGAGTGATTTCTGAAGGATCATGTGACACTGAAGACTGGAGTAATGATGCTGAAAATTACAGGAATAAAATACATTTTAACATATATCCACATAGAAAACACTTATTTTGAATTGTAATAATATTTCACAGTTTATACTGTATTTTTGATCAAATAAACACAGCCCTGGTCTTTCAAAAACTAAACCAATTCTTACCGACTCCAAACTTTTGAACGGTAGATTATGTAATGCATGTTTAATCTGTCAGAAGTTTCTATGCACAGAGAACGATCACCACATAAATAATCCAGCCCACAAAAACAAATATGCCGAACATCAAACTGAACATGACGAGCAGACGAGCCTTCTGGGACGTTTTCTCAGCTTCGCGGATATCACCCCTGGTCAGCGCGGCACGCGTCTGCAGAGAGGTCAGAGGTCATGATGAATGAATAGGGTTTGTGTTTGTGTTTGTACTCATCATGCATTGTGTTTCAGGTGCGGACCTCATACGAGTACATGACCGCGACGAGGCCGCTCATGATGCAGCAGAAGATGGTCACCAGCAGAGACTCCACCAGGTAATCTTTGGGTACGGGTGTCTGCTCCTCTCCCAGCGCCGGCCCGTTCATGTACTGAAACACATCCACACGGAGAACGAGAATAAGCAATCACTAGACCTGAGGCTCCTGACCTAATCATTAGCCGTTTGGTTGATGCTCCGCCCCCTCGTAAATATTAGGACCTCGTCACCCTTTCATTGTGTGAGAGATTATTTGCTCCAAGTGAGAATGTTAGTGTGAAATTGAACACCGTATATGCTAATGTTGTTTTCAATAAAAAACATTTGCACAAAGCAAGCCGATCCACTTTTGTTGATAAGAGCATTAAAATGAGAGAAAATAATGGGAAAAAAATAAATCAGAGACATTTAGAATAGATAAAAATGTGCGATTAATCGCGAGTTAACTATGACATTAATGCGATTAATCATGAGTTAACTATGACATTAATGCGATTAATCGCGAGTTAACTAAGACATTAATGCAATTAATCACAAGCTAACTATGGCATTAATGCTATTAATCGCGAGTTAACTATGACATTAATGCAATTAATCGTGAGTTAACTATGAAATCAATGCGATTAAGCACGAGTAAACTATGACATTAGTGCGAATAATCGCAAGTTAACTATGACATTAATTTGATTAATCTTGAGTTAACTATGACATTAATGCGATTAATCACAAGCTAACTATGGCATTAATGCTATTAATCACGGGTTAACTATGACATTAGTGCGAATAATCGCAAGTTAACTATGACATTAATTTGATTAATCTTGAGTTAACTATGACATTAATGCAATTAATCGTGAGTTAACTATGACATTAATCCGATTAATCACGAGTTAACTATGACATTAGTGCGAATAATCGCAAGTTAACTATGACATTAATTTGATTAATCACGAGTTAACTATGACATTAATGCGATTAATCGCGAGTTAACTATGACATTAATGCAATTAATCGTGAGTTAACTATGAAATCAATGCGATTAAGCACGAGTAAACTATGACATTAATGCGATTAATCGCGAGTTAACTGAGATAATGCGATTAATCGCGAGTTAACTATGACATTAATGCGATTAATCGTGAGTTAACTATGACATTAATGCAATTAATCGTGAGTTAACTATAAAATCAATGCGATTAAGCACGAGTAAACAATGACATTAATGCGATTAATCGCGAGTTAACTATGACATTAATTTGATTAATCTTGAGTTAACTATGACATTAATGCGATTAAGCATGAGTAAACTATGACATTAATGCGATTAATCGTGAGTTAACTATGACATTAATGCGATTAATCGCAAGTTAACTATGACATTAATGCGATTAATCGTGAGTTAACTATGAAATCAATGCGATTAAGCACGAGTAAACAATGACATTAATGCGATTAATCGCGAGTTAACTATGACATTAATTTGATTAATCTTGAGTTAACTATGACATTAATGCGATTAATCACGGGTTAACTAAGACATTAATGCGATTAATCGTGAGTTAACTATGACATTAATGCGATTAATCACGAGTTAACTATGACATTAATGCGATTAATCACGGGTTAACTAAGACATTAATGCAATTAATCGTGAGTTAACTATGACATTAATCCGATTAATCACGAGTTAACTATGACATTAATGCGATTAATCACGGGTTAACTAAGACATTAATGCAATTAATCGTGAGTTAACTATGACATTAATCCGATTAATCACGAGTTAACTATGACATTAGGGCGAATAATCGCAAGTTAACTATGACATTAATCCGATTAATCATGAGTTAACTATGACATTAGGGCGAATAATCGCAAGTTAACTATGACATTAATTTGATTAATCTTGAGTTAACTATGACATTAATGCGATTAATCACGAGTTAACTATGACATTAGTGCGAATAATCGCAAGTTAACTATGACATTAATTTGATTAATCTTGAGTTAATTATGACATTAATGCGATTAATCATGATTCAATATTTTAATCGTTTGACAGCACTAATAAAAACACATAATTGTGTGTTTGGGACATGGTTTTTAATGGTGAGACTTTGTTTTTGTAATCAGGCTCTCAAAAATGATATAAACGTTTGGATTAAGGTTTATCGGACAATATAACGGTTGTAAAGAATTATCGGTTATCAGTATCAACCAAAATGTTCATAACAGTGCATCCCTGGAGTTTGGAGATAAAGCGTGATCTTACTATAGTGTAGGACGGGTATGTGGCGGGCGGGAGGAAGGGGGGCTGGTAGAAAGCCGGTGGATTGGCTCCCGGTTGACATGTGATGACGGGCTGGTTGGGGTAATGACTCATCTGCGAGGGGAACACGAGGTAGGCTGTTTTCGGATCCGGCGGGGTGTATGGAGGCGGGGTCAGCGGGATGCTGCTGGTTGGACCGTCTCCTCTAGGAGGCCCCGGGACTCCCTCCATGGTCCCCCTGTCCAGTGTGTACACGGGGTGGAGTGTGTGTGTGCTGTCCGTGTCGAACGCTGGGTTCAGGGTCCGGTTGCTGTCCGTCTCGTACGCCAGATGGGCCGTTTGGTTGCTGTCGGTGTCGTACGCGGGGTGTCCCGTTTGGATGCTGTCTCCGTCCGTCACCGGGTGTCCCGTCTGGATGCTGTCCGTGTCGTTTGTTGGGCCGGCGGTGAGGATGCTGATGGAGTCGTATGCAGGAATGCTGGGAAGGATCGCGGGCTCTCGTGGAGTTTCCTGGAGCCCAGGAGGCCTTTGATGAAGCTGTCGCGGATCATCGGGGAAGTTCGGAGGAGTGGCTGATGAAGGAAGGAGGGTAAATGTGATGTTATTTTCAGATTTACTTTATATTACATCGATGTTCAAAAGTTTGGGGTCAGTACGTTCTCTTCTGCTCATCAAGGCTGCATTTATTTGATAAAAAATACAGTAAAACTGTGAAATATAACTCTTTTCTATGTGAATATATAGTAAAATGAAATGTATTCCTGTGATCAAAGCTGAGTTTTCAACATCATTACTCCAGTCTTCAGTGTCACATGATCCTAATGATGAAAAATATTTCGGGGACAATTTCAATTGTTAACATGCACTAACAATGCACGATACTTATGCATTGGATTCATCTTAGTAAATGGTAATTTTGAAGATTAACTCATACATTTTTAAAATTCAGAGTTATATTTGTTAACAGTTACCATGAAAAAACCAGTAAGAATTTTACTAACTAATGTTAAAAAAGATTAATAAATGCTTAAAAATATTGCACATTAATTCATGTTATCTGCTGTTAACAAACGAGACCTTATTGTAAAGTATACCCCCCCCCATTTATTATTATTATTATTTTTATTAAAGGAGTAGCTCGCTTTTTAAAAAAACTTTTGCTGATAATTTACTCACCCCCATGTCATCCAAGATGTCCACGTCTTTCTTTCTTCAGTCGAAAAGAAATGAAGGTTTTTGATGAAAACATTCCAGGATTTTTCTCCATATAATGGACTTCAATGGGGTCCAAACGGTTCAAGGTCCAAAAGACACTTTCAGTGCAAACTGCAAACTGTTCAAAGGGCTTTAAACGACACCAGATGATGAATAAGGGTCTTATCTAGCGAAACGAGCGCTCATTTAAAAAAACAACAACGAAGTTTAAGTTTTATAAGCTCAAATGCTCGCCTTGTTCTGTTATGCGCGTTCGTGACTCCTATTCCAACTCGTTGATCAAAATGAGCATTTGTGCTTATAAAACTTAAACTTTTTTTTAAATGAGCGATCGTTTCGCTAGATAAGACCCTTATTCATTGTCTGAAATCGTTAAAGCCCTTTGAAGCTGCACTGAAAGTGTCTTTTGGACCTTGAACCGTTTGGTTCCCATTGAAGTCCATTATATGGAGAAAATCCTGGAATGTTTTCATCAAAAACCTTAATTTCTTTTCGACGGCATTTATTTAAAATGACATTTTTGTAACATTAGAAATGCCTTTTATTGTAACATTTGATCAATTTAATGCATCATTGATGAATAAAAGTAGGCTAAAAACAATTACAGACCCCAAACTTTCAACGACCCAACGACTCGTTGAAAGTTTGAGCATAGGCAGTTTTCTCTAGACTAGAGAATACACAAATCTAGCTGTTCTCGTCTTTTAGCTCAGGTACGACACACACGACCTGTAATCTTCCACCTGAGAGTTACTTGAAACGCCGGTCTGATGGAGAAACCTTTACCTCAAAACAGCGCATCAATTATTCAGAGCTGATACACAAGCCCCTTCAAACCCTCAGAAATGCAAAAGTGAGTTCAGGTGAGATGCGCCGGCGACCCGGTTCTGTTCCTCAAGAGAAGAACGCTTTCATTGAGCTGGTCAAGTCTCATTCTTCTCGGCTAGTTAATCAGTTAATGCACTGTGAGCTGACATTAACAATGAACAACTGTATTTTTTATAATCCAACATTAATTAATGAAGGTTTATAAAGGCTGTAATGATATCGTGCTCATTGTTATTGTTAACTAATGCATCAACTAAAGTTTTACCTTTAAGTTTTCTTTAATATTTTTGTTTCATTAAAATGATCTCTTGATCTCTTATCAAAACTCTTGTTTTCCGTTGAGTCCGTGTGTGTTTTATAAACAGATTTACGCGCTCTCCAACCTTGCAGTGTTCTGACGGTGAGCAGACGTTTCCATGAGTGAATATCCTGACAGTGTGTATAATAAAGTGTAATGAGTTTACCTGTGTCCATCAGCGACGGTCAGAGCTCATCGAGAGGCAGAATAATCCTGTGGGAAATATCCAGCGAGAGTTTGTGGATGTTCAGGTGAGATGTTTGAAGTAGCAGTCTCTCTCTCTCTCTCTCTCTCTCTCTCTGAACAGTATCATGTTTGTTTAATAATTGACGGCTGATGCCTGTGTTTGCACGTGTGTTTATGAGTGTCCTTGTGAGTATACCTGCACGTGTTGGTCTGTTATTATAGACGTGTCATGCATAAAATATATAATGATATAAATAATATTGTACATGTATAATATATATATATATATATATATATATATATATATACACTAGATATATAGATATCACTAGATATATCATAAATATATATATATATACACTAGAGCCAGACCGATAAATGATTATGAAGGCCGATACCGATACAAATATTTGTTGGTTTTAAAATCCGATATTGCGATATATCGGCCGATATTATTATTATTATTTCAGAAACGTGCAACAAAATATGAACAGATTTCCCTAACATTAGTTATTTGTAGTTATTTATGAGTTTTAACTAAAATAATATGATAATGCATTTAAAAAAGAAACTTGGTTCTATTATCACAACAGAACAGAGGAACATCAAAATATTTTAAAGTTCTAAATTAAATAAATTAAATAATAATTAGTCCCTACGTTGCCTTATAGTTATAAGCTACCTTATAATTATGTCAGCTTGCTTATCCCTTTACCTGCACTTTTTGACAACACTCACGACAAGGTTGAAGCGTGATTCGTCCGTTTTTATTTTATTTTTGAAATATTCATTTATCGGCCATTATAACTGCCGATACCGATATTTTAGAAAATGCCTAATATCGGCCGATAATATCGGCCTGGCTCTAATATACACACATACATGCATACATACACACTTACATACATGTACATGCACACAAATGCACACATACATGCATACATAAATGAGGAGAAAGCCCTTTATTTCACCCTTCAGTGTTAGTTAGTAAACTGATCCTGATATATCTGGTCAGACACATGTATCATTAAGATCTACACTAGAGTATAGAGTCAGATAGAGTGCTCATTTATATTATTTGCTTGCTTTACAACCAAACACACACAAGTGCTGTAGGTCGGTTTGTGCACCAATAGAGGGCGCTAATAGCTGACAGATGAATGCAACAGGTACACACTGTACATGTGGTTCCTCTTATCTCCAGGTTTCTCTGAGCCGAGTGTCCGTATCAAACCACATCTGACTCAGAGATGATGAACCTGTCGCTGTGAGCTCGAAACACTCATCGTGACGCATCACGAGTCAGTTCAGATCCTCATTTTAGCTTGAAATGAGATGCTCTGAAACTGCTGTTCATCATGAACGGATGATTCGGCTCCTTTTTGTTGCTTTTTGAGTTAATCAGATTATGCCAGTAAAAAGTCTTTTCGTTGACTTCTTCACAACTTCTAAACCAGAACTTTACTTGGGAAATACAGTCGCAATATTTTAACTTAAATTCACAGTGAGACTGTATACACTAAACAATACTGGGTTGTTTTAACCCAAATTTGGGTCAAATATGGACAAACCCAAATGTTGGGTTATAAATGTCAACTGCAACTTTTAATTACATTTTTAATTACATTTTCATATGGATTTGTCCATATTTGACCCAAATTTGGGTTAAAACAACCCAGCATTGTTTAGATCCTGAATAAGAAAATCTTGACACCAAAATAATGCAAATAACATTCAAGATGTTACATAAAAAGATCTAAAATTATACATGAATTTTAAGACCGCTTGTTCGTTTTCAAAAACATTTAACAGTATTTTATTCAAATCTCTTCTTAGTTTGTATTTCACTGAATATAGTGACCCGGTTGAACGGTTCTTTTACTGTTGAAAGATTACTAAGATACTGAGTTGGACATGGCGTCATGGATTCTGCTTAATGATCCACAAGTGCTGTTTAATATTAGACGTTAGCGAGAGAAACTCCAGAGATGATTAATGAGGTGAAAGATCCCCGCTGGATTCCTTCAGAGTGACGTTCATGTGGGATGAGATCGTGTCGTTACTTTCGGAGGCTTAAGAAACGTCATCCATCAGGAGAGCAGATAAGAGAGAGTGCATCCTCCAGGAAACATGTCTTCATTGTTGCATTGTTCTGACCCCACATCATTGAAGGATGTTTTGCAATTAGAACGTTCACTCTTTACATTGCTAACTAAACTTTATTATAAAGTGGAGGAAATCTATTGAAAATGGCCTGAAATAGTTACTTATAAATAGAAATATAATGACATTAATTTATATATATTAGCCAAAAATACTCAAAATTAAATATTTCTCAGAACTGTTTCAAAGGACTTTTTCTCTCTGTGTTTAAAGTGCATATACACTGTAAATAAATATTGTTAGTTTAACTTAAAAAGGTAAGTAACCTGGTTGCCTTAATTTTAAGTTGATTGAACTGTTAATACAACGAAGAAGATTAATTTAATCATCAGAAACTCAAAATAACAAGTTATCTCAACTAAATAAATTATTTAAGTTGATTTGACAAAAGAAAAAATGTTGAAAAAACAAGAACAAATCTTGAAAATCTTTTACAGTGTATGATGATCTCTGAGACGCTGTATGATTTTATTAATGTCTCAAACCGTTATAAAATCGTGTTTAACCATATAAAAGTGCTGTCTCAGGCCTTTAAATGATCAAGATGATCTGATAAATCTGTCACGCACGATCTCCTCAGTCCTTCTGTCTCTGATCGAGAGTTTACTCTTTATTATCCAGTAAAAGTCTTTCCTCCTTCAGCTCAAACTTCACGAGTCTGTGTCACATCTGACCTGATTTATAAAAGGTAAACGCAAGAATAACTTGAGTAATATTTCAAGTCAAGATGAACACTTACTGGACTGAAGCAGCTTAGGTTTACTTTTTAGAAAAATCATGACACAGGCTAACTTGGAAATGAGCCTCGATGTCCAAAATCCTGAACCGCCTCTTTAACTTTTAGTGTTATCTCTGTGAAGCTGCTCTGAGACAATCTGTAAAAATCGCTATGTGTATATAACCGAAGGTGACATGACTTATGGTTTTTATGCTGAATGGGAACAAACATTGGGTCCATTGTACAACTTTTCAACACGGTTGATTTGAAGTGAAACACCTTCCACAAGAATGTGTAGGAAAGCTCTTAATCTCCCTCATTAGAATAAAATGTCTGGAAGGTTTACAGGCCCATTAAAGGGATCCCGAACCCATGGAGATGAGTGTGTGTGTGTGTGTGTCCCGTCAGGAATGCAGACGATGATGAACATACCTGTGTTTACACCACCAGCAGAATCATTAAGATGCTATTCACATTTTGAATTTGATTTTATTTCAGTATTTTTAGTTTAGTTAATATGCTCAGAGATTTTGTTGTATGTTTTTTGTTGTTACTTTAATATGTTAATGTTTTATTTATTTGTAATTTATTTCAGTTTTAGTTATTTCAATCAATTTAAACAAAAAATGTTTGTGTATGTACAGTATATAAATATTATTTTAAGTAAAAAAATTGTATGGTTTTAGTTAAGTTTAATATCCCTGGTTAAGAGTAAAAAAAAACACATTTGAACTTGAACTTTTTCTCATAAACCTCTCTACACCTACTCCGTTAACATGCTAATATAGGCTAGTCATGTGACAAAAATTGTATTAGCCTATTATTTGAATATGATGGGCTACGAATGTGAACAGCTGCTGTCAGCGGTCCGTTTACTCCTATCGGCTCACGTAAATGCGTCTCTATAACACGCATCGTGTATTGTCGTGTAATTTATATGCGAAAATGAGTTTTTACGTGAGACGCAGTTTTTCGCGTGCATTTGATACGCAGGTCATTTCCCCACTAATTCTAGCCAAATGTATACACGCACCCCACCCCACACCAAACCAACGCGTATCATAGCCTATGCACGTAAAAACTCAATACGCATGCGTGCTATAAAGACGCATTTAGTGTGATCGGGTTTTTTAATACAGATCTGACCTCATAAACACAGATTTTGGTTCAAAAGTTTAGGCTACTTCATCTAAAACTACTTTAAGCAACTTTATCTGTCTATTATTGTTATTATTATGCATGCAGTTTTGATGATTTATAGAATAATGAAGATTCCCTCTCTCCCTCCCCCTCTCTAATCTTCTTTCCCCCCATATCATGCAGGTTTAACAGCGGAATTAGCTTAAACTAACACTCGTTTGTTATGAAGGTCATGCAAATGTGATCAGAGGTAATGGCCATCTGCTCCTCTGAAGAGAGAGAGGGAGGGAGGAGTTATTCAGTGACAATCATAGTGAGTGAAAGAGAAAGAGAGAGAGAGAGATGAAGATTTGACAGATCGTGACGTGCTCCTCCATCCAGCAGAAGGGAGTTAATAAAAGCAGAATAAAGAATAAACATCCACGCCGTGTTTTCCATCATCCCGCAGAGAGTTTATCACAGCCGCGAGTGTGTGTGAGACTCGGAGAACACACAGAGCTTCACTCAGGATGAAAACACGATGATGTGGGAATATTTCCACACGTGTGCGCGGGTTTAAAGTCTGGAAGTCGAGCATCACTTCAGGACATGGAGTTTGGACGGATTTATTTGCGGTATAAAAGAGCAGTCCTGCTGTCACTGATGTTCAAGCTGGGTAAGACACGTTTTATCAGTTCATATTTGACTTAAGTTTATTTCTAAAGATCATTTGAGTATAATCCAAACACCGCGAGAAGGGCTAGTTATTTATTTTTTTAATCAAAAGTGACAGACTAAAGACATTTATAATGTTTCAGAAGATGTATATGTCAAATAAATGATGTTCGTTTGAACTTTGTGTCTAAAAAAATATGACGGTTTCATTATAATCATTATATTAGAGTGATTTCTGAAGGATCATGTGACACCGAAGACTGGAGTAGGCCTAATGATGATAATTCAGCTTTGATTACATTTTATATTCATATAGAAATTTGTAGTGCATGAGTAAAAGAAACTTCTTTCAAAACATTTTAAAATATATAGGCTAACAAACCCCGAACTTTTGAACAGTCGAATAGAAAACAGTTCGTAGCCTATATAACATGTCATTAACATTTTTATATAGAATAGCATGTTCACTACGGAGTGTTAGTGACACACAGCATTATATTATTATTAGACTTTATATGTTTTGTTTTGGTTCTCTAAAGCGTCTAATTAAAGGATTGAATGCAACAAGTGTCTCAGTGAAGAGTTCTGCATCATGAGGCTGAGCATCTGCAGTTGGCAGGTTATGTCTTGCAAGCAGATGCGTTTACTGCGTGCGTGTGTGTGTGTGTGTGTGTGTGTGTGTGTGTGTGTGTGTGTGTGTGTGTGTGTGTGTGTGTGTGTGTGTGTGTGTGTGTGAGAGAGAGAGTTGGATTTGTGTAGTGGCACCATCTGCGGTGGGGTGTCCTGAAGAGAAGAGGTGCAGTAATTGGGAATTAGCGCATGTAGAGGACGAGTGCGGCCAGCTGGCCGTCAGATCCTTCAGAATGAGTGAGAATCAGAAAAGGCCCTCACTTACACACACACACACACACACACACACACACTCGTTCAGCTGCTGCTGGCCTCCTGAGGGGGAAACTAATATTAAAAACATGCGTTTAGGTGTAAACTCGGTTGCATATATACAATGTAAAGCTGCAAGATCGTTAAAAGATTGTGATTCGATTCAAAAACTCACGCAATCTCTTATCACGACAATGACTGAAGGGATGGTTCACTCAAAAGTGTAAATTCTGTCATCATTTACTCTCCTTTTGAAAGTAACGTGGTGCTTCAAATAACTTTTTCACAGGTGTTGCCATTTGCTTTTCAGTTGTGGTTTGTTGGTAGGGCGTTGCTAGGTGATTTATAGGTGATTGCTAGGGTGTTGCGAGGCTGTTTCTAGGATCCAGTGGTACAGTAGGTTGTTGCTATAGGCTAGTGCATTGCTTGGTGGTTGATAGGGTGTTGTTGGTGGTTGCTAGGGCATTGCTGGGCTGTTTCTAGGTTGTTGTTGACGATGGCTAGGGCGTTGCTTGGTGGTTTCTAGGGCATTGCTTGGTGATTTCTAGGGTGTTGTGGGTGGTTGCTAGGGTGTCATTAGGCCGTTTCTAGGGTGTGGTGGGTGGTTGCTAGGGCATTACAGTGCTGTTTCTAGGATATTGTGGATGATTGCTATAGGCGTTGTTAGGCTCTTTCTAGGGTGTTGTGGGTGGTTGCTAAGGCATTGCTTGGCTGTTTCTTGGTTGCTGTGGATGATTGTTAGGGCATTGCTTGGTGGTTTCTAGGGTGTTGTGGGTGGTTGCTAGGGTGTCATTAGGCCATTTCTAGGGTGTGGTGGGTGGTTGCCAGGGCATTACAGTGCTGTTTCTAGGATATTGTGGATGATTGCTATAGGCGTTGTTAGGCTCTTTCTTGGGTGTTGTGGGTGGTTGCTAGGGCATTGCTTGGTGCTTTATAGGGTGTTGTTGGGCATTGCTAGGCTGTTTCTAGAGTGTTGTTGGTGATTTCTAGGGCATTGCTAGGATATTTCTAGGGGGTTTTGGGTAATTGCTGGGGCGTTGCTAGGCTATTTCTAGGATGTTGTGGGTGGTTGCTAGGGCATCGCTTGGTGGTTTATTGGGTGTTGTTGGGCATTGCTATTTGCAGGATGTTGTGGGTGATTGCTAGGGCATTGCTAGGCTGTTTTTGGTGAGTTTCCTGCTTTAATGTGCACCTGTGGGATTTTTCCACCTGTTTTCTAGTCCAGCAGGTGGAAATGCTGCATCTGATCACTAAGTAAAATAGCGGCACAATCTCCTAAACAACATGATTTGAGGAATCATTCGGGTGTGGGTGATTCACCGTCCGTTAGCTTGAGCAGTAGTAAACTTGACGCTTGTAACTAATGAGCTGTTTGTAGCTTATGAATGAAACAGTAGCGTGTCATCGTGTCGTTCGGATGAGTGTCTCTCATTGTTCTGGTGGGAGTTTCAGTGCGAGTGATTTCGGGAGCTCCACCCTAATGAAGCCATGACCTATTTCTGCACTTGCGGGAAGCCTGAATTCTGGGTACTTTTGGGCAGATTGAAAGCACAGGGCAAGATGTGCGCCATAGTTGACCATCGCCATGGAAACCCCGCTGGAGAGCGCCGCCACTTCACTCTTTGTGTTTAAGTGGAATAGCAGCTCACAGTTGTTTCGACTGAATGTATTTTAAGCTCTGATGAAGCCGTGACCATGACTGGATCAACTTACTTTGTGTTTGAGAATGTAAGATTCTTTCTCCAGGGAGTTATTGTTGTTTTCCGAGGATTTAGTGACGGTAAACTCATGATCTCCAGAAAAGTGTTTGTGTTTTCCAGTATAGAGGGATGTTTTTGCATCAGAACAGCACAGAAACACTCGCTTATCTCAGATAGATGAAGTGAGACTCAAAACACACAGTTTCACAGTTTTCACATTTGCTCTTTTTAGCTTAAAATATATGATATTTAATTTTAATTTTCTTTTAAATAGGGTTTTACCAAAAATAATGGATCAATTTAATGCATCCTTCCTCAATAAAAATATTAATTTCATTAATTGAATAATATATTTTTTTAAATGACTTCTTTTGAACGGTTGTGTGTGTGAGAGAGAGAGAGAGAGAGAGAGAGTGTTGAGGGAGTGTGTGAGAGTGAGAGTATGAGTCTGTGTGTGTGTGTGTGTGTACGAGTGTGTTTCCTCCCTGCTCTCTCTGCCGTTGGTGTGTGTCTGTGCCAGGCTCAGGATTCCTCCATCTCAAGAGGTTCATCTGTCGGACACACAGATGTCAGAGGTCGTCAGGTCAGATAACAGTAACACACACACACATGTCCTCCTTTACACACACTAAAGCGTTGCATGGGTTAAAGCGTCTTCAGACACTAATATGAGCTGTGTCGAGTTTCTCCCGTCAGAATGAGTGTGTGATGAAGTCCAGGAGCGGCTCTCACTTAATGTTGAACATGGAGCCACATGTCTGATTCTCGTTTGTTCAGGAGTTGGTTGAAATATGCAATATATTTTTGACTGGCTATGACAAAGAAAACATGACAGAAACATGCCTTCAAGCGAGAGACTGTACATGTGTGTGTGTGCAGGGATCTGTGTGGAGTTTAAATACTGGAAAACATCGCAAAAATGATTTTTCTTACTCTGTGTTTCTGTCTTGCTTTCCAGTACAAATATCAAATTATTCTTAAAGGGGCGTTTAAATGAAGATACATTTACTTACCGGTATATATTTTTAATATAAGATATTTGTGCATATGTTTGTACGGTTAGAAAAATAACATTGTTTTCTCATTTTTTTCTGGTTTTAAGTACAAACTCACTTAAGGGAGTAGTTCGCTTTAAAAAAAAACTTTGCTGATAATTTACTCACCCCATGTCATCCAAGATGTCCATGTCTTTCTTTCTTCAGTCGAAAAGAAATTAAGGTTTTTGATGAAAACATTCCAGGATTTTCTCCATATAATGGACTTCAATGGGGTCCAAACGGTTCAAAGTCCAAATGAGAGTTTCAGTGCAGCTTCAAAGGACTTTAAATGACACCAGATGATGAATAAGGGTTTTATCTAGCGAAACGAGCGGCCATTTAATAAATAAATAAAAAAGTTTAAGTTTTATAAGCACAAATGCTCGCCTTGCTCTGTTCTGTGATGAGCGTTCGTGACTCTCCTGTTTGAACTCATCAAAATGAACAAATCTTTTTTCGAGTCATGACTCAAAAGTTCCTATAGATAAGACCCTTATTCATCGTCTGGTGTCGTTTAAAGCCCTTTGAAGCTGCACTGAAACTCTCATTTGGACCTTGAACCATTTGGTCCCCATTGAAGTCCATTATATGGAGAAAATCCTGGAATGTTTTCATCAAAAACCTTCATTTCTTTTCGACTGAAGAAAGAAAGACACGGACATCTTGGATGACATGGGGGTGAGTAAATTATCAGCAAAAGTTTTTTTTAAAAGTGAACTACTCCTTTAATTTTGCTGATTTTTGTGAGTAATTTTGCTTCTCAAGTAAATTTATCTTGATTTTTGATTTTTAAGATAAAAATACTAAGCAAAAAAAGCTATTGCTGTCAAACAGGTTAAGTGCATCTGACATAAAAGTTTGAAAATGTATATACATATGTGTGTGTGTGTATATTTACAAACTTTTATGGTAGACGTGATTAATCATCATTGTTCCAGGTTATGTAAAAGGTTGAGTTTGCTGATTAGACACACTGGCTCGTAGAGAAGCGAATAATACTGAATGGTATGTGTTTATTAAAGGATCTATAGTGGTTTTCCTCGGGACGGGGGTCGGAGACAGTCTTCTGTCCTGAGGGTTCATACCGTACGTCTCTCTGAGGGGGTTCGATGACTCCTCTGCAGATCCGAGATGTTTTTCACTGGACTTTATTGTAAAGTGAAGCTCCTGAAGCCCATCGTAAGCTCTGCCTGCCCCGTCTAGACTTCAGATCTGCACTTTTATTTCAACAACAACATCTATTGGTAACTCTTTATTTCAACAGTCCACTTTCTACTTGTAACTTTGTAACTTCATGTCAACTAACCATCATTAGAGGATTAGTAGACTATAGTGGACTGTTAGGCTCAGGTTAGTAGAATAAGTTGACTTGTAGATCCTAAGTTACTTATAGTCTGTAAAATGTCTGTTGAGGAGCATCAAAATAAAGTGTTAGCAGATGTTAAGCTGACAGTCTAAGACCCCGTCCACACTACTGCGTTTTCGTTTAAAAACGGAGACCTTTTGCTACGTTTGCACCTCCCGTCCACACTAAAACGGGAAAAACGAAGACCTAAAACGGAGAAGTTTAGAAACGCTGCAGCTGCGTTTTGCGTTTTGAATCTCCGGAGGGCGTTTTAGTGTGGACGAGACAAAACGGAGGAGTTTACAAACGATGACGCAGAGGCTCACGCTCGGCTCTATGATTGGGTGTCATCAGTCATGACGTATCTTTCCCTGATTCGCCAACCACTGTTTACACCGGCGCGCGCATGCCCAGTGTTGGTGAATGGTCACGTGATCCACGTTTTCAGTCGTTTTAGTGTGGACGGAGATAAATTCTAATACGCAGGTAAAAAGCTAGTGTGGACGGAGATCGTTTTCGTTTTAATTCTCCGTTTTTAAACGAAAACGCAGTAGTGTGGACGGGGCCTAATACTCTTAGTTGACATGTAGTTACTTATATTAGGATGTCGAAAGTGGACTATCAAAATAAAGTGGACCCATCTATTCTTTTTATTGACGATCAGTGTTCAAGTCTCTTTCTAAAGCTCATCTCTCTCTCTCTCTCTCTCTCTCTCTCTCTCTCGGATGATCCTGGATTAGAGGAGACTGTAGGTCATTCACAGTCACTATAGACCTCCTGACACAGTTTCTCTCTCTCTCTTGTTTACTGAAAGTGTGAAGGCTTACACTCTTAGAAGGAAAGGTTCTATATAGAACCTTAAAAGGTTCTAAAGCGCTACGTATTTGGAACCCCTAAAATCCAATGCATGTGAATGATCACAAAATTCAAGATATGGTGGTTAAAAAATTTAATTAATCAATATCACACAAAGAGTGACATTTCAGTTTTTATCCTCCAAAAATCAGCACGATTAAAATGTGATATTAACTTACTACAACAGTTTAATAAACAAACTACAAAATGTTGCAGAATAATGTAATATATGAACGAATAATAGCCTTTAAAGAACCTTTGTGCCAAAAGTGTTCTTTCTTGTCATTATTGAACCTTTTTTTTTTTTAGCATAAAATGTCCTTTGGAGTTGAGTAAAGAAACCTATGCTACATATAACCCTTTTTTCTAAGAGTGTATGTTAAAAGACTGATGTTTAAATGTGTTTAAAATGCTTCTTATTCAGTATTTCTGCCTTCCAAACATCCTTAAACAAAATACATTTCCTTGAGAAAACTGTGTAGAATATTAAGACGCGTTTAATTTTTTGTATCTTTAATAATAATAAAAACTTTATATATAACTTTTCTGTATTTATATGCTTTATAAATGGTAAAAAGAGACATTAAAATTAGACATAAAGAGCTTTACTTTTTTTCATTTTTTATTATTTATTTATTAATATATTAACTAACAATGCTAAATACTTTTAAAGCATTTATTCTGTCCATGTCAGCATTTACTAAATGACTAAAGATTTACATTATTAAAATCAAAAGTTGTGTGTTAATGTTATGTAATGGACCTGAGTTGACATGAACTAACAGTCTGACTAATGTTACCAACGATTAATGAATTGTTAGCTAATGCAATAACCAACATTTAGATCCTTAAACCTAAAATCGACTGATCCTCAAAATAACAAAAACCAATAATGGGATAGAAAAGTGTGTTCTGCTTATAAGTGCTGGTGTAGTTTAACTAATGCATAACCTTTCTATTTACAAGCCTAACTTCACTGTTCTCTGTTCATGGTGAAGCCTGTTAAGCTGGATTGTAAACTACACTCATAAAAGTGTGACATTAGCAGTGATTTCTCAGTCGTCGTCCCCAGCATGGACAGTTTGAGGGTTTGCAGGCTTTGTGAATGATTGACAGGTATATTCAGCATCACGTGCGTGTGGACGGATTACTCTCGGGGAGCGGTGGTCGGTCAAGCTGACACAATCCATTGACGGAGCATCTGGTGTAGGTTAAGTCAGTGTGTGTGAGTGTGTAAGACGGTTACGTCGCGCACCCATCTGCCGGTGGAGGTGCTAGTGAGGGCCAAAACCCCTTTATCCCAGTGCAATCCCAGTCTAAATCTGCCTTTCCAGCCCGATGTGTGTGTTCAGGTCTGGTATCTACAACACACTTGTCCTGAATGTCGTTTTAAAGGTCTCTCATCTGAGATCTCGTGACATGAACTCGTTCACACGCGTGTAGAGTTTCTGTAAGAGGCTTTGAGTGTGCCAGATCTCTGTGAGGTGAATCTTCTGAATGTCTGTTTTACTTACTAAAATCTCACTTACTCTTACTCTGTCACGCAGAAGACATCTATCTATCTATCTATCTATCTATCTATCTATCTATCTATCTATCTATCTATCTATCTATCTATCTATCTATCTATCTATCTATCTATCTATCTATCTATCTATCTGTCTGTCTGTCTGTCTGTCTGTCTGTCTGTCTGTCTCTCTATCTAGTCTTTTTTAACTCGTAAATTACATTCAAATTGCAATTCTGCATTCTGTTTTCTAACTAAACTCTAATTTGGATTATTCGATTTAGATTTGATTTTTTCAACAAAATAGCAGGTAGCCATTTTGGTCGAGAATCTTTTTCTAAAACCAAATTGCATTGGATGAAGTGTTTGTCCAGAATTTAGAAAGTCGGTTAACTGCTTGCGTACTCGCACACTGAAGGGCCTGTGACCCTAGAGCAAGTCGAGGTTAAAGGTCAAGTGTATGAGGTGTTTTATGTCATTCTTCACATTCCAGGTGCAAAGCAGGATTGTGCACTAATCAAAACTGAACTGAGAAAGTCCCAATCTGAAGGAAGGAAGTTGTTAGTAAGTAAGGAAGGAAGGAAGGAAGTAGTAAGGAAGTAAGGAAGGAAAGAAGGAAGGAATTAATAAGTAAGTAAGGAAGGAAGGAAGGAATTAGTAAGGAAGGAAAGAAGGAAGGAATTAGTAAGTAAGGCAGGAAGTAGTAAGGAAGGAAGGAAGGAAGGAAGTAAATAAGAAAGGAAGGAAGTTGTTAGTAAGTAAGGAAGGAAGGAAAGAAGTAAGGAAGGCCAAGAGCTTCTGTGTGGATGAGGATAACGGATATTCGTGTCACTGCTACAAGTTTTGGCTATTTCCTTCTAGTAAGGAAAGAAGGAAGGAATTAGTAAGTAAGGAAGGAAGGAAGTAGTAAGGAAGGAAGTAACTAAATAAGGAAGGAAGGAAGTTGTTAGTAAGTAAGGAAGGAAGTAGTTAGTAAGGAAGGTAGTAAGGAAGGAAAGAAGGAAGGATTTAGGAAGGAAGGAAGTAGTAAGGAAGGAAGTAAATAAGGAAGGAAGTTAGTTGTTAGTAAGTAAGGAAAGAACGAAGTAGTAAGGAAGTAAGGAAGGAAAGAAGGAAGGAATTAGTAAGGAAGTAAGGAAGGAAAGAAGGAAGGAATTAGTAAGGAAGGAAGGAAGGAAAGAAGGAAGGAAGTAAGTAAAGAAGGTCAAGAGCTTCTGTGTGGATGAGGATATTCGTGTCACTGCTACGAGTTTCGGCTATTTCCTTCTAGTAAGGAAGGAAGGAAGGAAGGAAGTAACTAAATAAGGAAGGAAGGAAGGAAGTAGCTAGTAAGGAAGGAAAGAAGAAAGGAATTAGTAAGGAAGGAAGTAGTAAGTAAGTAAGGAAGGAAGGAAGCAGCAAATCAGTAAGTAAATAAATGAATGAATAAATAAATGATTGGTGTTCTGTACCCGCAGGTGTGTTCTGCCCGGTCACGTCTGAAGTGTGTGTGCCTTCTCCATGCCAGAACAACGGCACGTGTGTACCGATTCTGGGCGATTCTTACACGTGTGTGTGTTCTTACTCTCCGCCTCTATACGTCGGTGAACACTGTGAGCATTTATACAACCCGTGTGACAAAGCAGACTGTGTCTACAAGTGTGTGAGCATTTTAGGGACGCGCAACCACACCTGTGTGTGTCCCAACGGGTTCGCCGGACTCGCCTGCGACCTGAACATCGATGAATGTGAGAGCAGCCCCTGTGCGGGGGTCAAGAGCTTCTGTGTGGATGAGGAGAACGGATATTCGTGTCACTGTCCCAGCGGATACAGCGGGGAGGACTGCAGGACGAGGGTCCGACACTGTGCCGATGACCCGTGCCACAACAACGCCACCTGCGTGTGGGCGCCGAACGGATACGAGTGCCAGTGTCCCGCGGGCTTCCTAGGTCAAAACTGCGAAGTAGACGTGGATGAGTGTGTGTCGCAGCCCTGCAGGAACGGTGCCATCTGTCAGGACGGTCCTGGTGTGTATCAGTGCTTCTGCGTACCTGGTTTTCAAGGTTACCACTGTGACATTGACATCAACGAGTGCGCATCCCAACCCTGTGAGAACAACGGGACGTGCATCAACGGGAAGGACCGGTACATCTGCGAATGTCTGATTGGGTTTACGGGTAAGCACTGTGGCTAGCTAGCAATATCCGTCATGTCCTCGTCTCGGTTAACTATAGACCAGAGACAGTCCGGCTATGAGTAACTCACTTCTAGATGAAATAACCTTAATACAATGAAATAACTTGCGAGATGTATCAAATTCCATCATGTAAGCAAAGTGAACAGTGATAACAAGGTGTTTTTTTTTTATTTCTTCACTCATTTCATTTCTTTGTTATCTAATTGATGACTAGTCTATTCTTAGGTTTAGATGTCTAATACATTTTCTCTGAAAACCCAAATTTAGCCTTGTTTCAGCCTAGACATGTGCACTGTGTTTAAATCTCCGATCAAATATTTATTATTAATATTATAATTATTTATTTTTTGTTACAAAAAAAAACACATTTACAATCATGAAGACCATAAACATAACATTCGGTTACAAAATAAGATTGTTACAATACAGGAAACTTTGCAATGAATTACAGCGTCTTATCTTATCTTATAAGCATTACACCATAGAAGAGTCTGCTGATTCTATATGAATATTTTTTTTTTCATATTTTAAAATAAAAATAGAGTTGTGAATATGAGTTATTATTGACCAAAACATTTTGAACAAATAAATTTGAGTTTCTTTGAACACTCTCTGTGCCGAATGCACAGCAAATGTTTATTTATATATTTATTTATTTATCATTTTATTATAATATTGTTATATTTGAGTTTCTTTTGGACATTCTCTCAGGCAACTTGGATGCAAATATTTATTCATTTATAATAATATTTTAAAAATATTTTTATAATTGACTTTTCTTGGACATTCAGCCGACTTCAATGCAAATAAAATGTATGTATTTATTTATTTATAATAATATTTTTAAAATATTTTTATAATTGACTTTTCTTGGATATTCTCTCCGCCGACTTCACTGCAAATAAAATGTATTTATTTATTTATAATAATTATGTAAAAAAATATTATATTTGATTTTCTTTGGATGTTCCCTCTATTAATTTAAAATGAACTATTTAACTATTTTTCTAAACAGTAGATGTATAAAGAATTCTATTTACAGACAATTTATATTTGTCTACAAAAACAATTTCAGACATTTAAGCAGTTTTTTGCACAGCATCTAAAAAGAAATTAAATAAAGATCATGAAAAAAGTTCAGTCAAGCTTGGACTGGTACTAGTGTATACCATAGTACTGAATTATCATCATTTTCAAAATGCACCGTTAGAAGTTATACAATGTTTAAAAACTCTGTTAATGTTATATAGGAAATGCAGCATCATAGTACTGTGTGTGTGTGTGTGTGTGTGTGTTGTACCGTCCTGCAGGAGTGAACTGTGAGGTTGACATTGATGAATGTGATGAGGATCCCTGTCAGAACGGCGCCACCTGTCATGATCACGTGGGTCTGTACACCTGTGCATGTGTGTCGGGGTACGAGGGCATTAACTGTGAGCTGGACATCAACGAGTGTGACAGTTCACCCTGCCAACATGGAGGGACGTGTGTGGATAGGGTGAACAGGTAAGTGTATTTGATCAATCTGAGCTTTGTCAACTGATTGGTTGAGTTCTACAGGAACAATAAATATGCAAATTAGTCCCCGCCTCCACTCGATCAGTGACGACCTGTTGGACTCGCTTGACTTTTGAATTTTCTCATAGTTTGTCTTTCAGCATATCAAAAACAGACATATAAACAACATTAAACACTTACGTTTTTAAAGTCCCCCTGTGGTGAAAATCCAACTTGTAATGTTGTTTATGTGTCTATATGCTGTTTTAATATGCGTTAGTATTAAAAACACCACATAGACACATAAAGTAGGTCATCAACAGTCTCAAAAACACGGTTTGAAATCGCTGGTGTTTCTGACGTCACAAATCAGATCAACGTGTGATCGTCAACTAGTGGATCTCTGACCTGAGTGAGTGAGTGGAGGCGGGGCTCATTTGCATATTCACAGAATCCCAAATACTAAATGAGGCAAGGGTGTCGAGTTACATTCAAGATATTTTAAGGAAAAAACTTTTAAATATGTCATTTTGGTGATCAAAGATGATCATTATTGACTATAATACTGTTACTGTATTCCATATGTATTCTGAAGTATTTAAGGTGGAAATATTGAAGCATTAAAGCAGTTTTTAGCTAAATGGAATGAGTTTAAAAGCTTTTGTACAATATTAAACTGTAAACACTAAAACAATGAACAGAGATGATGTTTGTCCTTTAAAAGGGTTCAAACCGCAGCTCACGTGTAAAATGATTTCTTGACACATCAGACTGTGCTCTGCATTACAGCTTTGAGTGTGACTGCAGTGGCACTGGATTTATGGGCTCTTTCTGTGAAGAAGACATCCCCGAGTGTGTGTCTGACCCCTGTCTGCACGCTGCCACCTGCCAGGAAGGAGTTAACCAGTATTCCTGCCTCTGCTGGCCAGGTAACCCGTCTTTAATTCAACCTGTTCATCATATCGCTATTGTGTTTATTCATGCATTCAAATGCACTATCAATTACAGCATGATGAAATCAGTGATGATCTCAAATTCTGTATTTAGCTAAATGGAAGTGTCTTACAGTTTTTGTTCGTTCCCTGTCTTGTACATAATGCAAAAAAAAAAAAAAAAACTATACAAAAAAAAAAAAAAATCAGTGATGATCTCTTACAGCACACTGCTACGGAGGCGTATTGCATTCACTTGAAGAAAAAAAATCTACTCTGTTTTTCTGAATTAACGAGTTAATTTTTCATGAGAAATTTTTTTTTGCTCTGTTTTTCTGAATTAATGAGTTAATTTTTAATGGAATTTTTTTTTTTTTGCTCTGTTTTTCTGAATTAATGAGTTAATTCAGAAAAACAGCAAAAATAAATTTTCTCATGAAAAATTAACTCATTAATTCAGAAAAACAGAGCAAAAACTTTTTTTCTCAAGAAAAACTAACTCATTAATTCAGAAAAACAGAGCAAAAACTTTTTTTCTCATGAAAAATTAACTCATTAATTCAGAAAAACAGAGCAAAAAAAATTTCTCATGAAAAATTAACTCATTAATTCAGAAAAACAGAGCAAAAACTTTTTTTCTCATGAAAAATTAACTCATTAATTCAGAAAAACAGAGCAAAAAAAATTTTTCTCATGAAAAATTAACTCGTTAATTCAGAAAAACAGAGCAAATTTTTTTTCTCATGAAAAATTAACTCATTAATTCAGAAAAACAGAGCAATTTTTTTTTCTCATGAAAAATTAACTCGTTAATTCAGAAAAACAGAGTAGATTTTTTTTTCTTCAAGTGAATGCAATACGCCTCCGTACACTGCCACCTAGAGAAACATGTAAGCAATTGCAAAGAGAACCATAAGATTTAAATGGACATTAGCATTGAATAAATACTATGTGTGGTCTTCTGCTGCTGTAGCTCTTCTGCTTCCAGGTTTGGTGTGTTGTGTGTTCAGAGATGCTCTATTTGTGTTAATGAGCAGTTGAACAGGTGACCTAATGAAGTGGCTAGTGAGTGTATTGAATGTATACAGTATATGAAATGAATGGTTCAAAATTGCATTGTTGACAGAAAAGAAATTGTCACATTTTATTTCTTTATTTTACACTATTATATTATATTATATTATATGAAACAGATGAGTCACATTTTATTTTACATTAATATTTTCATTTACATTTGACATTTTATACATTTAAAAATTATATCAAATTCTGGTTTAAAAACATTATAAACTCTATAAACTTGTGTTTAATTTCCTCACTCCACAACAAATCCTTTACATTTATTATTCAGGAAAGAAGCAATATAAGTATAAAACAAACAAATTATAGTGGATTCAGATTATAAATCTTCTTTCGTATCAGTGTCCATCTGTTCAAGTGATAATCTTCTCCACGGAGCTTTTAACCTCACCCTACTTTTTAATCTTTCTTTAAACTTATTGATAGTTACATTTCCCCTCACCAATGAAGCAGAAGCACGTATGCTTTTATAAATGCTGCTTAATAGGGCTTCGAGGTTAAAGATCTGGGAAGCGTTGATCCGTGAACCGTCACCGTTGCTCGTAACCTCTGTCTGATCCAAGTGTGAAAGTCGCTTTGGATAAAGGCGTCTGCTAAATCACGACTAGCTTTACTGTAAACACATGAGATGTGTTAACGCTACAGACAGTGTTATTTTAGGACCATTGACATGCTATTCTACTTTTAATTCATATTTTGAATCAGTTTTTATTTCATATATTTATATTTAAAGTACAGTTTTGAAACTTTGTTGTGTATTTCTCTCTCTCTCTCTCTGTATTTTTATTTTAAGCAACGAAAAGTTTTTTTTTATGGTTTTAGTTTCAGTTTTAGTTCAGTATAAAATCCCTGAGCTGCAAAAACTGTATAAAACTAAGTATTTTGACTGTATTTATAGCCTACTGCATTGCATTATTTTTTATGGCTGTCAAATGATTAATCGCGATTAATCGCATCCAAAATAAAAGTTTGTGTTGATCTAATATATGTGGGTGCACTGTGTATAATTATTTTATATATATTAATACACACACATGCTTGTATATATTTACGGAATATTTTCATGTATATTATGTATATAGATTTATATATAATTTATATTATGTATAAATATAACTATTTTTTCTTAAATATACATTCATGTGTGTCTATTTATGTAGATAAAATAATTATAGGCCTACACAGTGCACCCACATATATTAGATAAACACAAACTTTTATTTTGTTTTTTGTTTATTAATCGTTTGACAGCCCCATTATTTTAATATCTTTTCTATTCAATAACTTCCCTTATATAATAACAAAAATAATATTTTTTTTGCTCATAATTGTCTTTTAATCAGCTGGTGATATTTAGTGGAATTATGAAATGGTTATTTTCCTAACTAAAATAAATTCCTTTCCTAAAAATAAATTTATTAAAAACATTTCTGTGAAATAAAATAAAATCGATAATAGTTAAGACAACTTAAACCAAACAAAAAATAAAAATGTTGAAGGATTAAAATGATCAAATGGAAATAAATATAAAATAAGATTGAAATAAAAATAAATTAAATTTAAATAGCAATAGCACACAATGAATTCGAAACTTTCTGCATCTCACACACATTTGTACAAACTTGACAACACTACTAAAACATCACCTAAAAGCTCATTGAAAATATGAAGTGTAAAGTCAGTTCTCCTCGAGTCTTTTCTGTTCTTTATTTCAGGATATGAAGGCGAGAACTGTGAGGTTGACGTGGACGAGTGTGACGCGCGGCCGTGTGTAAACGGTGGTGAATGTTTCCAGCGGTCCGACGCGAGACACTACCGGGTTTTTCCTGAACTGGACCAGGACTTCAGCTACGAGCGCGCGTCTGGATACCTGTGCCACTGTCTGGCTGGGTTCACTGGTGAGAAACGCCGCTGACCGCTGCTCACACAGCATTAAAGCGCATCAGTGACCGACCGCAGCGTCTCTGTTTCTCAGGTGAAAACTGTTCAGTGGACATCAACGAATGTGAGTCGGCACCGTGTGACAACGGAGGAACCTGTGAAGATCTCGTCAATGCATTTCAGTGCCGGTGTCCGCCGGGGTTCACAGGTGTGTACGTCTGCTCCGATCTGTAAAGCAATCCAAATAATGCAAATATATCCAATTGACCCTTCGCTAAGCCACGCCACTCATGGTTTAGCAACTGTAACTAGGCACGGGAGGTCTGGCAAGCTTTCGAGCGAGGGAAACCTGTGTGTATGGATTGTGCAAATCTGATATCCGGTGTCCTCAAAGTTTGGATGGGGGATTGAATTTTTTTTCCTTCCCGAAAGGGGAGAAATGAATGGCGTGATCAAGCAGTGGGAGACCCATTCACAACTAAATGAAGACAGGATTAACAAAAACACCTAGCTTGGAAACAATGACGGTTCTTTGTTCATAATGCATATATTTTAACGTAAAATAAAACGATTAAAGGAGTTGTTCACTTTAAAAAAAACTTTCGCTGATAATTTACTCACCCCCATGTCATCCAAGATGTCCATGTCTTTCTTTCTTCAGTCGAAATGAAATTTAGGTTTTTGATGAAAACATTCCAGGATTTTTCTCCATATAATGGACTTCAATGGGGTCCAAAAGGTTCAAGGTCCAAATGAGAGTTTCAGTGCAGCTTCAAAGGGCTTTAAACGATTCCAGACGATGAATAAGGGTCTTATCTAGCGAAACGATCGCTCATTAAAAAAATAAAAAAAATAACAAAGTTTAAGTTTTATAAGCTCAAATGCTCACCTTGCTCTGTTCTATGATGAGCATTCGTGAAATGAACAAATGAACAAATCTTTTTTCATGTCATTTGGTTCATTCAACGAACGAAATGAACGAGTTGACTCGGGAAAAGATTCGTTCTTTTTGATGAACGAGTTCGAATAAAAGAGTCACGGACGTGCATCAAAGAACAGAGCACGGCAAGCATTTGAGCTTATAAAACTTAAACTTAGTTTTTTTATTTTTAAATGAGCGATCGTTTCGCTTGATTAGACCCTTATTCATCGTCTGGAATCGTTTAAAGCCCTTTGAACAGTTTGCAGTTTGCACTGAAAGTATCTTTTGGACCTTGAACCGTTTGGTCCCCATTGAAGTCCATTATATGGAGAAAATCCTGGAATGTTTTCATCAAAAACCTTAATTTCTTTTCGACTGAAGAAAGAAAGACATGGACATCTTGGATGTCATGGGGGTGAGTAAATTATCAGCAAAAGTTTTTTTTAAAGTGAACTACTCCTTTAAAGTCCCACTGTAGTTAATCATTTTATCACTTAAAACTCATTTTTGATCTAAAAAATTACATATTTATACATTTTTTCCTTCATGCCTTGAATGTAACTCAAGACCCTTGCCTCATTTAGTATTTGTGGTGCTATGAATATGCAAATGAGCCCCGCCTCCACTCACTCACTCCCTCAGAGATCCACTGGTTGACGATCACTCGTTGATCTGATTGGTTACAAGGTGGTTTGTGACGTCAGAAACACCAGCGATTTCAAAGCGTGTTTTTGAGACGGTCTTTGGTTCACTGCAGTTTTAAGGATGAAATACTCAGCAATGCTGTCCACTTATGAATTTTTTTGACTTAAAACGTATTAAAAGCAACACATAGACACGTAAACAACATTAAAAGCTGGATTTTCACCACAGGGGGACTTTTTCAGCAGAATCCATTTTCCCTTTAAACTGATATGAAGTCACCACTTTAACAAATGAAGTGATCCAAGATATTCAAAAAAACATTATTTACTCTAATAAATGTAGGAGTGAAACTGTGTAAACTCCCACCTCAGTCTTAATCACAGATCCAGTCTGAAGTCACAGACACTCCCAACCTTCAGAAAACAAACCCTGTTGTAATAGTGTGTTTGTGTGAAGTGAAGTGAGACGCTTACAGGAGAGCGGATTAAGACAGATGATCCTGAAAGACCAACACAGCTTGGACTAACAACTTGAAGATGGCGGATTTCTCATTTCCCAGAGAAACTTCAATCCTGATCGCTTGTGCGTCACCTCTGGCCAGTGCTTGAAAGTCGTGTAGGTCTGAGGCCTCGGACACGGACTCAACCCACATCTCCAGGAATGAGTTGGCATAAGCATTCCTGATGTCAGCAGACAGGAGCCAGCTGGGAAGGGAGGGAATCTGTGGATTATTATCCCACTCGCTCCGGGACGCTCGGCACCGAGAGCTCCGTCCACTGTGGGTGTGCGCTTGTGCAAAACGGGAAAATACAAAGAAGCCGGAAAGACGGGAGCACCGAGAGAAGTAGGAAGAGATTGCATTGTGAACCGTCACTCGTGTCAGTCTTTAGCCTTGAGGAGAGGGCCTCCGCCGGGACGCTTGCGGGATGAGAGGACTGATAGTGAAAGTCTTCTGCAGTGGGATGCTTCTCCTCACAGGTAAAGTGTCGGAGCGTTCTGGAAGTCATCTGCATAGGCAGGCAATCGTGAAAGTCAAGTGGTTAGTTCACCCAAAAATGATGTTATTAATGACTCTCCCTCATGTCGTCCAAAGCCTGGTTCAGATTACACGATTTTAGCCCGATTTTGGCACGATCCGTTTGACGTAGGGTGTCGTGGGGATTCGTAAACGACAACGGTTTAAGATCGTATCATCTCGTATAGTGTTTCATAAAGGTTTATATTTATAAACATTTACTGTTCATAGCATGTACATAGCTTGTAATATATTCTTGCTAAAGCACTTCTGGATGGATGCAGTTGTATTTCGTTGCTTGTACCTGTGACATGCAATGACAATAAATTGAATTCTATAGACCCCTTTTGCACTGACGTCACAGTTACGCCACGGCGCTAGCTGGCGGCAAAACAAAGTGGTCAATACAAACCAGCACAGATTCGGCTACATAATGAGGAGCGTAAATAATTGTTACTATTATTAAATGTCGTCTTGTTGTGTTGTTTGGTGCAAGAATTGATGAAAAATTAATATGCTGTATCTGGAACTTTTATTTCTAGAAAATATTCACATTCACATCATTAACATCGCACTGTAATGTCACTCTTTACATTGTCGTGGTCTCGGCGCTGGCTCGGCAGAACTGCGGATCGTACACTCAAGTCTTCTACAGGGCCATATAGGCATCTAAAGATTTATATGCCCTAAGTTTCCATTTACGATCGGTTTCTCTATAAGGTAGGTGTAGAAGTCAGGCCACTCAACCGAGGTAACGTACGTTAATCCCGTCAGATCGTCCATGCATTGAGTGAGCATGTAGGCGGCTACGGGTCGGCCAATCTGGTTCCGTCCGTTAAAAATAACGTTTGGAAATAGCAATCGCGGTCCTGGACACTGGGTGACCTTACACATTAAGATAATATCGGATTTTCTCCAGTCATTGTTAAAAAAAACAAGCTAACAATCCTTGCTAACTAGCGTTAGTGAAGCGGCCAGATGGATCTTTCTGCTCCGCCCACATAAAAACGTCACTATTCTATTCTTGTGGGCGACAACCTACGTCGCGTCTGCGATGCTTCACGACAAAAAGACTAGCATGTTTTAATTTTTTTAACGGTCGTCCACGACGGTTCCGTCACATGCATGAGGTTGACCAATAGGAGCACTGAAGCTTTTCCGTACACAACTTTTAAAAATGGCGAAACGATAGAAAGACGGTGGTGCTGCTAACGTTAAAAGTGAAAAATTATGAGAAAACAATATTTTACCTCAAGTTCTCTTTGGAGGATTGACAGCCATACTGTCCTCTTCCAGCAATCCAGGAACGTGTCCATTGTCGGGTTTTTGTTTTTAAACTTTTTTCTGAACACAGGACAGCCAATGCAACACTCGCCGCTTCATCCATTGTTTGTTTACATTCATTTCCGGAACTCACTCGCTACTCGTTTCGCCATTATACGCGCGCCATTAAAGACGGCATTCGAGGACTGGTCAGTAAGCAATGAGTAGTCTGACATGTGTCTTGTACACAACATAACAAGATTTTAGGGGTCAAAATCGCGTAATCTGACACAGTGACTATCGTAACAGATAAAAAATTGTGTAATCTGAACCAGGCATAAGACCTCCGTTCATCTTCAGAACACAGTTTAGGATATTTTAGATTTAATCCGAGAGCTTTTCTGTGGCGCCACAGAAAAACTATAAAAAAAAGTGAAGATAATCGTGTCTGAATGCTGCTATAGATTATTTAATTGGTTAAAATCAATGGAGAATATCTCATATTGTTCAATGGGTGCATGGCCATTTCCGGGATTGTCCTGTCCACCACGAGCGACTGCTTCCTTACTTTGAAATTAAATTTAATGATGAATATCATACATAAAGGCACAAACTCATTCAAAAGCACAAATAAAGACATTCCCTTTCACTGCAACAAGTGATTATCTCACTCAGTTTTGTATTGCAGTGCATGTAGCCTACAGTGACACGATAAGAAGTCTTGTTTTCTGAAAAGTATGTATCATAAATAAGTGAGTTTATGTTAAAAAAAATGTTTTAAATGGGGTCAGAAAAATAAACGTGTTTTTCCTGTTCAAGTGCATTTCTCTTTAGAAGAATTTCTCCAGAAAACAAGACTCTTATTTAATGTTATTTTGCATATCTTTATTTAAGAATTTGAGATATTTCTGCGAGTGGGCTCAGAAAAATAAACATATTTTGCCTTTGCATTAAATTTCTGTGAAAACAAGACTATTATTTTATTATTGCATCTCTTGATTTAAGAATTTAGATATTTGTACTGTAAAAGATACTGCACATGTCCACTCTATTGTTCTTGTTTGCTCTTGAAATTGGTGCTATACTGTTGTTTTCAGTATATTAACTTGTTTTTTCCTCATATACAGTATATGCATGATAAATTTAACTGCAGAGCACTTTTTGCATTCTGAATAACATGCGAGTCATCAAGTCAGCTTCATTTGTATAGTGCTTTTCACAATACACATTGTTTCCATGCAGCTTATCAGTAATCTTATTTACAAAATGTATTACAAGCAACTAGAACTGTGTCCAGTTTGCATGATGATGACACTGATTATAACTGCATGTTTACTCGAGTGCTCGTGTTTGGTCATATTTACAGGTGCAGTATTAGTAGTTAACAGTTTACTAAACACACTAAATAAACTTCAGTTAAGTAGAAGAAACTGTTCACCATATGCCGGCATGCCAATCCTTTTACCAGGATTACATTACTAAAAGGCTTAAAGTCAATGCAATTAAAAGTCAATTTATTTGTTTTTATCTCACTGTGTGTTCGCATTGATTAAGGTTGCAGTTGCTTCATAAGTTTCTGCTTATGATTTACATTGTCAGTTGCATTTTTTTTGTTTTGTTGGCTTTCACTCAAATTAAGTTTTATTATAAACAAATTTTATTATAACCAATCACTTTCTTAGTCACAGACCTCTAAAATCATCATGAAAAGAGTGTTGCAAAAGCTCCGCAATTCATCAAAATAAAACTGGAATCATGAGATGGCTTATTGCAATTATACATTAAATTAAATAAATATACGTGTTAGCCATAATATTAGTGCATTTTACAACAAAATATTACACTAGTAATATTTTTTATATTTAGTATTATTGTATATTTTATGTAATATTATTATCAACAACAATGATAATCATAATAAAAATAAAACTTAGTAAATTGTTATATTAGATTGCTTGATTATGTTTAATTTTACAGTGAATTATTACAACAGTAATATTATTAATTTTTATAGTATTGCTATTATTATTATGATCCACAATCTGTATTTTTATATATATGCTTTTTTTACTTTAGTAATATTTTTTCCCTATTTTTTGTTGTATAATTGTTCGTTTTATTATTATATTATCGTTATTATTATATCAACAGAAATAATAAAATGTAATATTATATTTTTCCAATATATTTGTTTTTATATTGTATTACTTAAATAATCCATTTTTATATTATAGTGACATATTACAACAGTAATGGTATATTTAATATTATAGTATTTTTCTTATATTATCAATAATAATAAAACATATTATCTTTCTATATTATATATATATATATTTGTATGATATTACATAAATAATGTTTTTAACAATAGTGATAATTCTTATTTTTTCTTTAGTATTATTGTATATTTAATGCATTATTATTTTTTTTTTCTATATTCTTTTCTTTTCTAACAGCAGTTCGAATGCCTCAAGCCTCACATGACCTGTTTGTGTGTGTGTGTGTGTGTTCCCCTGCAGGTGTGGTGTGTGATACTGACGTGGACGAGTGTGAGAGCGAGCCGTGTCAGAACGGTGGCCGCTGTGAGGATGGCATTAACGACTACACGTGTCACTGTCCTCGTCCAGCGCGGGACCAGATGCCCTGGGGCGGCCGGCACTGTGACGTGACACTGACCGGGTGTGTGAACGACCCCTGCCTAAACAACGCCACCTGCTGGCCATCGCTGCAGGGAGACGAGCACACACACACCTGCACGTGCCCTCCTGGCTTTCATGGGGAGCGATGCGAAACCTCCACCACCTTCTCCATGACGGGCGGAGGTCATGTGGTCCTGGAGGTTTCACACGGGAACAGGAGTCGCCGGCACGCGGGATCACAAGCGCCGAGCGTCCAGATGAGGTTCAGGACGACTTTACCCGACGCGATCCTCCTCTACCGGGGAAGCCAGGAGCACTTTTTTACACTGGAGCTGAGTGGCGGGAATCTTCTCTCCAGAGCCGAATCTGGAGATTTGAGGCTTGCTGTGATGTTACGCGGGGACTTCAGCGACGGCCTCTGGCATGAAGTCTCCGTCAGTGTGGACGAGAGACTCGCTCTGACCCTGATATCAGAGAACAAGAGCGCTGAGGATGGAGGACACAACCAGCTTCTGTCCTTCCAGCCGAAGGGCTTGGAGAAAACACACATCGGAGGCGTTCCTCTGGAGCTCCTCAACAACACGGCGTCCGGGACGGGGTTGGTCGGGTGTGTGGAGGATCTGCGTGTCGATGCTCAGCTGGTTTTACCCAGAAGCCTCCGCTCTCAGCATGTGCAGATGGGCTGCGAGAGACGCGAGCGGTGCCGTCCCGATCCCTGCTCCCAGCGAGGACACTGTGTGGATCTGTGGAGCGACTACATGTGCCAGTGCCACACGCCGTTTCATGGACACAACTGCTCAGAAGGTGAGCTGACTTAGTTATAACAACAGCTTGCCATAGTGAATTATTAAAGTGTGTGTCCATTTTATCTGTAAGCCTTAAATTAAGCCTTATTTGATGCCTCTATTTAGTTAATATATATATATATATATATATATATATATATACACGCTACTGTTTAAAAGTTTTTAGATCTGTAAGAATTTTGTTCGCTGAAGCTTATTTATTTGTTTCTAAATACAGCAAAAACTGTAATATTGTCAAATATTTTTTACAATTTAAAATAACTAGAAATCTGTTGTAACATCATACACAACCCTTCAAAAGTTATTTTTATTTTTTTACAGGATATCATTCTAATACGCTCCTCAAGAAACATTATTATTATCAGTGTTAACTTTTCAAACATTATAAATGATTTTACTATTGATCAATTCAATGAATCCTTGCTGCATAAAGGTATTCTGCTCACCAAGGCTGCATTTATTTAATAAAAAATACAGTAATATTGTAAAATATTATTATTAATTAATAAAAAAACTAAAGTGTAATTTATTCCTGTGATCAAAGCTGAATTTTCAGCATCATTACTCCAGTCTTCAGTGTCACATGATCCTTCAGAAATGATGATTTGCTGTTCAAGAAACATTTATAAAGAAAACATACTTCATTTTGTGGAAACCATTATATATTACCATTCAAAAATTTGGTGTTACAAATATCTTAAAAGTAAAGATAGACATGTATTCACCAAATATGTTTAAATTGACAGCAAATGCATGTATAATATTCCTAAATATTTCAAATAAAAACTGTTCCCTAAACTGGATTTTGTGAGGAAACTACAGGTTGTTTGTAAATTGAGTAAAAGCTAATTATTTACTAAATCATAAAAATATCAAATTGATTAAAAAATATATTTTATTGATTTACCTGCATGTCCCGTGACCATTAACCAATATCACAGAACTATGAGCATGCAAATATGTTGCTCAATTATATAAATATTAACTTAAAATAGTAAATATTTTAAATCAGAGGCTGACAAAAAAAGTTTGCGAATCCTTGAACATCATTTATTTTATTTTATTTTATTTATTTCAGGTTTGTTTAACACATCCTAAAAAATGCCAACCCAAATTTGGGTCAAATATGGACTAACCCAAATGTTGGGTTAAAAATGTGATTTAAAATTTTAACCCAACTTCAACTTTCACTTTCAACTTTTTAATTTTTTAATTACATTTTTACCCCAACATTTGGGTTTGTCCATATCTGACCCAACAAACCAGCATTTTTTTAGAGTGCAGGGACAATGCACACTAATAATATATATTTAAATGTATCTGTCCCTGGACAGATCTTAATATGTTACACCTAAAAAATAAATAAAAAATTGAAATAGTAAATACAGATAATAACAAACAAGAATGAGAATGATGACCCAAACACTACTCTACTACACAAACACATGCACTCTAAAACACGCTGGGTTATTTTAACCCAACTTTGGGTCAGATATGGACAAACCCAGCCATTAAGTAAAATTTTTTAAATTATATTTTTAACCAAACATTTGGGTTTGTCGAGTTGGGTTAAAACAACCCAGCATTTTTAGAGTGTGGTAATGATCATTCATGATGTTTCATCTCATATTTTCACACGTCAAACAAATCTTAATTCTCCTAAAGTAGGCCTTATCAACTATAAACTCTTGTATGTTCTGGATGCTTTTTTTCCCCAACAGAGCACTCCTCATGGACGTTCAGTCACGAGCGCAGCAGAAGCTTCGCTGCGTTCCCCATCACGCAGAAGCACGACTCAAACCTGAGCGTGTCGCTGTGGCTGAGATCCCGGCACCCAGACGGCCTGCTCCTCCAGCTCCAGCACGACAGTCATGCTTACTTCACTCTTTTTCTGAAGAACGGCTCAGTATATATCGCCATATACAACTCCATCACAAAGGCCTCGGGATTCCTGACCGATGGGGAGAAGGTCTTTGTGGCTATTAAAAAACAACAAGGTGTTATAGTGTTTAACGAAACGCAGCCGATTTCTGCCAGTCACGTCGACTTTGAGGTGGAGGCGGGAGATGTGGCGTATCTAGGTGGGCTTCCCGAAGGAGAAAACACCGGACAGTGGGGCGGATATTTCAAGGGTTGTTTGCAGGACGTCCGGATAGACGACACACAACTGTTCATGTACTCGGGGAGCATCAGCCAGAAACCACAGCATTCAAGCTACTTACCGAGAAACTCATCTAATGTGCTGGAGGGATGTGTCGGGGACCAGACGTGCAAGGTGAGACACTATTAATAGGGAAATGAATACTTTTAGTCATTAAGGATGCATTAAATTAATCAAAAGTGACAGTAAAGACTGTGATACTGTTACAAAAGGTTCTGTTTTACAAGCTTTAAATTGAGTAAAGAGAAAATTAACATGTTTAAACGCATTGCTAGCATGAACTAGCACATTGCTAGCATGTTTTAGGACATTGTTAACATTAATTAGCATATTGCTAAGCTAACATGTTTTAACACATTGCTAGCATGAATTAGCATATCGCTAGCATGTTTAGCACATTTCTGGCATTAATTTACATGTTGCTATCATGTTTGCCAACATGAATTAGCACATTGCTAGCCTGAATTAATATGTTGTTAACATGTTTAACAGCTTGCTAACATGAATTAGCACATTGCTAGCATGAATTAGCATGTTTCGGCACATTGACAACATGAATTAGTACGTTGTTAGCACATTGCTAGCCTGTTTTAGGACATTGCTAACATTAATTAGCATATTGCTAACATGTTTTAACACATTGCTAGCATGAATTAGCATATTGCTGTCATGTTTAGCACATTTCTGGCATTAATTTACATGTTGTTATCATGTTTTCCAACATGAATTAGCACATTGCTAGCCTGAATTAGCATGTTGTTAACATGTTTAACAGGTTGCTAACATGAATTAGCACATTGCTAGCAAGAATTAGCATGTTTTGGCACATTGCCAACATGAATTAGCATGTTGTTAGCACATTGCTAGCCTGTTTTAGGACATTGCTAACATTAATTAGCATATTGCTAAGCTAACATGTTTTAACACATTGCTAGCATGAATTAGCATATCGCTAGCATGTTTAGCACATTTCTGGCATTAATTTACATGTTGCTATCATGTTTGCCAACATGAATTAGCACATTGCTAGCCTGAATTAATATGTTGTTAACATGTTTAACAGCTTGCTAACATGAATTAGCACATTGCTAGCATGAATTAGCATGTTTCGGCACATTGAAAACATGAATTAGTACGTTGTTAGCACATTGCTAGCCTGTTTTAGGACATTGTCCGCTAACATTAATTAGCATATTGTTAACATGTTTTAACACATTGCTAGCATGAATTAGCATATTGCTAGCATGTTTAGCACATTTCTGGCATTAATTGACATGTTGTTATCATGTTTTCCAACATAAATTAGCACATTGCTAGCCTGAATTAGCATGTTGTTAACATGTTTAACAGGTTGCTAACATGAATTAGCACATTGCTAGCAAGAATTAGCATGTTTTGGCACATTGCCAACATGAATTAGCATGTTGTTAGCACATTGCTAGCCTGTTTTAGGACATTGCTAACATTAATTAGCATATTGCTAAGCTAACATGTTTTAATACATTGCTAGCACGAATTAGCATATCGCTAGCATGTTTAGCACATTTCTGGCATTAATTTACATGTTGCTATCATGTTTGCCAACATGAATTAGCACATTGTTAGCCTGAATTAATATGTTGTTAACATGTTTAACAGCTTGCTAACATGAATTAGCACATTGCTAGCATGAATTAGCATGTTTCGGCACATTGACAACATGAATTAGTACGTTGTTAGCACATTGCTAGCCTGTTTTAGGACATTGCTAACATTAATTAGCATATTGCTAACACGTTTTAACACATTGCTAGCATGAATTAGCATATTGCTGTCATGTTTAGCACATTTCTGGCATTAATTTACATGTTGTTATCATGTTTTCCAACATGAATTAGCACATTGCTAGCCTGAATTAGCATGTTGTTAACATGTTTAACAGGTTGCTAACATGAATTGGCACATTGTTAGCAAGAATTAGCATGTTTTGGCACATTGCCAACATGAATTAGCATGTTGTTAGCACATTGCTAGCCTGTTTTAGGACATTGCTAACATTAATTAGCATATTGCTAAGCTAACATGTTTTAACACATTGCTAGCATGAATTAGCATATCGCTAGCATGTTTAGCACATTTCTGGCATTAATTTACATGTTGCTATCATGTTTGCCAACATGAATTAGCACATTGCTAGCCTGAATTAATATGTTGTTAACATGTTTAACAGCTTGCTAACATGAATTAACACATTGCTAGCATGAATTAGCATGTTTTGGCACATTGCCAACATGAATTAGCATGTTGTTAGCACATTGCTAGCCTGTTTTAGGACATTGCTAACATTAATTAGCATATTGCTAGCATGTTTTAGCACATTTCTAATGTTGCTAACATTAATGTTGCTAACGTGTTTGCCAACATGAATTAACATTGCTAGCCTAAATTGGCATGTTATTAACATGTTTTCACACGTTAACAAAGAATATTTTGGCATGTTGTTAGCATGGTTAACACTTTGCTAACATGATTTAGCATTTTAGTAGCATATCATGTTGGTTACATGTTTTAACACATTGTTAACATGAATTCCCATGTTGCTAGCATGTTTTATCACATTGCTAAGCCTATAGGCCTAATAATGTTAACATTTGTCAAACTAACATCACAAATACTGTTCTTATGAACTTTAAATTCATCAAAGAAGACGTGAAAACACAATGCGTCACATGCGTCACTTTCAACATTAATAATAATCATAAATGTTTCTTGAGCATCAAATCCTCATATTAGAGTGATTTCTGGAGGATCATGTGACACTGAAGACTGGAGTAATGATGCTGAAAATTCAGCTTTGATCACAGGAATAAATTACAATTTACAATATTCACATAGAAAGCGACTTTTTAAAATGGTAATATTCACTTTTTCTGTATTTTTGATCGAAAAAATGCAGCTTTGGTGAGCAGAAGAGACTCTGTCAAACACACATCTGTTCTTCTGCTGGTGTTGAACACTACTCTGGTGTCTTCTCACATTGTGTTTGCAGATGAAGCCCTGTCGGAACGGAGGGAAATGCGCGGTCATCTGGAATGACTTTGTGTGCTCCTGTCCGCCGAACTACTCCGGGAAGACGTGTGACACGCGTGTGTGGTGTGTGAGTGACCCGTGCGACTCCGGGACTCGGTGCGTGGATCTGCCTGATGGTTATGAGTGTGAGTATCTGACTGACTGAACTTCATTGGTCGCTGTTTTAGTCTTTTTTTCTTGTTTCTCGGTAAACAGACAACTAAACAATAGAAAAAAATTGAAAATATGAAAAAAAAGAAACGTTTAACCCTTACATTATGTTTCGGGTCAGTTTGACCCGCAGTGCATTTTTTGAGTTTGTTTTTTCCTTAAAATCTTCTTGAACTTGACCATAAATTTAATGCACAGACCCAAAATAAAAATAGTAATAATAATAATAAAAAAATAAAGTATTTTTATGCATTTTGCAGACACTTTTATTTTAAGAAATGTATGCGCATTGAAGTTATAATTTTTTTCCAGTTCAGTAGTTCTTTCCTTGAACCGAACCTGTGATCTTGGCATTTCTAGAGCAATTCTCTAATGTTAGAACTTAAGGAAAGCACTGAATTAAAAAAAATGTAAATAAAAAAGAATCTATAAAATAAAAAAAAGAATGTAAATAAATACAGTTTTATTTTTGTTTTTCATTGTGTAATTTGGTTAATTGATTTGAATACAATTGGATTCAATTTGAACCAGAACAGAGTCGATATAGTTTTTTTTTTTGCTACTTAAAAAAATAAACTATGACATAATTTCACCAGTATTCTTTCAAAATAAAAGCCTTATGATTTGAGAAATACTGCGTCAAAAAATATTATCAAATCATCACATTTTTTAATTTTCATAGTTTATTGTAATTTATAAGAGTAATATATTTCTGTCATTTTTTTGTAATAATAACAATAATAGTATTATTATTATTATGAAGTATATGACAAAATAATGCTTTACAGGCTATGATGTAATATTTGAACTTTTAGTGTAAAATACACATTTTAATATTAAGTACATTTTTATTGAATAGCTTTTTTGAATTTACAACTGTAATATTTCTCAAATTTTTTATAATTAGAGTTAAAACTAATAATAATAATAATAATAAAACAGTAGTGTAAAATACATTTTTTTATTTCTGAATATTCATTTTTTTTTAAAGTAATTTACAATAGTGATATATACCGGTCATTTTTTTATAATTAGAGTTATAACTAATAATAATATTAGTATTAATATTATGACATGACATGACAAAATAATCACAATTAAATTATTTGGCAGTCATGTAGCCCTGTATAAAAAATAATTAAAAAATATAAACAATTAAAATAAAACACTAGCTAAAAAGAAATCTGTTAACTTGACCAACATCAGAGAACCATGACCGTGCAAATGTGTTGTTCAATGATTGACATTTCCAGTGTATGTCAAGTAAACGACACTCCTCCTCACTCCAGGTCTAGCCAACGCCACATTCGAGAGCAATGCTCTCCAGTTCAGCGCCAACGGCTCCCTGTTGTTCCCGATGATGCGGATCTCCATGGACCTGCGGACGCGCGAGGAGAACGGGACGCTGCTGCGCGCCTCGGACCGGCTGGAGTTCTTCTGCGTGGGGCTTCTGAACTCCTCGCTGATCGTCAAGTTTCGTGAGGGGAACAGTCTTGATGTGCACGCGTTCACCAGCGACATCCCCGTTTCGGATGGAGAATGGCATCATGTGTTGCTCTACTCGTCCATCTCGAGGAGCTCGGCGTCCCGTTGGATCCTGGTCGTGGACGGTCGGATATCGGGATCCAGTCTGCCGGCGTCCGGCGGCTTCTTCAACTTCTCCACCGTGTGGCTTGCGGAGAACTACTCCGGCTGTTTGGGGGAGGTGCGGATCGGTGGGGTTTATTTACCGTTTTCCGGACGCCTGGAGGACGAGGCGCCGCAAACGTCCCAGTTCATCCGAGTCGGCGGGACAGAGCCTCGGCTGGGATGCTCCGGCTCCCCCGTGTGTGTTTCCGAGCCTTGCCTGAACAACGGCTCCTGCACGGATCTCTTCAATCTCTTCTCCTGCACGTGTGTCCCGGGATGGACGGGCGAACTCTGCCAGGAGAACGTGGACGAGTGTGTCCAACAGCCCTGTGTCCGCGGCGTGTGCCGGGATCTGCCCGGGGACTATGTGTGCGAGTGTCCCGATGGATACGCTGGGAAGAACTGCCAGGAAAAGGTGGACGGGTGCCGGGAGGAGCATCGCTGTGAGAACGGAGGCTTGTGTGTGTATTCAGTCACGGGACACACCTGCTTCTGTCCACCTGCTTACACAGGCCCGTCCTGCCAGTGAGTGATCTGCAGATTATCGGGCCGGTTGTCGTATGTTCTAGCATGTTAGTTTGGGGCAGTCAATCTTCCTTTTCAGAATCAGATTAGGCCAATCTACGTGTTTTTTTATGTAACTGATTTTGAAAAACGAACACTTTCTCTGCTATTCAGATAATAAATAAATTGTACATGTACTGCGTTAGACTGCAGTATAAAAGATAAAAACGTCTGCTGAAGGAATAAATCTAAATCTAAAAAGCTATGAACAGTCTTAAAGAAAAAAAGTCTAAGACTGGTCTTAAGCGGCCCCTGATCTTTGAATGCTTACTTGTTTAGCTGGTAACACTTTACAGAAAGGGTACATGAATTCATGTATAAATTAATGAATTCATTCATGCATCAATATCTCATGAATCATCAGGAACGAACAGAAGTTCAATATTTTTCATTCATGACTTCATGAATGAACAACACCTTAATTAAAACTAGGGCTGTCAAAACGATTAATCGCGATTAATCGCATCCAAAATAAAAGTTTCTGTTTACATAATATATGTGGGGGCACTGTGTATAATTATTTTGTATATATATATAAAACACACATGCATGTATATTTAAGAAAAAAATATTATTTATATATAAAATATTTATATTTATATATAATATAAATTATATATAAATCTATATACAGAATATACACGAAAATATTTCTTAAATATATACAAGCATGTGTGTGTATTTATATATATATAATAATTATACACTGTACACCCACATATATTATGTAAACACAAACTTTTATTTTGGATGCGATTAATCGCGATTAATCGTTTTGACGGCCCTAATTAAAACATTAACTAAGATGAGCACATCATCATGAATAATGATTTATTACGCATAAAGAAGCACACACTGAAGTTGTTGTTTAAAAATAATCTTTTAAGATTTGAAAAATAATCTTTTAAGAAGAAAAGGACCCTGGTCTGATTGAGTTGAATATCTATAAAGCCTTGTTGTATTTTCACATTATGGATTATGCCATTTCTTTCATTGGTCATGGATAATTCAGTGTGTGTCCTCAGATGGCGTCGGTGTGATGTGGATTCAGAATGTGAGAATGGTGGCGTTTGCACTGAGGGATTCTGGGGAAGGAACTGCACCTGCAGACCCGGCTTCAATGGAGAGAGGTGAGATCATCTGAGACCACACACACACACACACACTCTCTATGTCTCCTACACACATAATAAAAAAAAAAATTCTATTTATCTTTAATTTAAGTTTTGATAATTGTATTAGTCGCTGCAACAGATGGAGTGCAAAATGGAGTGCAACATCTGCTGGTTTGCTCTGCATCTTACTGTAATCATATTTACACAAGTCTACCGGGAGAAACAGTTGCTTTAACTTTGATTAGTCACTTATGTACAATTCTTTGCACAAAAAAGCGGAAATGTGCAAACTATAGACTGAGGACGTTTTGTTTTCCAGATGTGAAGTGGATATAGATGAATGTGAGTCGGACCCGTGTCTGAATGGAGGCACGTGTGTGAACAGAGCCAATCACTACCTCTGCGAGTGTGTGTCGGACGTCAGCGGAGACAACTGTGAGAACACGGTGAGATCTGGCTTCTCCAATGCTTCATCCATCTATTGGGCCCTACCAAACCTGTTTGTCATTTTTTTTTCTTCTCTTTACATTTTTCTGGATTCATTTTTTTAACTTACTGAGTTTTTTTTCCTCGTTATTATAACCATGCCTACTAAATTTAAATCATGGAACATGGAAAAAAAAATGTATTAAAAGTTTATCAAAAATTACTCTTTTAGGGCTCTATAATATCTGTTAAATTTTTTTCCATCAAATTCATTAGATTTTTTCTCCAAATTTCATTTTTTTCTGTTCAATTAGCCTATATCTGGATTCAATTTCATTTTAATTGTTAAATGAAATGTCTAATGCTGTGTTCACACCGGACACGAATAGCGCGTCAAATTCGCGCCAGACGCGTCTAGTTTGACACTTGCCCACTTTGTGTTAATAAAAACAAAAGTTTGAAGCTTAACGCGCCAGACACTCAATTCGCGCCATTCGCGCAAACTTGACACACGAATGAGGCGTATTCGCGTCTTCCGCGGCGCGCTCCACGCCTCATTCGCGCCGCAGGAATTTTCTTTACGCGCGTAACGCGTCTTTGCATTGACTTAACATTGAAATCATTCGCGTCTGACGCGCGAAGTGAATAATGAATTTAACACAATTTTTTTTTAAAAGTTTAACAGAAATTTCATTTTTAGGGCCATTTTTTTCCCAAATAATTTTTTTCTGGATTCGTTTATTTTTCAGTTTTTTTTTTCTGGATTCTGTTTTATTTACAAATGTTGTATTTAACCATCAAAACCATGTCTAATTAATTGAAATCATGAAATTCATTAAAAGTTTAACAGAAAATAAATGTTTAGAGCCCTATGTTTTATTTTTTTCAAAATTCCATTTTATTTATTTTTCTAAATTCCAAATTTTAGCAATCAAAAAGCATATCTAATTAAATGAAATCATTGAACTTATACTACTTAACAGTAATTTATTAAAAGTTTTTAACAAAAAAAAAAATTTTAGGGCCCTATGAAATCAGTTTCAAATTAATTATTTTCTGGATTATTTATTAACGCACTTTAATAAAAGTTTTACAAAAAATAAAATTTTAGGAAAAGTTTAGTTTAGGAAATATATAAAATTTTCAAATTCCATGTTTTCCATTTTAGTTTTTCTTAATTCCATTTTAATGGAGTAATTACACTTTAAGTTAAAAAAAAATGGAAAAAAATCAAAAAGTTTCACAATTTAATATCATATACAAATATTTACAATAATATGGCCCTAAGAAATGTTTTCATTTTTCAGAAATTAGTTTTTTTACGTTAAATTCTATTTTTGTGTGTGGATTGCGTGATTTGAGTCCCAGAGCTGTGACGTTCTCCGTGTGCTCCTGTAGAAGCAGCTGCAGGCGGAGCGCGTGCCGTGGCTGCTGGTGGCCGTCCCGCTAGCGTGTCTCGCTGTCCTGCTGGGAACACTGGGATTGGTTTGCCTGGTTCTCACCACCCGGAAGAAGCGTCAGTCCGAGGGAACGTACAGCCCCAGTCAACAGGAGGTGGCAGGAGCTCGGCTGGAGATGGGCAGCGTGCTGAAAGTGCCTCCAGAAGAACGACTCATCTGACACACATGAGAGAGGGAGAGCCAGCAGGTGTCGAGGCACGTCGAGCGAAGCTTCCAACCTGCACGATTCTCCACCAAAAAGAAAGCTGGACTTCCGTACTTCAGTTCGGGACATAGACCTACAGCCAAGGTGCACGAGTGTCTCGCTTTCCACTACATATACCTACCTTGAGAGTTACAGTTACTTGAGAAGCAAAAGACTTAAAGGGATACTTGAGGATTTAGCAGTAAGCTTTGTATTAGTAGGAAACCTGTAGTATTTTCGAATTACAATGCTTTCCACACTCATATCCCCCCAAGATGAGAGATTTATGTATTTTTTTGTCTGGAAAAAATCCTCAGATGGCGTAAAAAGTCGTCATTTTGTGTCATTGGAGGATTTTTTGTCCAGAGGCTAAAGACTACAGTCAGTAGTAGGGTCAGTCATTTTGGGCGATCTCGAAACACATTTTCGGGCACATTTTTTAAACGATTTCAGATCACGAATTAGGGTCTTAACAAGCGAAACGATCGCTCATTTAAAAAAAAAAACAAAGTTTAAGTTTTATAAGCTCAAATGGTCGCCTTGCTCTTTTAGGGTTAGGGTGTGATGCGCGTTCGTGACTCTCCTATTCGAACTCGTTCATAAAAATGAACAAATCTTTTTCCGAGTCAGCTCGTTCATTTTGTTCATTGAATGAACCAAATGACATCATAGAACAGAGCAAGGCGAGCATTTGAGCTTATAAAACTTATTTTATATAAACTTTTTTTAAAATGAGCGATCGTTTCGCTTGATAAGACCCTTATTCATCGTCTGGTGTCGTTTAAAGCACTGAAACTCTCATTTGGACCTTGAACTGTTTGGACCCCATTGAAGTCCATTATATGGAGAAAATCCTGGAATGTTTTCATCAAAAATTTTTATTTTTTAATTTTTAAATTCTTAATTTCTTTTTGACTGAAGAAAGAAAGACATGGACATCTTGGATGACATGGGGGTGAGTAAATTATCAGCAAAAGTTTTTTTTTTTTTTTTTAAAGTGAACTATTCCTTTAAGTCTATTTTACAAAAAAAAAAATTAGGTTATTTTATGCTTGAATCAAGAAAAAAAAAATCTGTCTGTGAGATATAATAATCTTGTTTCGGGGTTTGGACGGTCATGAAAAATATGGCAAAGCTTTAAAATAGCAATTTCCAGGCCTAAGTTTTGGAAAAACAAACAAACTCAGAAAGTTATATTTTACACAAATGCATAGACTGGAATTTTAGGGGATGAACATTTGCCTCAAAAGTCATGGAAAACACTGTAAAAATATTGTGTTCCCTATTCTTGTTTTAAGCACAAACTCAATTAATTTAGTTGATTTTCTTCAGAAAATAAGACTTAAAATCCAAGTTAGTTTGCTTCTATACTGTATCTTGATTAAAAAATAAAAAAAATCAAACATTTTAGTATAAATTGAGAAATATGACCACTTTCCATATATAGAATCATTGTTTCATTCATAGTTTTCAGACTGAAAACAGGCCTGTCAATCATCTGTCAAGCCACTAAAACTTAGATTATCTCAGAAGAACAAACACGATCCATAAACTAAACACAGCGGGACAATCGAAAACACTTAACTGGACAAGTGCTTAACGTGTCCTAATGTCATAAGACTGAGATTTTAAAAGATTAAAGTCAATGTACTCGTTATTATTGATGGTGCATTAAATTGCACATCACGCATTTCAGGAATATGCAAGTTGGCACATTGTGTTCATATTCTGGGTTTGTCTGTACATTGTATGTTTTATTAATAAGATATACTCGCCGTTAAGCGTTAATGCTTAGGTTTCAACTTAAATTACATTAAACCGACATTAAAAAAATGAGTTGAATCTTGTACAACTTGCTTCAATTATTTCGATGAGTTAAGGCAATGTAAACATGTTGTCATATCTTATTGATCATATATTTTTTTTACAGTGTCGCATCTATTGGCCTATATATAGAATGCATCATCAAGGTCTTTTAATATCACTGTCTTACTACATTAGCCTGGTAAAAATAACACGAAAACTATGAATAATGCGTCATTAATTCCAACGACAGGGTTTTGGACTTTAAGAGACCGCAACGAAGGCCTTTGACTTTCTCCAAGACGATATAAATGTGTGTTTGCTCTGTGTTTTGCAACGTCAGGGTTTGTGCATAAAGCCTGTTATTGTACCTAAATGTGGACATCTTTAATATTTTTATTCCTCATGTATAATGAAAAGCATCTATTTATGATATCATTGAAAAGGACACGCCAAATCTAAAGCTAAAATGCTATATTTTATTAATAATTGTAAAGAAGAGAAAGATATTTTAAAGTCCATAGCAGTTTGCACCTTTTTAATAGAGGCATGTTTTGGAGAGTGTTTTATATAATATAACGATTGGTTGAAGCATACACTGTGTGCCTTGCTAATATACCCAAAAAATCAAGAATTTTGTTTTCAGAATCCACTTTTTTTTCTCTTCTTTTCCATTAGCAAGGTTTTTATGAGCTGTGTTTTGTGACAAATGTTGTGCGACACTGGACTGGTTTTAGAGAAGTTAGTTAGTGAATAAACACGGTCAGTATTTTGGCTAAAGTCCACTTGATGTGTGTTTCCACTGGATTGACAGATGTGCTGTTACAGTATTACTGTGAGATGTGATGACTGTATTTGTATATTGTATAGCATTTTTATATGATGTCTTGTCATTTACCGTTTTGATGTACATTTTTAAATCTATGATTTGTATTGCTGTATGTGACATTAGTGAATGTTTAAGTGGCTGAAAAACACACATCATCAAATGATGTATTTTATGTCATATGACGCATCCATCTGCAATTACCTTTGAATTTTTTGCTATATTAAATTTGATCATTTTTCAAACTGTGATTCTTAATACATGTATGAAGGGAATAAGTTAAATGTAACTGTGCAATAAAGTTATATAAAGTAATGTTGGTTAATTGGCAGAAGAACAATACAAGTATTTATTAACCTTTTTTAATGTTAGTTAATAAAAATACAGCTAGTTCATGTCAGCTCGAGTCAATTCAATATTATCAGATACAACTTTTGATTTAAATAACATTACTCACTTACATGACATTACTCATATTACACTACTCACTTACATCACATTTTCTCATTTATATTACACTACTCATCACATTACTCTCTTATATCACACTACTCGCATCACATTACTCACTTATATTGAGAATCTATATAAGAAAAAAAAAATGCAAATTTTGCTTAAGCTTGAGCCGCTGTAGTCACTCGGACTATTTTTACAATGTCTTTAACAACTTTTCTGGGCTGGCAAGTTTCAATCCCTTAGAAGATTATGGAGGAGTGATCCAGCTCTCAGATGTAATCAAAATTATCTTCATTTGTGTCCCGAAGATGAATGAAAGTCTTACGGGGTTGAACAACATGATGCAGAGTAATTACTGACAGCATTTTTATTGTTGGGTGAACTTGGGGGAATTTTGTACCAGTAAAAGGCACCACCCCAGGCCAGTGACAAGGATTTGTACCTTCTTTGATACAAAATTGTAGTCTCTAGACAATAAAATTTTTTCTGAGACTGTATCTCCTATACAATCTCAGAAAAAAATGTATAGCCTACTATACAGACTACATGCAAAGAATTTAAATAGCAACAAATAGTATCTTGTTTTCATTAACCCTCTGTACTCTTCGGAATCACACTTGTTATCCATCCCAGTAAAACCAATGCAATTTATTTTTGTTCTATAATATTTATTCTTTTTAATTTAGTATTTTGAGACAATTTAATTGAATTTTTTAATATTTATGCAATATTTATGGTTTATTTTTTTATTTTTTATATTATTTTTCAGAGCACCTGAGGGTTAAATGTAACACAAGGTGTACATGGAAGTAAAATGCTCTATGACTGCTAATATAGTTGCCTTGTCCAAATGCACACTTGCAGTCTTGGCCACCTGGGCCCGTGTTCATAAAGAATCTCAATGCAAAGAGTAGCTCCTAAAGACAAAATTCTAAGAAAATACTTAGAAATGTGGACGTTTACTCTTACAATTAAAGAAAAAATCCTAGTAAAGAAAAAAGTCATTCAGAGGGTATCTTAACCCTTAAAAGAGGTCTTAAGGTCACAATTGTTAGGAGCATACGGACGAGGACGGCTTAGAATAGATTAGACCATATAGTTAAAATCACTCTTTTTCCCCTTCTTGGACAACCAACCAGTCACAGTCTTCAAAAGATTGTGTCATACATAGCTATCTATAAAAAAACAGCCTTATTTCATGCAGTTTTGGTTTCATATACATTAACAAAGTAATCCTCTCTGTTCTTTTCCTTTCCTTTTATCTCTCAGAAAATCTTCTGTCATTGTCCAGGAGATGGCGCTGTCGATCTGTGCATGTCTGTCTCAACACATTGATGGCGGTGGAAACCTCATGTATATTTGTATAGTTGCCAGTTTTACTGCATAACAACACTAATAGACATTATTCTAAGATTGATGACCAACAGTCCTAGATTTACTAGCACAACGTTCTGGGACTTTTAACCTCCTCTGCATCATGTGACTTGTAGGAATGGATTTTAGAGGGAAGTGTGCGGCCGGTGTTGTTGAGAACACAGGCGTCAGGCGTGCGTCGTCTACGTCACAAAACCCACGGCAGCAAGATCACTAACAGACCCTATTAACCAGCCATCACACACCTGCAGCCGGGCATACGCTGGATAATTAGACCATTCTGCATACTGTGACAACTTCTGCTGAAACTCATCCTAAAACCTGCTCATTATATACGCCGGGCCATCCTTTGGGTACAGCAAAACGCTGGTCTAATTGTCACATCAATTTACACCGTTTTCAAGGTAATGTGAACGTCAACAGAAGGACAAGTAAAACGTTATAAAGCGATGTTGTCAGCTACAATGAAAAACACAATAGTTTGTGAGCGGGCCTGAAACAGCTGCCTTTGTCATCCCACAAGTCATGATGTGGTATGCAAGGTTTATTCAAGCTATTTCTTTTCTTGTAGTTGCTCTGTATTTTTTATTCAAGGTTACATCAGAGCATCTGGAAATGAAGAAACAGAAAAATTGGAGATGCATTTTTATACTGCATTTTTATTAACATGTTTTTATTAACAATATTAATAATAAAGTCAGGGTACAAAATAGGAAATGGAAATGTGAAGTCATGCAAAATATTCTGTAAATGCAAAATATTTGTGCCAAGTAAGTCAATGGATTTGGATCAACTCAGGGTATATTGTTACTTAAATAGCTGAGAAATAGATGCATGAATGTAACAGCCGGTATATAATGAATGAAAGGCAGATATATTAGTAGTAGTATTGCATGCATTTAACCGCAGGCTTATGATTCTACAGGGGATCATTTTAGGAGGCCACAGCCAAGCCAAAAAATCTCATGTTTGGTCTGTTTTGCTGTTGTCTGCCGATGCCCTCGCACATGTAGGATTTGAATAATTGATGAGTCCTAAAGTGATTGTGTGGCAACTGGGGTGCTGATAAAGGACGGGCGAGCGGAAGGGACCTTTGTGTGTTTCCTGTGTCTCAGGGGGCTGCGCTGAGATTCACTGCTTACTCAGTAGTGAAACCTTCATATCCAAGTGTTTTGTGCTGACAAAGGGCAATTGGGATTCTATATTAAAGCAAACGATGCAAGATTGCACTATTGCACTTCAAAAGAGCGCCAGGCAGGAGAAAAACAAAACAAAACAACAACAAAAAACGGTGGGTTTCCTTGTTGTCAACCGCTTTACTTTGCATAAAATTGCAGAGTCAAATTGAATGAATCACAAGTTTCGTATTATCCTTCACATGACTTTTTCACAGTTTTTCTCACTGTGTCTCTGATGCAGACGCTCCAGTCTCACATCCGAGGAGAAAACTGGTGTGTGGTTGGTCAACCTTTTACAAGAATGTCCTGTTAGTTAACATTAGCATCAACTTGGGCAATACATTTGTAATAGTGTTTAATCTTTAACATTGTAAGAATACAACCATTTTTACATAGTATTCTACAATAAAAAGGGTCCATTAAATAATAACATGTACAATGTTTTGTACTGGTAAATGATCAAATCACTGTAAAAATGAACACTCTCAGAAATAAAAGGTACGAAAGCTGTCACTGGGGCGGTACCTTTTACCTATATTGGTACCTTCATGGTACATATTTGTACAATTATGGTGCCAATATGCACCCTTTAGGTACAAAAGTGTACCTTTTTGAAAAGATACCGCCCCAGTGACAGCTTTTGTACCTTTTTTTCTGAGAGTGATCATGCTTAATCTAATCAATGAAATTGTGGCAATCGATATTATTTATTAAATTGAACAAATTAGAATTGAGTAATAATTAATCAAATTATTCCTTAAAAGTTAACCATTTAAAATGAGTAAAAAAGTTTACAACAAAAATATCTGTATAACAGACGTCAATGATTAATTACGAACTCTTTATTTTATATTGCCAACATTAAAGACACCTGATGTTAACAAGCAGAATACAAACCTAAAACAAACACCGATCACCATAATGGTGACTTAAATGTACGTTTTACTCACTTTAAATGTTAACTAAACTTAATTTGATTAATTATTACTCAATCCTAATTTGTTCAATTGAATTAATAATATTGCTTGTAATCGATTGCCACAATTTTTTTATTAGATAACAGTGTAATGATGTGAATAATGCCCAAAAAAACCCCAACTTTTTTTGTTTTCATGAAGCATAAAAGCTGTCATTTTTCATAAGGTTATGACTTCGGCTATGTTTATTATCTAAAACTAACCCATTAACCATCTGTTATATTTCCGTGAGGAATTTTTATATAGTTTTCAGGTCCGCATTGGCCTCGCTGTTGTAAAATACACACCGTTTCCTTGCTATATTTGTTACTTTTCACGAGAAAAAGGTCAAATATACCAAAAAAGTCAAAGTTCCCCAATGTAAATCAATGCCTAATAGTAATATAGACGCTTTTTAAATCTTCTTAATTAGGTCCCGCGGGTACTCCGCTTAAGCTGGTTTTAGCATCCGAACTGATTCTCTCCGCAATAGACGCGAGGCATCCATCGAGTATAGGTGCGAACGGGGTCTGTGTTATGAGATGTAAAAACGTGCCGACATGAAATCGATGTACTCCCCTGCCGATACACGGGCCGCCATCACTCCAGCTGCCTCGCACGAGCCCACATCACTCCTGACACTCCTCACACTCCTCACACCAGCGCCGTGGCAGATGGCGACCAGGAGCGGAGGGGGAATAATACTGCTGCTGAACACAAGCAGCCAAGCGCTGTCCGAGCCAGGCCTCCCCCTGCCCGTTGTCCCCTGGGCTGGCTTCTGAGAAGAACCTCCACCATCCCCTGATCCAGGATTCGGGCCACTACAGATGGGCTTATGGGCCGCGGTGTTCAGTTGAACGCGATGCCCAAATCTATGCTAATAGTGTTTACTGACAATTGCTGATTTTGGCAGCTCGGCGATCCATAACAGGCTGCGTTATGAATCCTTGTGTGTGTGTGTGTGTGATTCAACGGGAATCGATATCCTACCACCTCACTCTCCCTCCAAGCAGCTTTGTGAACTTTGACAGCTCTTGAAAACTCCTGCAAATGATTATCAATGGCTGCGTATTAGCTGGAGCCTCAAACAAGGGGGAGAGGGAAGTGCAATAACATAATATCGGGGTGAGAGGCGGGTCAAGGTGGGCTAGGGCGCTAACCTCAGCAGTTTACGAGAAGGAAATTCATAAAATCGAGGTGCCCGGGCTAACAAACAAGCGGGCGTCGGATGCAGATGGCACGCAGCCTCCCACTGTTTTGTGTTTCCATTTGGCGTTTCATCGCCGTAATGCATTGCGCGACGGAGAGGTAACGACCCTCAAACCGCTTACAGGTCTTTCTGTCAAACAGATTACTGTCAGCTCTCATTGATTTGTGTTGCCTGTTTCCCTTCTCGCTAACGGATCAGATCTATAATTGGGCCTGGCCTAAATGATTCAGATGAGGTGCCTGTCTCGGTCCTGCTCTCTGGTTTCCCTCGTCGGTTTCGCCCCCTCCGCTTTCATTAGCAATTCAGCAGACTTGCTAAAACCACGGGGTGCCCCATTGCCGTCACCCCTGACTCAATGAGTCAAAGCCCCCGTCCTGCACAAAGACATAGTCAATCTGTGCAACAAATCACCCAAAATGGTGCCATTGGTCTCTCTCTGAAGAGCAGTTATGGAAACCGGAATGGAACCTAGAACTCGTCGAAACGTAGTAAACGCCCGATATCCGCTCTAATTGGGTAGAAAAATGAAGCCACGTATTCATATTTGCTTATTTGTTGCTCCAAATGAGTCCATAGAAAGTCCCTAATAGCGCACTCCACAAACACTGCTGAAGGAGGGAGAAATTGTCCGTCTGCGGGGGAATTGCTTTACCTGTTATCACCCTTTCTGATTCACAGATACCAGAACCGGCCAAGACATTTGGTTAAAAAAGGCCATTTTAAAAAAAGGTATGTATTAGTTTTCTCACAGTGCTTTGAGAACCCTAATGTCAACATGACAAGATAATCAGAAATGGCGAATGTATGACACGGCAATTCGTATTTCCATTTTTGGCGTGCTATCAACACGCATAATCGCTTTTCAGCGTATTTATCAACGCCGTTGCATTACTGTACCCCAACCCCGTCCTTAAACCTACCCGTCACTGGGGTTAATAGCATTTATGAGTCTTCCCCTACCATCCTAAGAAAAAAAAAGATCGCTCCCCAGATGTAGATCTACATTTTGCTTCGTTTCGCTCAAATGTTTAACGGCGTACAATACACGTGGAATCACTTAGACATTTAACGACGTAGACATACACGCATACGCGCGGATAGGTCAAAATGCGTATCGATAACGCGCCACTTGACTTGAAAGTTGCGTGAATGTTTACGCAAAAGTCATGATGTCATGTTTGGATAGGGCTTGTGCCAATGTAACGGAGGCCAGCTAGTAGTTGCTGTGCAAGTAAACCTCACTCCTCTGATCTCAATAGGCGCTCTAGCGACAGACGCTAGAGGCTGCAGTCTTTAGCCTCCTGACTCTCATGCCAGAGACCTGGGTTCGAGGCCCGCTCGGAGCGGGTCGAGTGGGACCTGGGTGTAGGGGTTACATTGGTGCCGTGACCCGGATGAGAGTGAGGTTTAGGGGGGTGAGTGTAACGGAGGCCAGCTAGTAGTTGCTGTGCAAGTAAACCTCACTCCTCTGATCTCAATAGGCGCTCTAGCGACAGATGCTAGAGGCTGCAGTTTTTAGCCTCCTTGTTAGAGCGCCCGACTCTCATGCCGGAGACCCGGGTTCGAGGCCCGCTTGGAGCGGGTTGCACCAAGTTGAATTGAATGCCTTTTCATTTCCAATTTAGTTTCTGAGAATAAAGAATGAAACATGGTCTGAAAACCACATGTAAATTTTCTCGTATTTGAGGCGTGGTTTACGAATGCCCAGAGCCGTATTATTGGGTGCTACGAATGCCTATCAAATGCGCCTGTATGTCTATCAAATGCGCCTGTGCTCCCTCCCCGTTCTGTGATTGGTTCCCTATTTCAGGGGAAAATTTGGTTCACGGTATCCATTCTGCCTAGCAGCGCGAATAAAATCACGCAACAAGGCAGAATGGGGAAACTCGGGCTATTTCTGAATTTGAATTGTATTGCAAATTGCAATTTGAATGCAAAGAAGCTGCATTGAAATTCATTGAACATTTTTTTTTAACAATAAAAGCAAAAAAAAAACCGCCTTGTTTGAAAGTCTGGAAAAGTTTAAAAAAATAGTACATACTATGGATGGACGGATCTAGAGAGAAAGAAGGATAGACAGGCAGATATAAATAAGTAGATAGACAGACAAATGTTATACATTTCCTTACTTATGGTGGCCGTTTCTCTTCAAATTCACACAATTGACCCTTCGCTAAGCCACGCCCGAAAACCGCCACTGGCCAATCATGTCTTAGCAACCGTAACTATGCGCGGTAACTAGCCGTAACTAGCTTTTGAACGAGGGAGCATGCTGAAGCATTGTGCGTATGGATTGTGCAAATCTGATACCGGTATACTAAAAGTTTGGACGGGGGAGAGGAATTGTTTTCCTTCCAGAAAATCTAAAAGCCAAGGGGAGAAATGATTGGCATGATCTAGCATCTATGTGCGAGTCGAGACCCATTCTGGTAAATGTCGACATGCTTAACAAAAACACCCATTGCTTGGAAATATTGACGCTTTGGTCATAATGATAACGTAAAATAAGACTATTAAAGAGACAAGACAAAGGCTCACTGACATACTTTAAAATATATTTCAGCATTTTGTTAATCGACGTCCTACTAACGTTACCCCTTAACTTAACCCAATCCGATCGCGGCTCTCCCGGTATTAGTTATTCCACAAGATTTATTGATAAGCTGTTTGATTTATAGTTATTAAGATTATTTTCACATACCCTGCTGTGTATGAACATAGCTGTTCCTTAATTTGTGTTTCCCATACGGTCAGCGTATGAGGCACTGCTGCTTGCACTGGGACTATAACGTTAGGATTTAACTTCAATTTTTAAGAAATTATTCTCTAATCGGTTGCATATAATGTCGTGAATATATCTCTCGAATGCATACTGTAGTCCCTTTTGTCTTGCTCTCTCAGATATTTCACTTGTTCGCCGAAAATTACTAATTATCTCATTGGGAATGTCTGACACCGGGTGCATCCACACTATAATAGATGGGCCAGTTGCGAAAGCTTGACAGGCGTAGCAACAGTAACTAGGGAGGGCGGGGCTTAGCGAAGGGTCAATTAAATTGAATGGGAGCCAATGGGCTCTATGCACGGCGGTATTTCCGGTGAAGGATTAAGGATGCTCGATAACTTCCGCCGATCGTAGAGTCCAATGCAATACCGAGAATTTATATTGAATTTTATACTCCATGGTTATAATAAAGAAACGTTAGTCACAAAAACAGATAAAACAGACACCCCTCGTTGTGTTTATGCTTCTTTTTAAAATTATATTAAATAAATATAACTATATACAGTGTTGGGGAGTAGTTAACTACAAGTAGCGAAGCTACTAACTTAACTACATTTTTGAGTAGCTTGGCAGTAGCTCAGTTGCTTTTTAAACAGTGTAGCTTTTCCAGTAGCTAACTACTTTTTGCAGCAAGTAGCGGTGTAGCTCGAGCAAAAGCTACATTGTGTTTGTCGAGCCTACGCGAATCAGCGCGCTGCAAGGATATTCTTCTTCTTGTTAGATTACAAACTCATTTTTTTGCCATCACCGCTACCTGTTGTTTAATCACACATCTGCGGCTAACAGTTCACTGACGTACAGAAGTGTGTTGACACACACATGATGATGGAGCAAGATGTGACAGCAGATTTGGAGGATGGAGAAACAACTAACGTTAATCACCCATGGCCTTATTTGTCCAAGTTCAATCGGTATTTTTGAGAAAATGTTCTACATGCAATTTACGTTGGATGTATATTTTTTTTCTTGCAATGTTGTAGCCTATCGTTTACAATTTTGCACTTTTGACAAACAATCTGAGATATTTGGGTGTTGTGTGTAATAAAACAATAGTTTTTGAAATCATAATTTTATTGCATTGTTTTAGTGTTTAAAACAATGCAATAAAATTATGATTTCAAAAAGTATTGTTGTCCCCTTCTGTCCTCAGACACTTATTCAGTTATTAATAATACGTTGTTCAAAAAAGCAAAAGTAGTTTCAATGTAGCTAGCTACTTTTTGATAGTAACTTGTAGTGTAGCTAACTACTTTTCCAAAAGAGTAGCTTGACTGTAGTTTAACTACTTTAACTTACGAGTAGCTTGTAGCTTGTCAAACTACAGTTTCAGAGTAGCTTCCCCAACACTGACTATATATAAAATTACATCTAAACGTATGTACGTTTCATTTCAAAGACGGGAGGACAGTAAATTTTGAAGACTCTGCCATAATCCCGTTTTCCTCGGTTTTCCTCCGCTTTAATCTCCACAACCGGAAATGGACGAGCATCCTTACGTTAAAAAAATGCGGAATTTATGCGTGCATATAGCCCATTAGTCAATTCTGAGTTGTGCATGACCCAGGTACTGCCGTGTGTTCACCAACCAGGCTGGGAGACCAGTTAACCAGTTTTCGTTTCCAGCCTGGTGCACTGTAAAACACTCTCCGACACAACAAATAGTGTTGTTTCTGGTGGACAAAGGGAGGACTCGAAGACTCGAAGCGTCAGTCCAAACAGCTTTTTGGTCTCCACGTCCTCCACACTGGTGTGTGTGTGTGAATAAAACCCTCTCAGTTTGTGTTTACAGCACATCTCCATGTGTGAAAGAGTCTGGTCTCTCGTAACAGAAGTGCAGGGCTGTGGTGGAAAGCTTTGCCCTCCAGTGGTTATAAAACATGCAGGCCTCTCGGCCGAACCTGGCCTCCCTTCAGACCAATGAATAATAGCACAAAGTGAAGCTACTAAATCATTGAAATGACTGCAGTGTGTCTGTCCAGTTAGCGCTTCTCCCAGAAACGCTTGATCAACGGCGGAGCGGAGAAAGACGCGACTCGGATTACTCGACGACGGCCTGGAGAAATCACAGCTTTGTTAGTGCTCGTATTTATCAGACAATCATTGGTTTAAGTAGCCAGACATCTATGCGGAGCACTGCGTTGGTGTTTCGACACACCAAATTGGTCCACTGACCCGTTTGAGGAGGAAATGGGCGAAGGTCACTCGACCAAAGTCGGTAGCAAAGGAAAGGGATGGGTTGAGCTCAGCCCTCTAGATCGGGATGATTTATTTACGTTCAGAGACAATATGAATAATGTATCTGTGAAAAGGAACATGAATTTCTTTAGTACTAATTGTGGAGAAGGCTGGGCGCTCGGCGGACGGGAGGGGGGGACTGGAGGACCCCCAAGATCAGAGGGGCGAGAGCCTCAAAGATGCCTGTCCTGCAGCCACCGCCATCGACTTGCAAATCAGCAGAAGGAGGCTAATTAGCGGCAAGCTAATGAAACCGCCATTCGGGGCATCGCTGAGGAAGAAAAAAAGGACACGAAGAAGAATCAGGGATCCCTTTCTCAGCGATATTGCTGGCGCCATTTGAAGTTGATTTCAGAGCACATCAATATGTGAACAAAGTTGAGGAGAGCGAGGGAGAGAGAGATACAGTATGAAATTAGCATTCATTTGAAGAATGGAGACTGTTATTTACTGGCTTGCTTTTGGCACATTTGCGACTCTGGGGAGCGACTTCTCAACGCCGCATACAAAATTCACAACCATGGGAGACAGGGGATGTAATGGCAACTTCTTGAAATCTCTCTCTTTTGCTCTTTCATGCACACACTGCTCTCCCTCGCTGGTGTTTTTTAATGTTGGGACTGTTGCAGATTGTTTGTTGCTGTGTCCACCATCTCAGATCTGAGGTCTGTCGTGACACAGTTTCTATTGCGTTGGGCTCGTGTGCATCACTGTTGCGAGTCTGGTGAGTGGCCGTGCAAAACTTTGTTGGCGGGTGTGGTGATGTTAGCGCAATTTCAGTAACATTTTGTGGGGGAAAAAGTAAAGTCCATTGATACTGTGTAGTGTGAGGCACAACTTGGACAGAATCACTTTCAACCCAAGCCGCTTTCTGTTGGTCAACACTGTGAATCCAGTGGCGAAATTGCATTTGGAAATCTTTTGCCCTTAAAAATTAAAGTTCTGAAGGTTTTTTTTTGGTGTTGTTCTAAAAAAGTTTTAAAAATAACAATGTTTCCTTCCTTCACTGTAACTTTAACAATGCAACTTTTCACTCTATCTTTTGTGCAATAGACCCTTTTACAGTTGGTAAACATGGTGACGTTTTTTCGTGGGCGGAGCTTAGGTGGAGGCAGAAAGATCCATCTGGAACGCTAGTTAGCTTGGATTGTTAGCTTGTTTGTTAACAATGACTGGAGAAAATCTGATATTATCTTAATGTGTAAGGTCACTCAGTGTCCAGGACCGCGATTGCTATTTCCAAACGTTATTTTTAACGGACGGAACCAGATTGGCCGACCCGTAGCCGCCTACACGCTCACTCAATGCATGGACGATCTGACGGGATTAACGTACGTTACCTCGGTTGAGTGGCCTGACTTCTACACTAGAGAAACCCATCATAAAGAGAAACTGAGGGCATATAAATCTTTAGATGCCTATATGGTCCTGTAGAAGACTTGAGTGTACGATCCGCAGTTCTGCCGAGCCAGCGCCGAGACCACGACAATGTAAAGAGTGACATTACAGTGCGATTTTAATGATGTGAATATTTTCTAGAAATAAAAGTTCCAGATACAGCATATTCATTTTTCATCAATTCTTGCACCAAACAACACAACAAGACGACATTTAATAATAGTAACAATTATTTAAGCTCCTTATTATGTAGCCGAATCTGTGCTGGTTTGTATTGACCGCCTCCAGTTTTCACTTTGTTTTGCCTCCAGGTAGCGCCGTGACGTAACTGTGACGTCGGCGCAAAAGGGGTCTATAGAATGTTTCCATGTATATATTAAATGTTCTTTATGGAACCCTGAATAGAAGCAAAGAACTTGTGAGGGTAGAGGATGAGGGAACTTTTCATGTGTGTGTGTGTGTGTGTGTTTGAGAGAGAGTCCGTCTATGACGCATGTGCGAGAACTGAACAAGACGTAGTGGAAGAAGAACACAGTTCTCGCGCATGCGTCGTGGAAATCTCTTGAACTCTCATCTCAGGCCTACAAGGAAGAAAAAGTCATTATTTCTGTTGGGGTTTTTTTTGCACAAAAAGTATTCTCGTCGCTTGATAAACTTATACTTGAGCCACTAATTAAACATTTTCTTCAATGACTTTCTGGGCCATCTAGTTTCAATCCCTAAAGGCTGGTTCACATTGCAGGATTATTAGCCCGATTTTAGCCCCGATCACCCCTTCCGACAATCTTAAGGCAGCTCCGATTATCGTAAAATAATCTGCTCAGATATTCCTGCCGTGTGTGGTGTGTTAAGACTGCTCTCGTCTGCTCGGAAGGATGCCGGGACCGCTCCGATTTCAATTCGGGGATATCCAACATGTTAGATTGTTTTGGCCCGATTTCTCCTCGTGTGTGGTGTGTTGAACTCCCGGACGGTTCCTATCCGACAATTCCAGCGGAAGTTGACCGTTGCTATGGTACTGATAAACAAACCAGAATTATTAACTTTTAATAAAAGAAATTATGATTTTATAACGATAAGTTATGTCATTTTTTATTTTCATGACTTTCTAACGTTTATAAGGGCAGTTAATACAATTAAATTGAAGGTAGACATTGAACTATGGGCTATATGCACGCATAAGTTCCGCATTTGACGCAAGGATGCTCGTCCATTTCCGGTTGTGGAGATTAAAGCGGAGGAGAACCGAGGAAAACGGGATTATGGCAGAGTCTTCAAAATTTACTGTCCTCCCGTCTTTGAAATGAAACATAGATACGTTTAGATGTAATTTTATATATTTATGTTTATTTAATATAATTTTAAAAAGAAGCATAAACACAACGAGGGGTGTCTGTTTTATCTGTTTTTGTGACTAACGTTTCTTTATTATAACCATGGAGTATAAAATTCAATATAAATTCTCAGTATTGCATTGGACTCTACGATCGGCGGAAGTTATCGAGCATTCTTAATCCTTCACCGGAAATACCGCCGTGCATAGAGCCCACTGACCACTATATCACATTTTTTAGCCGACCTGACAACTTTCCTCACGCAGCATAAGAGATCATACAGAACTGACAGAATCAACTTTTAATCTCTCCGCCATTTTTGTTCTACCCGCATCCGACGCTTTTCACTGTGTAGTACGACGTCCGTTGGGAACGTATTGCGTATTACGGAGCTGATTTAAACTGCCAGTGTGAAGGCGGCGTCAGGTTTGGAAAATCGGCCGACAATTTTAAAATCGTCCCGTGTGAACCAGCCTTTAGGTATCCTGGAGTCATCCACCTCTCAAATTTTATCAAAAATATCTTCATTTGTGTTCTGAAGATGAACGAAGGTCTTACGGGGTCGGTACAGCATGGAGGTGAGTAATTAATGACTTAATTTTCATTTTTGGGTGAACTATCCCTTTAACTTCAACTTTGGGACCACTCCTTTTTTCTATTTATGTTAATAACTTACCATCAATCTTTAATAACTGTTGTGCTCAACTTTATGCTGATGACACCGTCTTATATACATCTAAACATGATCTTCCACAAATTCAAGCGTGTCTTCAGTATGATTTCAAAATTTTACAAGATTGGCTTTTGTATAACAAATTGTTGCTCAACAAAACTAAAACATATCTTATGATTTTTGGTACCAGACAAAAACTTAAATCTGAAACCAATGCTTGTATAATAACTTGTTCTGACGGTACTCCTCTACCTCAAGTTGACAAATTTAAATATCTTGGTGTATAGATACAGTCGGCAACGCGTCATAGTTGGGGGGCGTGGTCGGCGTGGGGGAAAGCAGCGCGACCATCCTATGTATTTGAATGACAAAAATGTCATATTGCGAGTCATTTATGCCTGCCGACCGGCAACGATACATTGCAAATTTAACTGTAATAGGTTATGATTGCCCTTATTTAATTAAAAACTGGGCCAATGACCCAACCAAATGGCCGGAGGTGTCGTTTCCAGACTATTATATCTGGTTGAATCTTCAGGTAAGACATCGCGGAAGCTACCGGCAACACAAGCCTGTAACTCAATCAACTTGCGTATAAGTTACTATAAGTCCATAAAACCATGTCACTTACCAATTGTACGTATGCTTCACTCCAAACTATTAATCCTTTTGTAAAACGGTGATCAAAGTAGTCGCTACGAAGTTGCAGAGGGACTTTGCTGACAGTTATCCGAATTCTCACAGACTGCAGTCTGATAACCTTCAGCTGATAACGCTAATAACATCCCTTATGAAAAACAACTAAAGGAATCTTGTAGTATTTTAGGACAAACTATTATAGTAACGTTAATCCTATAGGAATACTATAGTATTTTGGGACATAGCCTAGAAGTATAGGTATTAATGAACATCACAGAAGTATTATACACTACTATAGAATACTAATAGCCATAGGATTACTATAGTTCTTTTTCGTAAGGGACGTAACGTCAGACAAATCTGGCCCACTGCCTAATACGAGTTAAACATCTACTACTATATCACACAGGGACCTCTACTCACACAGTAATCTAATAAGATATGATTAATTTTGCCATTTTGTCCTCCTATCCGGTTCTGCATGTATGTAAGAAAGGCTGTAGAACTTCAATTTGTAATTTGTTAGTTTATTGGTGGTACAGAAAACGACACCGCAACCCTTCGGCATGATTGTCCCATGTATTTCAATGAGCGCCAAGGCAATGATTTCCCCCACGGGCTAAATTCACACCACGTGACGGGGCGTTCCCGGGGGCGTTCCCAGACCAACCGACTGTATCTATGGCTGGATTCTAAGCTTTCTTTCAAAATTCATATTGGTCATATCTTACGTAAAGTCAATTACGGAATTAATGCTTTATATCGTTCTCGTAATTGCTTTACTTATAGTGTGCGCAAGAAACTCGCTTCTCAACTTATACTTCCAATTTTTGATTATTGTGATGTTGTTTATCATAACTCTGTAAAATCAGACCTTTCCCGTCTCAAAACAGCCTATAATAGACTGTGCAGATTTGTCCTTGGATGCCCATTTCTTACGCATCATTGCACAATGTATTGTGCCCTTAATTGGCCTTCTTTAAATACAAGAAGACAAATCCATTGGCTTCAACTAATATTTAAAATTATCCACTTCAATTACCCTTCTTATTTAAAACGGTATTTTGTTCTTAATACTTCAAATTATCATTTGAGGCACTCCGTTCAGCTTTATTTTTTTGTCCCTCGAGCCAAGAAGACAGTTGGTAAAAGAGCTTTTATGTTTAAAGCCACCTTAGACTGGAATAATTTAGGCTACCTTCCAATATTAGATCCATCACTTCATTTGGGATTTTTAAGCATAATTTGTCTTCTTATTTTATGACTAACTGCTCTTGTTTTGTATGATGCTGACACAGAATGCTTACATACTACTGTATATACAATGTATTTCTGCCAATTTGATCTTGTGGTTGTAAAGTTTTGCATATCTCGTTTTTTTTTTTTTTTTTTTGTGGTTCTGTATGTACTTGTTTGTCAAATAAGTGTAATTGTTGTTGTTTTTGTTTGTTTATTTTGATTCGTGTTCTTTTGTGATGGCTGTGATTTACTTTAGGACCCCCTCGAAAACGAGATGTTGCATCTCAAGGGGTTTATCCTAATCAAATAAATTACTCAACTGAGTGTGTGAGAGAGAGAGCTGTATTTGCCTGTGCAAGCGTCTGGTCTTTTGAAGACATTGTGTTGCCATTGGTAATATTGAAAGCCTACGGCATCTGCAGGGTTTCTGAGAGTGTGTTTGAACATCAGTCGCCTTATATATGGTCACAGCCACAGGGAGACACAACACACATTTACATTTAGTCTCATCCACACTATACACGCGTGTTTTTTCATTACTAATTTTATTCAGCAAGGAGAATTAAATTGATCAGTAAAAACATTTATAAAGATATTCCATTTAAAAAAAAAGCTGTTCTTAACTTTTAATCAAAGAAACTTCCACAAAGTAATCAGAATGTTTTCTTGAGCATCAGATCATCATATTATTATGATTTCTGAAGGATCATGTGACACTGAAGACTGGAGTAATGATGCTGAAAATTCAGCTTTCATCACAGGAATAAATTATATTCTAAAATATATTCACATAGAAAATAGTTATCAGGGCCAAGCACCAAAGGTACATAGGCACATGTTGTAATCGCTAGTGTTATTATTATTATTATTATTATTATTACGCTCTTGAGTCTATGTCAGCCCATGACTAAGAGAATAGATTCAAAATTTATTTTGTACATTCCGTTTGAGAAGAACTTATGGACTGATGGCATTTTGCATTAAATTATATTAAGTAAATGAACAGATTCATTTTGGCCAAACAAAATATTGTTACTAAGGACAATTAAGTTATCTTAAATTTCATTATGATGTTAATATGTTATGTTGCTTTGGACAATTTTAATTTTGGTCTTAGATGTATGCAAAAATAGCAGCTTAAAACATAATGTGCCTTGATTTCATTGTGCACATGATTAAAATCAATGTGATTTGAAGAAAATCCTCCTTGTTGTCCTCGTGTGAGTGTTTAGCGTCTCTATATGCTCACATTTAGACACACACATGCGGCAAGTTGAGAATTTAGGTTGCTCACCAAACACCTCCCTGTTCGTCTTTGGCCTGCCTCTCTCTCTCGGTCTCCTCTGGGACGTTAGGGCTGAGATGGATGGTGAGCACAGCTCAAACAGACTGATTTATGGGGGTCCGTTTCGCCTGCAGGCCCCCTGAGGACCCCGCTCTCCGCTGGTTGTGGTCGAGGGCCTGTCTTCCCCACCCTGAAGACTCGAAGGCTCTTCCGTGACTGCGCTGATGCCAGACACCAAACGGCCACTTCTCAACCACCCCCATTTGTCACCGGGGGCGGCTGGGGAGCTCCCTTAAACAGGAGGAGAAGAAAGAGATAGAGCGAGCAATGGAGGAAAAGAAATAGACCTGTCTCTCCTCTCCTCCACTAGCATTGATCTCAGTGGAAAGCCTTTTTATTCTCCGAGTTTTGTTTGCCGACGTGAGAGGTAGAACAGGGTCCCTTCGCCACCAACCGCGACCATTATATTCCATTAAAAATGAGTAATGAGGGAAAATTTCAGGAAATTAGAAAAGGCACAGAGCGATTTCATTAGTTCGAAGAGCTATTATGATTCAAAATGTTTCGGGAGCATGCAAAAATCATGCTATAATATCAATGGCACCCTTCTCTAATGCATATATAAGGTATATTTATATGTCCATTGTTCACTAAAGTTGCTAAGCATATTCAAGTGTAAAACACAATTAAAGGAGTAGTTCACTTTTGAAAAAACTTTTGCTGATAATTTACTCACCTCCATGTCATCCAAGATGTCCACGTCTTTCTTTCTTCAGTCGAACAGAAATTAAGGTTTTTGATGAAAACATTCAAGCATTTTTCTCCATATAATGGACTTCAATGGGGTCCAAACGGTTCAAGGTCCAAAAGACACTTTCAGTGCAAACTGAAAACTGTTCAAAGAGCTTTAAACGACACCAAACGATGAATAAGGGTCTTATCAAGCGAAACGATCACTCATTTAATAAATAACTAAGTTTTATAAGTACAAATGGTCGCCTTGCTCTGTTCTGTGATGCACGTTCGTGACTTTCCTGTTCGAACGCATTCATCAAAATGAACGAATCTTTTTCTGAGTCAATTCGTTCTTTTTGTTCGTTGAATGAACCAAATAACACGGAAAAAGATTTGTTCAAGACCCTTATTCGTCATCTGAAATCGTTTAAAGCCCTTTGAACAGTTTGCACTGAAAGTGTCTTTTGGACCTTGAACCATTTGGTTCCCATTGAAGTTCAGTACATGGAGAAAAATGCTGGAATGTTTTTTCATGAAAAACCTTAATTTCTTTTCGACTGAAGAAAGAATGAGATGGATATCTTGGATAACATGGGGGTGAGTAAATTATCAGCAAAAGTTTTTTCAAAAGTGAACTACTCCTTTAAAGGATGAAATACTATTATCATTTACCCATAATGAGGTTAATCTTCGTAACTCAAATTAAGATATTTTGAATGAAACCTGAGAGGTTTCTGTGTCTCTATTGAGATATGATGTACAGATTTATGAAAGATTGTCCAAATAACTCAATGGGAAAATCTGGCCATTAATGGCTTAATCAAGTTGAAAAATTGTTAGATGCATATCACACTGTCTCTGAGTAAATGATTTTCATATTGGATAAGATTGTGTATACTAAGCTCAAACAAGCCCAAGACGCATCCATAAACATCATCCTCCACTCAAAATGTAAATAAACAGGGATTAATGCTGTATCTTCTCCACTCAACATGCCTCTAGGGTTCATTTGTAATGGAGATATGAAATATTAAGATAGTTTGAGTATTCTGGCATGATGTTTGGTGTCTTTCTCATCCCGTTACAGAAGTGGCACGCATGCTTATGCATGTTATAATGAAACTTTTCTGTTCTGCTGTCCTGATGTATTCAGCGCTCATTTAGCACTGTTCGTATACATTTCCAAATGTTTTTCATGCTCCGAACTGAAATGACAAGCAGGCCGATCTACATAAGCGGGTTTCATGATTAGTTTGGTTGGTGTTGATCCACATCACCACATGATTTTTTTACAATGCATCCTTGGATGTGCATCTCCATGTCTTAGGCCAATGCGATACGCATCTCGATGCATAGCCAACGATACGGTAGCCTATACATTAAAGATACATATAAGCAGTAAACAATGCTGTGCGATACGATTTTGATTCAATTCAACGTGATGTGATTCAATGTTATTTATGATGAAATGGAGAAAAATATGATGCTATGCAGTTCAATATGGTATAGAAAGTGAACTTTTAGATATACCCAAGGCAGTGTATACAATAAAATGGCTTTTATACAGCGTATATCTTGAAGGAGTAGTTCCCTTTTGAAAACTTTTGTTGATAATTTACTCACTCCCATGTCATCCCAGATGTCCATGTCTTTCTTTCAGTCGAAAAGAAATGAATGTTTTTGATGAAAACATTCCAGGATTTTTCTCCATATAATGGACTTCAATGGGAACCAAACGGTTCAAGGTCCAAAAGATTCTTTCAGTATAAATTGCAAACTGTTCAAAGGGCTTTAAACGATTTCAGACGATGAATAAGGGTCTTATCAAGCGAAATGAAAGCTCATTTAATAAATAAATAACAAAGTTTAAGTTTTATAAGCACAAATGCTCGCCTTGCTCTGTTCTGTGACGCACGTTTGTTCAAACTGTCTATGGTTCAAACTCATCAAAATGAACGAATCTTTTTCTGAGTCATTTTGTTCATTCAACGAACAAAACGAACAAATTGACTCGGAAAAAGATTCGTTCATTTTGATGAACGAGTTCGAACGGCAGAGTCACGAACGCTCATCACAGAACAGAGCAAGGCGACCATTTGGGCTTATAAAACTTAAAGTTTTGTATTTATTTTTTAAATGAGCGATCGTTTCGCTTGATAAGATCCTTATTCATCGTCTGAAATCGTTTAAAGACCTTTGAACAGTTTGCAGTTTGTACTGAAAGTGTCTTTTGGACCTTGAACCGTTTGGTTCAAGCTTAATTTATTTTCGACTGAAGAAAGAAAGACAATGACATCTTAGATGACACGGGGGTGAGTAAATTATCAGCAAAAGTTTTTGAAAAGTAAACTCATTTAACATGGAAATCTCTCGTTACAGACGCTCTAGCCTATTTGCATTCAGCGTGAACGCAGCAGTTTAGTCACTTTCTAAATAGTAAAAGTATTGCGCATCTAATAATTATATAAGAATCAATCTTTTTTTTTTTTTTTTTGCCGATGCAGATGTTAGAAACGATGCATCGCGATACATGCCAACTTGTATCCGATTTATCGCACTTATTTAAATTTAAGCTTTTATGCCGATGCACCGATGCGAATCGGTGAATACCATCCTTACACGAAACAAAACTATAACGCCATCTCTGTATCATTGACAGAACTGAAAGAGCTTGACCAAATCATGTTGTGCAGAAATAAACAAAAGCCAGAGGAGTCCGTTGGGCCGCTTCAACTTGGTTCCGTGTTTCCAGAGAACAACTGCAGCAGTTTATAACCACCATTTTGTGTCTCCCCAGACCCCAGAAGGCACAAGGCCCAATTGCAGTGAAATTTAATGTGGCCATAAGACATAAATCATCTTTTACGCGTCCAGACGAGCAGGTAGCGATATTAAGAGCGTCTCTGCTGTTCTGCTGGTGATATAAATAATTTATGGTGCCCCCACTCGAAGCCGGGTGTTTATTTTGTCCCACGCAGAGTGTGTATTCCTCAGACGGCGTTTTAGTGGAGGCCCTGTCACTCGCTGTAATGAACCCCCCTGTGAGAGCGCAGGCGGCCGTGGTCATCGCTCTCTGACCGACACACACACACAGTAAAGATGCTCTGGTACACAGACACATTTATAACTGGAAAAGTATGTTCATATTTCTCTTGGAAGCTGGCGCTGAGGAAGCTCTTTGTTCAAATGCATGCGCACGCCGTACACATTGAGTGTACATGTAAACCCTCTGGGAAGTGTGGTCATTGCTCTCTGACCAGCAGGTGACCAGGCTGCCCTCACTGCCTGCTTCTCTTTCTCCTTTCATCCATCATGGTTTCCAGCCGATTGTGGATGATTGCGCAGAACGAGCCGGTGAATGAATTCATAAGGGCATTAGTGGTGTGATAGTGAGAGATACAAATAGCTGAAGTTCACAGAAAGCACTTGAAAAAGAGCATCATGTTTTATTTTAATAGTCATTTTTAAGAAATAAGGGTCAATATTAACCCTTATTTCTTAAAAATGACTGGTTTCCAACATCGTTCAAAATGTCTTCTTTTGTGTTCAGAAATTTCATTTTTAAGTGACTTATTCCTTTAAATCATTAACTTTACGCTCTTAAAAAACAAGTTTCTGCTTTTGCAAAATTTTCATAGAAGAACCATTTAGTTCCCCAAAGAACCTCTCAGTGAACATACAAAACGACTTTTTTTCTAATAATCTAAAAAATGTTTTTCCACTAACCTTTTATGCAATGGAAAAGTTTAATTGTTAAAGGAGTAGTTCACTTAAAAAAAAAAAACTTTTGCTGATAATTTACTCACCCCCATGTCATCCAAGATGTCCACTTCTTTCTTTCTTCAGTTGAAAAGATATTAATATTTTGATGAAAATATTCCAGGATTGTCTTCATATAATGGACTTCAATGGGGTCCAAACAAATGAGAATTTCAGTCCAGCTTCAAAGGGCTTTAAACGACACCAGACGATGAATAAGGGTCTTATCTAGGACCCCTCGAGTCAAGATTTGTTCATTTTAATGAACGAGTTTGAACAGGAGAGTCACGAACGTGCATCACAGAACAGAGCAAGATGAGCATTTGAGCTTATAAAACTTAAACTTTTTTATTTATTTATTAAATGAGCGCTCGCTTCGCTAGATAAAACCCTTATTCATCGTCTGAAATCGTTTAAAGCCCTTTGAAGCTGCACTGAAAGTCTCATTTGAACCATGAACCATTTGGTCCCCATTGAAGTCCATTATATGGAGAAAAATCATGGAATGTTTTCATCAAAATCCTTAATTTCTTTTCGACCGAAGAAAGAAAGAAGTGGACATCTTGGATGACATGGGGGTGAGTAAATTATCAGTAAAAGTTTTTTTAAAAGTGAACTACTCCTTTAATGGTTTTTAGATGCCAATAAAGAAGTTTTAAGAGTGCACCATATTGGCACAATTATTCAGTAAGATGCTATCTAGTTTATACTTGCAGACAAACATCTGTTAAACATCTTGAGAAGAGCTAATTCGCAACCATCTCCTAAATGTCTTTTTAACATCTCATATAACGTTGCAAATAAAACTCTCTAAATATGACACTTTTCAGGTTAAAACGGTCTTTCTGAATTCGCCACATTTCTGTTTCGTTTTGTTTCTCCTTCCAAACGAACCAAAGGAGAGCATGACAGGGCATGAAAACCTCAGTGTTTCATCCACCTCTAAGTTGAGCTCTGAATGTTTACTTACCTGTGTGTGTTAAGTGCACCTAAATACTTTATGATGTCTAAGCTGCTGAGAAAGTGTAGCCAGAGGCACGCCAGAGTTCAGTGCATATCAGATGCCTTCTGGGAGCGCTTTAAAGAGCCGCGGGTCCCGCTGCTGTGGTGTCTGAGGAGGAAGACGACACAAGTCTCCTCTTTTCCAAGCGTTCACCCCATTCTCTGCCCATTCCCAGAGGAATTGAGCCTCAAGGATTCGAAACATTGCATTCGAGGCTGATCTGGAAGCATGAATGGATATTGTGCTGTAAGTATTCCGCCGTGTGACGCTTTATTGTTGAAATGCCTCCCGAGAGAGAGGCGGAAGAAAGCTGTAGCTTTACTGCTGACTGCAAACTAAAGCACACAAAGCTTTCACATCATCTCCAACACAATCCTCCACATTTATTCTTCACTGAGCTGCACCACCCAGCAGCACACAGACTCAAACCATCGCACAGAGGCTGCTTTTATCAGATACCTGCTGGGTATTTCACGAAAACTTAAGGCGTCTTTACACAGAACGATTGAGGTGGCTCTGTGTCTGCTCCAAATACAATTACAAGACATAATATAGAAGTAAAATACACCACTCTGACCCACACTGCTCGTCTAAAAACTGGTTTCAGTGCTTCATTAAGTCGTAACAGGGTGAAAGCCACTTCTGGATTGGCTTTGCGGTCCTATATCTGCTATAACCACGGGGTCGCGTTTCTGTAGTTCTAATGAGACATAAGAAAACTACAAATTTGACTTGTTTTACATCAAGCGTTACAATAGTCATTATTTATGTCGCAATACATCATACTTTCATGAAATCATACAACATACTTTATCTTGTCTGTTGACATCGTTCATTCCAAAGCCGGATAAACAGCGAGTGTGTGTGCGAGTGCGACGGTCGGCTAAATTTTGAGGAAAAAACCTGAGGAAAAGTTATACTTGATGTTGCTTTAAAGAAGTAGTTCACTTTTTAAAAAAACCTTTGCTGATAATTTACTCGCCCCCATGTCATCCAAGATATCCATGTCTTTCTTTCTTCAGTCGAAAAGAAATGAAGGTTTTTGATGAAAACATTCCAGGCTTTTTCGCCATATAATGGACTTCAATGGGGTCCAAATGAGAGTTTCAGTGCAGCTGCAAAGGCCCTAAACGACACCAGACGATGAATACGGGTCTTATCTAGCGAAATGATCGCTAATTAAATAAATAAATAAATACAAAAGTATAAGTTTTATAAGCACAAATGCTCGTTTTTTAAAAAGTGAACTACTCCTTTAAGACATGTTTTTTAAACTATATTTTGCATTGCTTCAATAACATTACTTTAGCAATATGATTTCTGTGTAAATGCATTTTTACACCTCAGTACCTGTAAATGCACCTTTTCATTGTGCAGTATATGTTTCCTCAGGTGCTTTTGTGCCGTATTTGCAGAATAACTCCCATATTGCTTGTAATAGCTTCAGTTGCATGACTATCTATTCATTCTTTCTCCATCTATGTTCTTTCAGGTCTGTCATGATGGAGCAACAGCTTGAAGAGAATCTTTCTGAGCAAAAACAGGTCGGTTTATTGACAGACATCTGAAAGAAACTATCACTATACTGTGTTGTTACCACTAAACCAATGCATGCACATGAAGAAGAGCTTTCTTTCAATATGTGTCTACATAAATATGCATTTCCCAAAGTAACTGTCCAACCACTTCTGCTTGTGTTTAACTCAACAGGTGAAGAAAATCTTTCAAACAAAATGTCCAAATTATTGAAGAATGGCCCAATTCTTTGACACATGTGAGTAAATTTGTGGTACTGCACAGATTCATTGTTGACGCAAATCATATTTCTACCAGAGATGATATCTCAATAACAAGTAGACCAGAAAATGAAAACACAAATATTGGATGGCGTCCGTATAGACCATTTCACAAGATGTAAACAACACTGGTCCAGAAACACTTCCTGTTTCAGTTTGTAACTGTTTTCTTTATTTCACATGTAAAGAAAACATCTTAAAGATGTTTGTTTAACTTTTTGATCCAGTTTTAAATGTTCTTTTGGTTGTATTTTATCCCAGCTTTTATGTAGTGTTAAAAAACTGAAACAGGAAGTGCTTCTGGACCAGTGTTGTTTACATCTTGTGACCCCCAGGGAGGTTTAGACCTGGTGGAGGTGGATGTTTGCGTCATCATCTATGAACTCAAACATGTGTAAGTAACAATCTTTTATACTCCATTACATAATGATTGGATAGACCAGAAAGTAATGAGTGACGTAACATAGAGTCTTCCTGGCTGAAGGAAAAACCTACGCTAAAGCGTTTTGATATCACTAAAGCTGCAGTCCGTAGCTTGTTTGGGGTTAAAAATGATCCAAAAAACATATTTATGAAAATACATAACCAGCCAGTGTTAAACTCTGGATTCAAAGCGGTAAGTTTGTAATAAAGTTTTTAATTCCAACGGTACTGGTGGAGACTCGAGCATGTCTTTGCGTCATTACGTCTTCTGTACACATAAAGACGAGTTTCGGCTAGTATAGCCTAAGCTATATTGCGCGTGCGGACGCTGGAGGTGGAGATTTATAGCCTTTTCTTGATATAATTAAACTTATCAATTTAATGGCGGACCCAGAAAGTTTAAACGACAATCGCCAGTGACGCCAGATTCACCCGCTGTAAAATACACAAAAAGAGACCGCATCCGGACCCGTGCAAAAACAAGGATAATATCGGAAGGACATTACATGTAGTCATGCAATGCTGACGTTGTTAACATTTACAATTTGAGAACAAAGTATCATTTGCACGTTTTTGCGTGATATAACTTACAAGCGATTTTTAGATTTAATCAGCGCGATTTACTGCAAAACTATAATTATTAAAAAAAAATAATAATTTCTAAAACTTCGAGATTATGTTCAGTTTAAGAATAATTTTGTTACAGAACCTTATATTTTCCTTAATTTAAAGAGAAGGCAGAGGTCCCTCTGTGCGCAATTGAGAAATATTACCTTACCTCTGGCAGTGGAAGTGGGTCGATTTAAAGGTATACCTGAACATTTACGTTTGTGTGAATACTGTGATCTCAAGGTTGTGGAAGATGAATTTCACTTTGTTTTTTTATTGCCCTTTATACTATGATTTAAGGAACTCTTTTTGAATTAGTGATATATTTTGGAAATATGAAGGGGAGATTCTGTGCTGGCTGTTTGATAATCATGTTTTTGCTTTGGCAAAATTTATAGAAAAAGCCTGGTGTTTACGGCAAAGTATTCTGTATCCCGTATGTCATCTCTATTTGTATACTTATTTTTGTGGTTTAGTTATACTATGTTGGAGATTCTGTCTTATATCACGTGGCTATTTTGGTGATATGTGTGAAGCTGTTGTGTCTAATAAGCCCATGAGGGCTGGGCACCATAAAAGGTATTAAAAATATATAAACAATTTATAAATATAAAATAATAATAATAATAAGTTTTATAAATATATAAAAGTTTGACACTTAAAAATATAAAATAATAATAATAATACGTTTTATAAATATATAAAAGTTTGACACTTAAATAAACAATTCAATCAATCAATCAATCAATCAAATACTGCAATGTCAGAGTCAGAACAAAAGTGTCTTACTTGTTCGGACATTTTTCCGGTGAAAATTATTATGTTGGTCATACTTAAAAAATAATAATCTGTGATTCTGAATGCCAGTATCCACACCGGGGCGACTGACACACACACACTCACTCATTCTCGCTGTGGCACAACTCACGTAAAGTTTTTTATTATATATACAGTTCTGGATTTTTAGCAGACACATATATATGTATACACTACAGTAAAAACTCTGTAATGCATAGCATTTATTTGTTTCAGCAAGATACTAAACATGCCTCAAGTGCAGCTCTCACAGCAATGCTCAATATACTCTGGTCTTATAAGTCGCTCCACATTGTGACCACAATTTCACAGAAACTCCAAAAACTCTGTAAAACCTCTCAATATTAGAAAGCTCCGAAGCATCATCTCTTGTATGGCAGTTTCCCCCTCAGGCCAGCCAGCCAATCAGGTCGCCCCCCTCCCCTCACAGCCTCATGGGAATCGTTGGCAGAGCAGTGTTTCACTGGTGACAGAGCGCCGGGGTTGTCAGGACTCGGTCTCTCCTGCAGTCGTTTTGTTGTTCCTCTTGCTGATACCTGAGGGACCATTAAGCTGAAAATAATTGGCTGCAGATCTCCTCCAGCCATCGATCCTTTGTGTCAGTGAACTCTTTGACATATACAGTAGACACACACACACACACGCATAGCTCTAGCCCCTTGCAAATAATCACTCTAATGTACATTATAATGCGATACATGTATATACAGATTTTCTAGGTACATATAAGGGGGGATCTCCTCAACATACATCAATTATGTTAAAAGGTTAAAGGGATGTATATGTTTTTGATGAGCTGGTTTGTTTTGTATAGCAAAGTGTCCAAGCGAAACAAGAGGAAACAAGTTGCATAAAGCATTAAAAAAAAAAACACTATTTTAACTATTCTGAAGCCGGATGAGAAACAGACACAAATATCCCTTTTTTTTTTTTTTAAATGGGCTAAAGAGTTTCATAGACTTACATTAAAAAAGGCTCCCATAAGATCTAAGGAAAACAATATCATCAAGATTTGAGGGTGGGTGTTTTTATTTATTTTTTAGGTGGACTGCTTTTATATACGTTTTTTTTTAACCGTTTAACGTCTGAATTTATATAGCTGTTTATAAAAAAATGTTTTATGTGTGTTTTTGCCTTTAAGTAGATGGTAAATAATGTTGAGATTATCAATTTCACTTTTGCACAACAAATAAATAGAAATTTTGGTATGTTGCAAATCTGCAACAACGGGCATAATGGTCAATTTGGAGTCAATTTGGTATGTTGCAAATCTGCAACAGCGAGCATAATGGTCAATTTGGGGTCAATTTGGTATGTTGGAAATCTTTAGAAATATGATTAAATGCATAAATGGTCAAGTAAATTGCTAAAACCCCACTGAAGTGTAGAAATGTAATTTACACTGAAATAGATAGACAGGGCAGGATTTATTGAACAGCTCCTCCCCCTTTTTTCTAAATAGCCAATAGCGTTTCGATATCATAGCTCGGCCAGAAAGGTAAAGCCGCAGTTTCCTCCTAATCTCTAACTGTTTCTCCTCCTGATCTCCTCCATATCGCTTTAAAATATAGACTTCTGTGCAGAATTGAATGAGTATATGATCCGCTCTGTTCTATTGTGGACCGAAGCTGCGTGGTTTGCATGACACTAACGTGAAACCAGACTTACGCTGCGTTCATGTGCTATGATAATTATGGTAATTACCAAAAGCCGACGTGGAAAATGCACATGAACACCCCCTCATGTGGTATTTTCTACTGGGCAACTCGTACAATATTTTGATGGACGAGTTGCCGAGATGAGATAACCTTTGACCATTTCAAAATGGCGGAGAGCACCGCGAGAGTTGTGAATGGTAAAAATATATACTATACATGATCTAGAAAATATATTAGCCTATTATTTACCCATTTGCAGATGACTTAAGCAATCTAAAATAGTTTTGGCTAAACAACAGGTCTGGATCTCCATCTTTTTACCACATTACGACAACAAAAGCACTTGAACGCAACACACTAATATCAGTTCACAAGTGGAAAATATCCTATTTTCCATAGCACGTGAACGCAGCATTAATCTGCCCCAATGGAAAACATATTTGCACTATGAATTGTCCCCTATCCCCTATGAAGGGCACTATCTGCCATTCACCATTGAAAATACTAAGTGTGTGAACAAGTGACCGATTTCAGCATCTCTTTATAATGTAGGGGGCGGGGCTTCACATTCTAGAGAGCATTTGATTGGACAGAAAATCTGATGAGAATTTTCCTGAAGTGCAGTGATGTCATCAAAATCATTGATCATATAAGTGAGAAATTGTAAGCTCTGAACGCTTAGATCTTCTAAATGCACATTTTGTCGTTGTTTTGGAGCACACTAGGTTACAGACAGTGTTGGGTGTAACTAATTACTAAGTAATTAGTTACTGTAATTTAATTACTTTTCCCTTGAAAATGTAAAGTAAGGGATTACTCTTCATTTATCTGTAATTTAATTACAGTTACTTCTGATGTAATTGAGGTAAATACTGTGTATAGATCAATCCGATCTGACAGCGATTCATATGCATTTTATCGTACGACCGCACTCGTACAAATTCGTATGAATTATTGTAAAATATGTATGAAAAAAGTGTGAAATGTCTTGAGATCAGACATAAAACAATAGTGGGTTTAACATCAAAATGTATTGTCTGATGTTAAAAAGTATGTTTTTGTAATGTAACCTTCTCCACCTCGGACAGTTTAAGGATAATTCATGCAATTTTATAGTATTTATTTGAAAGAATTAAATCAGATTCATGTCTATCCTTGTATTATTCAGCTGGTTGAGATTGATATGAGATTTTGAAAGTAATTGAAGAGTTCAGATGCAAAAGCCTCTAAATGCCATTTGAAATTTTCTTCTTTAATGATGATTTTTATCAAACTTGTATATTTAAGTTCAGTAATTTCACTTAAATAACAATTAATAGGTAATTATCATTGCCATTTAAGTGAAATCACTGAACTTAAATATACAAGCTTGATAAAAATCATCATTCTAGAAGAAAATTTCAAATGGCACTTAGAGGCTTTTGCATCTGAACTCTTCAATTAGTAATTAAAAGTAATTAAATACTTTTTAAGGAGCGTAATTAGTACAGTAATCTAATTACACTGTTGAAGAGGTAATTAGTAACTAGTAATTAATTACTTTTTTAGAGTAACTTACCCAACACTGGTTACAGATAACAGTTAGACTAACATATTCATACTAAAAGCGAAAAAACATCTCGCGTTTCACGCTGCGCTTCTGCTATTATATATATATGAAGAGTTCAGATGCAAAAGCCTCTAAATGCCATTTGAAATTTTCTTCTAGAATGATCATTTTTATCAAGCTAGTATATTTAAGTTCAGTGATTTCACTTAAATTGCAATGATAATTACCTATTAATTGTTATTTAAGTGAAATTACTGAACTTAAATATACAAGTTTGATAAAAATCATCATTAAAGAAGAAAATTTCAAATGGCATTTAGAGGCTTTTGCATCTGAACTCTTCATATATAGGCTGCAGTATGGTGTTGTCCATCAGACGACTCTATGCTCCAGCAACACACAGACCCGAGAGTCGAGACTCCGGCTAATAGCGACTCAGCCCTTGTAAAGTGCATTTATCTTCCGCTGTCTCCCTTCATGTTTATTCAGCCAACGGCGCGTTTGATTAAATCTCCAACCGTTTGTCATCATCTCTGGCCCCTTGACACTCGAAGAAACACCTCGACAAAGACCTTCATGGCTATTGTATTAATATGAGGACCGCGCCAGGATTACTCAAAAGCATCCTGCCCTTTATGAAAACACATCCTGAGATTCATCAAGGACGTGTGTCGTGTGCTGTGGTAATGAGGAGGATAGGCCTATTCTGTACGGGCTTACCCTCCTATTTTAGACCTACCGATATCAATTAACTCCCCGGCCATGTGCATTGGAAACAGGTCAGCCATAATCGAATGTGTTTGTTATATCTTACTGTATTAGGTACAATTAGGCCGATTCTCTCACTGAGGCCTCCAGATTAATTGGAGTAATCGCCTGTCACTGTGTTAAATATCTAAATTCCTCCCTCAATGGCAATACAAACACACAATGGGTCTCATTCATGAAACACGAGCTGAACGAATTTGTGTGTAAATCGTGTGTAAAGTGGTTCTTTCGGATTCATGAAAATGTTCGTATTTTCCAAATGTTAGTTGGTACGCAAGAAATCTACACTTGTAAATGGTGCGCTTAACATCCGAACGTTTTGCTCATTAATAAGGCTGCACCTTAATCGGGTACATATTTAAACAGCATTTTGAAAAAGTGTTTTATAAAGTAATTACATACGGTTTTTCTTTTTACTTCTACACTGTAAAAAAATATTTTTGGTTTAACTTAAAAAAAGTAAGTAACCTTGTTGCCTTAAAATTAAGTTAATTGAACTGGAAAAAGTGAGTTAATACAATGAAGGAGATTAATTTAACCATCAGAAACTCAAAATTATATGTTATCTGAACTAAATAAATTAAGTTGATTTGACAAAAGAAAAAATGTTGTGATTACTAAACTGTAAAAAAATATTGTTGGTTTAACTTAAAAAAGTAAGTAACATGGGTTGCCTTAATTTTAAGTTCATTGAACTGGAAAAAGTGAGTTAATACAATGAAGGAGATTAATTTAATCATCAGAAACTCAAAATTATATGTTATCTGAACTAAATAAATTATTTAAGTTGATTTGACAAAAGAAGAAAATGTGATTACTACACTGTAAAATAATATTGTTGGTTTAACTTAAAAAAGTAAGTAACCTGGTTGCCTTAAAATTTTAAGTTGATTGAACTGGAAAAAGTGAGTTAATACAATGAAGGAGATTAATTTAATCACCAGAAACTCAAAATAATAAGTTATCTCAACTAAATAAATTATTATAAAGTTGATTTGACAAAAGAAAATATGTTGTGATAACAAATCTTGACAATATTTTTATGAGAGCCAGTAATAGCAGATCTGGTGATCGATGGCGGTCCTTCTCCAGTTTGAATACGATTTTTCCGAAGTGAACTAATTCGTTTTTTGCTGTCAAGCTTAATGTCGAACCATTTTCTTCTCACTTCTGGGACTGTTCGATTAACACATGAAACTCCATTAAAGGAGAACTCCGGCGAACAATGAACCTTTGGTCTAATAAAACATCGGTACCTAGTCAATCGTTATCTGAGTTTTGTTTTCATGATAATCGAATGTAAAGAGTTTTATCTCTAGAAACTGTTTAGCGTATAATGCTAGCAATGGGGGCATTGACTAAGTAAAAAGAAATCGCTAGTTTATACCACTAACAAGGCTCAAAACATCCCCACACTAACACAGTAACATAATGAGGGTCCATACATGCAAAACGAAGCATTGAGAACATTGAGACCGTTTAATAAGAAGATGCGTTATAAAGACAGTTCACTTCGAGTATACAGACAGGAGCCATCTTAGAAAATAGTCTCGATAAGTCAAACCACAAACTATTATATATATATATAAATAGGTTTGATCACATCGCGGCTATAATCCAATGCAAATCTTTAGACATCACAGATTTGATGTAACGTTACATTTGCATCAGTTTAGTGCACTTTCAAAGAATGCATCTTTACTTTGTGTGTGTGTGTGTGTGTGTGTGTTGGAGCTATTAAACTAGCTGTGTTTCTTTATATTAATTGCTGTTTCAGGTCAGTGGTTGCTACTCTTAATTGTGGTTGTAGGGAGCAGGGGTGAGGACGGCTGCCCGGGCCACGTTGCCGTGTTTTAATGGGGAGATGCGGTATAATAGCTTTGACCTCTGACCTTTTGTGGTGACTATAGCTCATTATGCTGATCTGTGAGTGTCAGAGCGGCATCTGAGAGCCAGCGAGCGTGTGTGTGCAGTAAGGTGGGTCACAGGAGCGACGCTGCCAGCACCTCACCCCTCATCTGCAAATAAAATACAATCACACACACACACATACTAATTAAAACCGGGAAGAAGGCCACTGTTTTCTATTCATTGTCAGTTGCATTTCTCCATGCATGGATAGTCCAGTGCACGGGTCCAGGAAATCTACGTTCTTTGCTCAGTTCTTGCTTTTTCTCTCATTGTTTTAGTCTGCACACACACACACACACACACACACTTTCTCAGGCCCTGTTGCACCAATAAACAGTGTAATCGTGGAGGGGTTTGAATAACTTGAACTTTTATCTTTTGGTTATCAGCTTTTCATCTTCTGATGAATCCCTGTTAGGAAACCCTGATAATATTTAGTCTGCTTTTTATTTACATGCTTTAATACAATGCAGATATTTGAGATAATCTGTTATTGATTTAACTTGCATTGTTTGTTAATTTCAGAAACCTTACTCTTCCTCTATTAAAGTAGTTCACTTAAAAAACAAACAAACAAGATGTCCTTGTCTTTCTTTCTTCAGTCGAAAAGAAATTAAGGATTCCAGGATTTTCTCCATATAATGGACTTCAATGGGAACCAAACGGTTCAAGGTCCAAATGAGAGTTTCAGTGCAGCTTCAAAGGGCTTTAAATGATTCCAGACGATGAATAAGGGTCTTATCAAGCGAAACGATCGCTCAGTTAAAAAAAAATTAAAAAGTTTAAGTTGTATAAGCTAATATGCTCGTTCTGTTCTGTTCTGTTTAAGCTTATAAAACTTAAACTGTGTTATTTATTTTTTAAATGAGCGATCGTTTCGCTTGATAAGACCCTTATTCATCGTCTGGTGTCGTTTAAAGCCCTTTAAAGCTGCACTGAAACTCATTTGGACCTTGAACCTTTTGGTTCCCATTGAAGTCCATTATATGGAGAAAATCCTGGAATGTTTTCATCAAAAACCTTAATTTCTTTTCCACCGAAGAAAGAATGACATGGACATCTTGGATGACATGGGGGTGAGTAAATTATCAGCAAAAGTTTTAACTACTTTAACAATTTAATTATCGAACATCATTTCGTGAGTTCCCCTTTTAAGTTCCCTTACTTGTGACTTTTATCAACATCACATACTAAGTTCTTTTAGATGGCATCCATGAAGTCTTGGAATGTATTTATACGTTTTCTATAACTGGTACATTTGAAACCCTTGTTTTTGATTGATAGGATGATTGATTGTCATTGAGTCCATTACAAAGTGAAGTGGTCACATGTGTGTCTCTGTGACCGGATCACCTGAGACGGATGTTAATACCAGGTTGAAACGAGGTCAGTTGTTTTTTCTTTCATTAATTATTTTTCTTTCATTAAAATTTGTTTTTTCTTTCATTAATTCATTCATTTCTTTCATTCTCGGCCTGTCCGTCTTCATTTCTTCACCTGATTAAGAGTATCAACTGCAATGAAGCCACTAAGTAAACTTATGCAGCAATTTTGTTATTTGTTATAACTGTGTTTTTATATATTGCATCCTGATTGATTGGAGAAGCGCATCAATTTGGATCAACACTGTATGGTTTGGGTCATTGACCACCACGCTCAACAAGAGTCGTCCACACAGAAGGATCCATGTAAGTTTGAACATATTGATGATGGCTGATGGTAGGAAAATAAACGTTTTAGCGCAGCGCTCAAAAACACCATTTAGATTGTGGTGAGATCTGGTACTACCTCAGCCCTGAAGAGCGCCTGGTATCGAAGTGGCCAGGTGCCTTTTGCTGTCAGGTCAGAATTTCTGGATAAACGTTCCTTATAGCTCATTTAACCCATACCAGTAAATCTAGGTGTATCCCTACACTCATGTGAACCAATACATTATTACTAGCAACAACCATCAATTCAATTCATACTCACCCTCCGTGGAGATGCTTCCGTGGAGTCCTGGTGACCTCTTGCCCTCGCAAGGGTTGCTTTAATGCTCTTACTATTGCTTATAGAACTGGTATTGTGACCCGAGGCAAAGAACTATTCAACTTTTATCTTTATAAAATGAAAATTTATTTATACAAACGATAATAACACTGGTTACACAATGATTGTTAATAGTAGCAACAAAAGAAAAGGTTACAGATTATAATACCTCAGTTTCTCCCAACTTAACAGGGCAGTCCTGTATAAGTGGTTCAGTCACAAAGTTTTTCTTAACATACACAGTTCAAGTATCAAATGAATAACTAACCTTGTCCTTCTATGAGCAGGTTAAGTTAACATCATACAGCTAAGCAGTTAAAGCAATATATGCTCCAGCAAGCTGGACTGAAGAATGATTATCCTCAGGGATGCACGCAGAATGTCTTCTAGCAAGACGCAACAACTAACACTGAGAAAGCAGCCTTATTTATACTGGCTGTGTGACACAATCTCTCAGACCATCTGGGTTTTTCCAACGGATACCCTTGCGACACAATAGTCATGCGACTCCTAGTTCCTCTTTTGAGATTCGCTGAGCAGGCACTACGTGTGCATTCTTTCTCCCCTTCCGAGTCTTGGGTTCTCTGGTCCTTCTTGAATGTGTACATGCATATAAATTCATATGTGTTTTTGTAAGTTCATTAAAATCTAAACTCTGCGGTACACCCCCTCTTGAAGTCACAAAAACACGCTTAATAAAATCCCTCGGATAAATAACATCAAGTTCATCAAGTTTAACATTATAAACATAGACAGTGGGCACCACAAAATCCAAACAACACTCATAAAACCTATATCTTAACTCAGACTCTCTTTGGAAGAAGCCAATTATCAGCCTTCCGTACTGTGCCAACAGACAGCCCATCGTTTGTCGATACCAACGCCGGTCCACCGGCATCCACCGGAATGAGCCCTTTTGTCTTGGGGCCTGGTCCATTGTCACCAGATCTACCAGGGCCAAGGCCAGTTCGCTTCCCCTGGCTGCTATGCCCTCGTTCAGCACTCTTGGTTCCCATCGAACCTGTGTCAGACGCTCCAGGCAGATCTATATTGGGATCAAGGACAAGCACACAGACAATTTGGCCATTAATACACGCCTGTCTTGTGCAAAAGCCCAGGACTTCCTTGTGTCTTCTTGGATAGGTCTGAATGTTAACACAGCAGGTATTCTGAAATATTTGCTCCCCCAGACTAAACAAACGTTCGAATCCATCATCTAATTCGATGACTTTCCATTTCATGTCAAGGAAAAATCTCATTTCCCCATATGTAAAATTATGAGTGTTGCCCGGACCTCCACTCCGTGTCCCATGCCTGTCAAAGCAGATGCGAGTCATTTGTCTCATGCTAAAACCCAGTTTCATCACACATTCTGGACAATAAACTCTTACGTCCTTACACTCTTGTTTATATGCTTCAATTCTCATACTCTAACTCTTGAACACATCAAAACATTCTTCACAAATTAAAAAATGCCCAAGCTGCGTCGCCCTCCTCCAGTCAGCAGGGACCTATAGTATGATAACAGAAAATCATAATACAAACAGTAAATAAACCATGTCATTAATGAGGTAGTTCAAACAAAAAAGACCACCATTATATAAAAAACAAAAACAAAATTCGTTTCTTCAACCCCAAATAAACCAAACGAACTTTCTAAGTGTGTTTCTTCTTTCTTTGTCTTTTCAACAATGACCCCGTCAATCAAACTGTCATTGGTCAGTTGCTGCCCCCCAGGGGGCCCTTCCTGAACGCAGCAACCCCATGACTTGACTGGCCACCATAAATTAAAATTTCCAAATACATGAAATGAAGTAGTTCAAAAGAAAAAAAATGAAAACATTGTTAACAAAACAAAATTGCTTTTCATTTCGAAAGAAACAAACTAAATCCAGACCTTTTTATAAAACAATTTGTAAACTCAACAAATTGGCGAACTCAACATGGTCAGTCAGCGACAATAATCGGGTTTTTTTTTCCTTTTTTTTTTTTTCTTTCCCGTCACTTTTCTATCGATCATTATATTTCCCAAATTATTGAAACAAAAATCATCATGAAAACAATTTGTGACAAAAAACAAAATAAACAAAACAAAAGAATAACAACCAGCAAGTGCTCTTTTTTTTTTTTCTCAGCACCGTCAAAGTCATTCAGGTTCGTTTTTTTCGCTTCTTTTTCTTTTCATCCACAAATAATGCAATCAGTTCGACAATTGTCAATCATCTTCCACATATAGCTATAATCATTAATGCCCATCAGAATGGCTAACATGAATAGCTTTGGCTCGTTCACTTGTCTTGAACTGCCAGCAATAAGTAAAACCAAAAAATAAAGAACAGCCAATTTTTTCACCAAAGGCTTTAAAACAGTATTTCTTCTATAGCTTAAGATAATCAAAAATACGTATGTGATGAGCGCAAGCCCCACACCTACGTATTTAACCCCAATTAATTCAACGTAGCATTTTGCGAAATTGTACACAGTTATAGCTATGGAAAAAACCATAACTGCAACAATTCCCTTTTTTCCAAACAATTTAACATATCTCGCACTTCTCAGCAGCTGAGACACTAGAATTAGCACTAATGAAATATCGTCCAAAAAGTTATAAAGGCCAAGGCTCAAAAACATCAATACTACTTGCTCCGGCATTCTTTGACTCAATATTCCAGATATCCAATATACAATCAACCATAAATTTATAGAAACTATACTCACAATTTCTTTTGGTCTGTCAATGCAATGCCTTGTAGTATTGCTGTAATTGCCTGCCATTTAGTCTACTGCTGCTGTTGCGAATAGAAGAAAGTTAGAGAGAGTGAAGATAGCCTCCTTGTCCGCCACCAACTGTGTGACCCGTAACCTTGTCCGCTCTTTTTGACACTTTCGCAATCCCTGTGCCTGCACTTCCGTCCCCTATTTGGTCATAAGAGGAACTAGAGCCTGTCTGTCCTCTGTCGAGTCAGGCAATTTCGACAGTTTCCTGCAGACCAGCCCCAATTTCGAAAGTTTAACGAACACGACCACCATGACTATTATTCCTGTAACAATAGCCAGGCAGATTATGGCAATCTTTACGTGAAACCAAGATTGCACTATTATGTCCCACACGGAGACAGCGAGTTCTTTAATGTTATCCAACACCCATAGAATAGCCTTTTTCTGCACTTTCCAATATACGGTAAAAATATCCCCCCTATTTGGCTTAATCAATTGAGACTCAAAGTCCCAAAAAAAACAGAAACCCTGGCCCCATGGACAGTCCCTCCAGGAAATCGTCTATAGGGTCATAAAAACTCTGTGATTCTTCGGCGCTATTCAATAGAGCGGAGAAAGCGCATTTGTTCATTATCTGATTACGCGCAATCATCATAAAGGGAGCTGCACCGGTTATCGAGCTTATATCAACCGCCCCACTTACACTACCAACTCGATCTGTGCCAATCACTTTGAAATTTTTAAAAGTACAAAAAACATGTTCATCTCCATGCATCCACGTAATGTTAGGACTAAATATATTTCCTGGGGTTTTAATTTTCCATGAATTAAACATTTCCATGTCACAATATTGCTCTTTCGCGGGTATCCACAACTACTTAACCTCATCCCAATGCCTGTACACAAATTTTCCCAAACCCATGTTCCAGACATTTGACCGTTTCTTTACCTCATCACGGTCATGGTCCTCAGGCCTCAGACTATGTCTCGAGAATGAGCCACTGTCTTTGATATCAAATTTGGGCGAGGCCATCAGAATTTTATAGTCAGTTTTTGTCGCACCGCGCCTTTCTGAAGGTTTCAACATCGGCAAATAATATTTACTACTCCAAAAACCATGCGCCAACGTTCTGGTTTGCATCCCTAAGGTTTTATTCCATCTTGTCCACACGATCGGGAATATACTCTTATTAGCCGGATGATTATGGAACGACCTCCAGCTTACAGTACGCGTCGTTGTCTTATCCAGCCCCATTACCACTGGAAAAACATCCCACACCCTATACATAAGGTTAGAAAGTCCAATCCATCTTAAAGTCCCCTTGTTAGCAGCATCACTATGGTTCGCCCAAATACCTTGATTTGTATGGGTACTCCGATGAACGCCGTCCCAACCCATACAGTACAGGGCAAGAGCAGACCTGTATTGCTGGTTAGTCACATTACTCAAGATATAGTCCATAATGCCCGAGTAATTCGCCAGTTCTATCGACAGACCTGGTCTGGGCGCATAATCTAAGGTCAGGGGATGCAATCTCTTACCCCCTACCCCATTCGCCCACAAGGTGGCGTTGATCGTCCACGTATCGCGCCTACTCTCCCTCTTCACCATGTCATTACTCGGATCCTGCAACAACATCCAATCATGCCACAGGTTAATAATATCATTACCGTGCTTTTCGAATTCCTTATAGTCCCATTTAGAGGTGCTATTCAGATAACACACCCATGCGGTCGTCTTACCATAATCAGTTCTGCAATGCTGGTCAATGTTGTACCAAAACTGATCTTCCGGTTTACTACTTACAAATTTGTTCTTGGTCAACAACGGGCACTTACTGCGCCTCTCACACATCCCAATAGGCATGACCAAATGTTCGCACGTTACCCAATTTAACTCAACATAGGCCGGCTTAGGTTTATTTTTATAAACTCCGACAATTAAAACGTGCGGATTTAGACCCTTGGGCCAATAACTTTGTTGCACTGGGTCTGAATTATCTTCATTATTCCATGTTTGGTCCGTGATCCGATAATTCGCCCCCTCTGGGGCAGATCTACCGCTACGTCTTTTATCTGCTGGAACTTTATCAATTTCCATCTCTATCGACTGATCCCCAACAGATTTACCCAACCATTTATTACTATGCTCCGTAACAATTTCCTTGGTCAAACAATCCCAATGTTGCACTCCGGTTATCTGGAGAACCGGACTATTCCATATTTTGTACACATGCTTACTAAACGTCAAATTAGTGATATCAGTGAGATTGTACTTTAGGCCCCTTAGCTTCACGTGCGTCTGATCATGACCGTCAATAATATTCCATCTCAACCGGGTACTATTCTTAATTACTCTACCCCCGTAAAGAGCTGGCCCCTTAGTAGCACTTATTTTCCGAGCCCCTGTACAGTTCCAAAATGATTAGTCTATATTTTCTATCATTCCTTTAAACATGTCCCTTATCATTTTCGAGCCATATTTCACCCCACCAATATTCACTGTTTGCTTATAGCATATTTTTAACACTAATTTCTCAACCTCAGAGCAGGAGGATACGCTAACCAGTTCTGTCTCGTTATCTCCTGATAATCCAAGACCCAATATTAACAATGCTATTCCCAGCATAGTCAGCGCTGACAACAGGCCGATTCTCAAGCTGCTTTGCTTCCTCCGCAGCTTTAGGTACTTCCTCTCCAGATGTATCCGCTGTTTCGCCATCCTGCTTCTGTAAAACACACAACAGACACAGAGACATATATCAACCTAAACTTTCCCTAGCCTTTGCCTGATCCAGATTGTCATTCTGCTCAGTGAGCCGGGCTTTGTTATGCTTGATCTGATGAGTTTGACCCCTTCTATTGACTTTCCTACTCCGAGAAAGTCGGATGTAGTTGTCAAATGGACCTGGAACTGCCATAGTTCCCTTCTGTTGTCCGGGCCAATTTAAACTTTCACTCACTCTGTCCCTACAAAAGTCTGTTGTAATCTAGCTCTTACAGTCAGAGAAGTTCCCCTGACATAAAGGCTATATTCTCTGGGCATATACGTAAATTGGATATTCTTCCTGAAAAGACATTTCCTCCAACAAGTTAGTCATCATATCATGCATTCTTGCTTCTTTATATACCCCCTTGATTTTATAACTAATCAAGTGCTCCTTCTCTTACAGTGGGTCCCTTACGACCTTCTTCCAGAGGTCTAGGTCACTGTCTCTGGCCAGTGTTTTATCTAACACCCCACCTTTCACTAACGGATCTGAATCCCTTAGAACCGGTCCCCCCGAACACAGCAATCTTTCCCACAAGAAGGCTTTCTCTGTGTTATTGGCTAAGGCCAGCGGATTCACGTCCCATTCCGTCATGATTATGTCCTTGGCTAAACATCCTAAGCTTGTTTCGCTCTTTCTAGTTTGCCAGACACCCTTGAAACTGGTTACCTGTAACCATCGTTTCTTAAGCAGCAGCTTGCATCTCTCACATCTCGCAAGCTCACCTAGGTCATTTAATGTACACTTACATTCTTGACCTCGTAGATTGTGCTTCAATCTACAGTCGGTACAGGTCTAACATCCACCAGTACCTATGGCCAGTTCATACTGCCATACACTTCATAGCTGCCTTTGCGTTCGACAGCTTCCGCATACAGTAACGTCTCCCATCGCACAGGCCCCCATGGACCTATCTGTGCGGAACCATTTGGGCAAAATTGTCAGCTGAGCTCTCAGCCACGCCTGACTTTCCCGTATCTCTCTCGGCCCCTCCCAGAGCAGGCTGCAAACTTCCTGTTTGCTACAGAACACACAGTCAATAGGCTTTTCCCTAACTGACGGAGTTCCCTCCCGACAGTCTTTATGCCATGTTTTAACTAAGAATGAATCACTAAAATCTTTACACACTACAAATAGGCCTTCCGCTGGACCCTTTATGCCCTGTTGGAAGGATACTTTTGCTGTGATGATTTTATTCATAATCTTATTGACAATCATTTACTCCCCACCAGTTTTTTGATTGACCAAACCCTGTTCGCTTCCCGCCGAACCGTGGTATTGGAGGTTAACTCAACTACCTTATCTTCAGTTCCCGTTGTTGCCCTAAACCTCTTGTCTTTGCGTTTGAGTAAGATGTAAACTGTCTGTCCTACCTTAAACGTTTCTTTGCTTTATATTTATTGGTTCGGGCTTTTGGTTAGGTTTATCAACCCTGTAATTTGGTATAAAGCGTACAGATATTAACTATCGAATCCCATTCGCTTAAGCTTTGATTCTTTACAAAGAATTCTTTCACACTACGAACGGCATGCTCTGCTATGCCAGCCACGCTTAACTGCTTCGACTAAGGTTGATCCATTTTTGTTACAAAATGTTTGTTACCTCACTTCCAGTGAAATTATGCGCGTTGTCCCCACGGACTCTCGCGGGCCTCCCCCGATATTTAATCCCCTCTTTAAGGCTATTATCAACTACCGCGCTGTTCGCCTGTGGACACGGATAAATGGATATGTTTGTTTGAAATTTGGTACAATTGACCACTAACACTAAGAAATACACATTCTTCATTTTCGTCTTCGGATATAAAGGCCCAGCAAAGTCTACACTTATTTTCTCGTGTTCTTTTTCCGTCTTAATGTGTCCAAAATCGTGTTGCCCACTGGACATCACCTTGCTGCCATCAGGACACTTTAGTTTAATCTTCTGATAAATTTCCATGCATTTCCATGTGGTCTTTACATTTTATAAATGCAGCCCTAGCTGCTTACAATATTTCGCAACATATGCTGTGGACGGGCGGTTCAGCTTATCGTGCAGCTCTTGGAGCAAGTTCCCCTCACTCTCTTTCGTAATCGCTCTCACGCGCACATACCGATCCACTTCCCTGTTTCCTACAGCTGCCGGAGTTTTCTGGATCGGGTGACTGGAATGGTGCAATGCTCTCGGTTGCACCACCCGGGTACATTCACTTATTATTTTCCACAACTCCGCCTGTGCCAGTGGTTTACCCTTAGCATTATTAAAATTATTCAGTTCCCATGTGGACAGGTTTTTGAACAATGCCCAAATACACGTATTCACTATCGGTGACTAATATGCATTTTTTGCAGTTGTTATTCCTCCTGTGCATGATTGCCATTGCACCAGCTAACCTCCGCTTCCTGGGCGCTCTTGTCATTTTCTAACCTGCTTTTCTCCTTGTGAATAATTCTTCCTTTCAATTCGACCATAAATCCCTAACAGGTTTCTCCCTTCTCCGAACTACCGTCAGTGAAGTAACAAATCTGTTCAGGATCCATCACGGTCTTTTTGCCCCTTTCAGGACTTCTCTCATTTCCAAGCTCAAATTATTTATCATCGATTATTTTTATCCACTTTGACCAAGTAAACACATGTACGCGCTTATTCTCATTGATCAAGTTTTTTTTTTTTTTTTTTTTTGCTTCCCCCGCTAAGAGGTCGATCCCTTCCCCTTTAGCAACTATAATAATTAGTTTTTTCTGCCGCCAACGCCTTAATGGCGAGCAGATCCTTAGCAAGTTGTGACTAGAATACCAGCAGGTGACATATTCACATGCTTCTTATGGTTAGCTGGTTTCTCGTGCGAAATGAACATAACCGAAGATTTTTGAATCCCCTTCGTTATATAATATCAATTCCATTTTCTCGGGTCTATTGTCAATCTTAACCCTGAGGTTTTTTTTTTTTATCAGGGTTTCTCCTGACAATCCGCCCCGAAGCTCAGGCCATGTCAATTATGTCACCTTTGATATTTTCCAGTCTCTCATCCTAATTAAAGCCATTTTCTGCCATAGATTTATACAGTATTTTTGCTTTAGCACTGTATCCTGGAATTAAATCTCTCACAAAATTTTAATCTGTTAATTTAAGTCTTTTAATCCTTTAACCTCATCAATTTTAATTGTAATCTTCAGGCCCTGCAACTGTCTCAAGCTTGTGATTCGTTCCTTTTTAAACTCTTCTAGTTACCCTTATTTCTATGTAGATGGCTCTATTAAGCGGGCACTGTCTCTGTGGCGCAGGGATTCCGCCTAATATTGTGTACTCATATTTCTTGTGTAACTTTCCACAATCATTATTGCTCTTTGCGCAGTTATTCTTTTATTTTTCTAATCACTCTCTCAATTCGTCTTTAGGCAGAGTCTTTTTTACGACTCTATTTATCTCATACTCCGGGCTGACCTTAATCCATCTGATTCGTTTATCATTATCAAGATTTTTATCGTGCATTTCCTTAACATAAATGCCATCTATAACATTCATTAAATTTGAACTGTCCACTATACAGTGTAATCCTTCCCAGCGGTACCTACCTCTGGATCATGGTTTCATTTCATTGCTTAAACCATACACTCTGTGCTGCCCATCTACATTCACAGCCCCGGGAGGCCATTCGGTTAATGGGGTGACCTCGACGGTGATGGTCGCTTTTCCTGGAGCTTTATCGTCCTATTTGTCAGTATTTCTAGCTGGCTTGTTGGATCTGACTCCTTGAGCTCGCTCTGGTTTCAGTTCCTCTTTTTTGGTTCCGTTTTCCTATCTGTGCTTTTCTCTAGAGTTATTTTTCTGCCCTGGTCTGAAATGCTGTTTAGGTTTCTGATACACAGGATTTTTTGAGGGTTCTTTTCCGCTTGTCTTTATTCATACAGCATTATTTATTCTATTTCTCGCTGGTTTAAAGCTAGCTTTTGGTTTTATCCTGTCCCCCTCTTGCAGTCTACTCCTGCCTGGGTATGATCTCTTCCCTTATTTGTTTAGTATTTCTGCCATACCTTACTGCGAATTTGGACATTTCAGGCCAATCAGTTTCTGACCCTCAACGAGCTATTTCTTTACACCCCGGCAATTCTGCGGCCAGCGTTTTCAATGGTGCTAACACTTTGGTTTCAGTCCACCCTTTGTCAGCTTTTTCAGAGCGATAAGCCCACAGTCCTGTGGTTCTTAACACCTCTAACTCCTTTCTTAATTCTGCTTTGTTATCTTTCCCTATCACATGAACGTAATGTGATTCTATAGCTTGTAATTTCAACACTATCCCTGTATAATGTCGAATCCTTTTGCTCTATTAGGCCGGTAGGTGCATTTAGCATTTTTCCTAAATCTGCTACCATTTTCGCCTTTTTCATGATATCTTTTACCCCTTGAAATCACATGTTTTGCAATAACTGGATTGCAGAAACTCTATCGCCCTTGGCTTGTCTCGACGGACCCCGCCTAGGTTTAGAGCTATCATCTTCCCCTTTCTGAATTTGGCTTACTGCCCCTTCTCTGTCTTGCCATGGCTGCCATGAGAGACAAATCTGCTGTTTATTTTATTAGAGAGAGTTTCTTTGGTTTTGTAATTTTCTCTTGGTATCAGAAGTTAAGCAATCGTATTCAGATTGCGAATCAGAGGACTCTCCTCCTAGCTATAGAATTTGTCCTCGTGTTACCCTAACACGAGTTGTCTCGCTATTTTCCCCTGGCAATAATTTTGGGCGAGGGGCTCCACTGTTCAATCTTTGACTTGCTTCTCTGAGCTTTACTTCTATTAGGTGCTGGCTCCCTACATTGCCTTTCTCATTTTTTTTATGTCATTAATTGTCGGTTTGTGTTCTTCTTTTTCATTTTCATCTAATAACACGTAACATAATGCCTCTTGCATACAATTTAATTGTTCTGCCAGCATGTCTATTTTCGCCTTGGAACTAGTTCCTGGCATGTCCAAGATTTCATCTGGGGTTGGTCCTACGGCCAGTTTGACTATTTTTTGCTGCACCTCTGTAAGCGATGCCCACTGTGGGTCCTGCGGATCGAACACTAAACCCGGGCAGGTTAGAAATGTTCTACCCCCGAGGTTTTCATGGTCCCTTTGTACCGAGCCACTTCGCCCCTCACACGATTGGCTCTTTGATCGCTTGTAATTAACTTTCTTTCGTTTAGGTAACATTTCATCCTCGCTATAGCCCGTACTCGAACTATCACTTGAATCTTCCTGACCCAGTTTTCCATATTTATCTTTTTTCTCGGTGGAAGTCTGACTCGGCCTAAACGCGGATTTTTTCCTTTCCCACGTTTCTTCTTCCCATTTTGAGGGAGAGAAACCGGTGATAAAGTTCGTATGTTTTACAATTGCCCCTGACTCTGTCGCTGCTTGTGCTTCTGCCCTATCTAGGCGGTTGTAAACGCACTCGGCTGTTTCCTCCCTGTCAGTATGTACTGAGAGGGACGGAGATCCAGCGGAGCCTCTAGCTCTTTGGTCTGGGATCCCGCCTCTAGTTACCTGTATCTCTTTACCTGGAACTATCGGTAGGGAGACATCATGGTCCCCTACTTCTACAGTGATCTTGTCACTTCGAGTTTGTTCACCGACGGTTTGGACTAATCTTCTTAATCCGTCAACGGTAGGTGTATACAAAGTACACTCAGTAGCTATGAGCTCCTCAGTTTCTTTTAGCCCTGCGTCTTTCAAGCGCTTGCTAAATTTATCTGGTGGGAGTAAAGCAATATGAGTTATCTTGTCCATGACTGTGTGTCTGCCTTTCGAGAGTTCTGGTAATTATCCTTCTTCGAGGTTATATATATTGGGTACTCGTGTGGTCCCTCTGCGCAGTCCTCTGGATCAATTACCCCGTTTAGTGCTTAACCATATAATTTATCTCTCAGGCGTCCCTGAAGATTTTTTACAGTTAATACGAGGAAGCACCCTCTCAGTAACTTCCTCTTTGCACTAAGGAGACACAGTTACTCTCTGTAACCCTCTCCTTCAACTCTGGAGACACTGTTTAGCGGATTTTGATGGTGTTTTAATAATTATTGTTCACTCGGATTCAAATTATTAAATTAATAATAATAGATCCCGGACGAGCCCCCATGTGGTGAGATCTGGTACTACCTCAGCCCTGAAGAGCGCCTGGTATCGAAGTGGCCAGGTGCCTTTTGCTGTCAGGTCAGAATTTCTGGATAAACGTTCCTTATAGCTCATTTAACCCATACCAGTAAATCTAGGTGTATCCCTACACTCATGTGAACCAATACATTATTACTAGCAACAACCATCAATTCAATTCATACTCACCCTCCGTGGAGATGCTTCCGTGGAGTCCTGGTGACCTCTTGCCCTCGCAAGGGTTGCTTTAATGCTCTTACTATTGCTTATAGAACTGGTATTGTGACCCGAGGCAAAGAACTATTCAACTTTTATCTTTATAAAATGAAAATTTATTTATACAAACGATAATAACACTGGTTACACAATGATTGTTAATAGTAGCAACAAAAGAAAAGGTTACAGATTATAATACCTCAGTTTCTCCCAACTTAACAGGGCAGTCCTGTATAAGTGGTTCAGTCACAAAGTTTTTCTTAACATACACAGTTCAAGTATCAAATGAATAACTAACCTTGTCCTTCTATGAGCAGGTTAAGTTAACATCATACAGCTAAGCAGTTAAAGCAATATATGCTCCAGCAAGCTGGACTGAAGAATGATTATCCTCAGGGATGCACGCAGAATGTCTTCTAGCAAGACGCAACAACTAACACTGAGAAAGCAGCCTTATTTATACTGGCTGTGTGACACAATCTCTCAGACCATCTGGGTTTTTCCAACGGATACCCTTGCGACACAATAGTCATGCGACTCCTAGTTCCTCTTTTGAGATTCGCTGAGCAGGCACTACGTGTGCATTCTTTCTCCCCTTCCGAGTCTTGGGTTCTCTGGTCCTTCTTGAATGTGTACATGCATATAAATTCATATGTGTTTTTGTAAGTTCATTAAAATCTAAACTCTGCGGTACAAGATGCACATTTGCCCTTAGGAAGCAATAAACAATACCACATCATGTGCCTGTTAATGGAATATTTTATATATCATTTACTGTATTTAAATGGTCTTTGGAGATTTACTCACATTGAATGCAAAATACTCTGTAGTGTACATCAGTTTGTACATTAAAAAGGGCAGGACCTGCAAAGATATATACCCAAGGCAGTGTATACATTAAAATGGCTTTTATACAGTGTGTATCTTAAAGGAGTAGTTCACTTTTTAAAAAAACTTTTGCTGATAATTTACTCTCACCCCCATTTCATCCAAGATGTCCATGTCTTTCTTTCTTCAGTTGAAAAGAAATGAAGGTTTTTGATGAAAACATTCCAGGATTTTTCTCCATATAATGGACTTCAATGGGAACCAAACGGTTCAAGGTCCAAATGACAGTTTCAGTGCAAACTGCAAACTGTTCAAAGGGCTTTAAACGATTCCAGGCGATGAATAAGGGTCTTATCAAGCGAAACGATCGCTCATTTTAAAAAAATAATAACAAAGTTTAAGTTTTATAAGCTCAAATGCTCGCTTTGCTCTGTTCTGCGTTCGTGACTCTCCTGTTCAAACTCGTTCATCAAAATGAACGAATATTTTTTCGTGTCATTTGGTTCATTCAACGAACGAAATGAACGAGTTGACTCTGGAAAAGATTTGTTCATTTTGATGAACGAGTTCGAACAGGAGAGTCACGAACGCAGAACAGAGCAAAGTAAGCATTTGTGCTTATAAAACTTAAACTTAATTATTTTTTTAATGAGTGATCGTTTCGCTTGATAAGACCCTTATTCATCGTCTGAAATCGTTTAAAGCCCTTTGAAAAGTTTGCAGTTTGCACTGAAACTGTCTTTTGGACCTTGAACCATTTGGCCCCCATGAAGTCCATTATATGGAGAAAAAAATAAAAACCTTAATTTCTTTTCGACTGAAGAAAGAAAGACATGGACATCTTGGATGACATGCGAGTGAGTAAATTATCAGCAAAAGAAGTTTTTTTTTAAAAGCGAACTACTCCTTTAAGTATTAAACACCATCTTACTCAATCCCACAATGTTTTAAAAGAATAATAGCGTCCATGTTCAACTCTACAGTGCATTAATTTGACTGCAAAATAAAACATGTCTTTAAAAATAATATCAGAAGGGCTCATTTTAAAGGCTTGTCTTTGATGATAACAGATCAGGATATCAGTAGTGTGTGTGTGACAGACTGCTGTGTCTTTAGAGCTGTGTCTTCTGTCCCCGGGCCCCTGCTGTTGGCTGGATCGGCCCTCAGTGCAGCTCTGGCCTTTACTGAGACCCCTGGCCCTCGCTGACAGATGGAAGCTTTGTCACTCTTGCGCGTGACACTGGGGACCCGAGTCACAGATACGAGCTGCTTAAGGGCTTTTCATATGGAATTAAATGTCTCCAATTAGCACATACGGACAAACTGTTTAGAATTGTAAATAATTCCGTGTGTCTCTGGAATATTTGATTCTGATTGGTCAATCGCTGCATTCTGAGGTCCGAGGTCCCACTTTATAGCCCGCAATCCTGTAATAGTGGACAAATGTGGGCACAGAGGACTCGATCCCAATTTTTATTTATTATAAATGTTATATCACTGTCTTCGATAAAGTTTTGTCTATCCATTTACGGTGTTTTTTTTATTTTGGGGGTATTTATTTACTTCAAAAAGTCCCATATTTTTTATATAAATTATGCTTATTTTTATTTGTTATTTAAAAAAAAAAAAATGAACTACATTAAAATGTCATTCCAATAAGTTCTTAAAGCTAAAACCTAAAGATGAAGTGACTTTGCCGTCACCTGGTGTCTTATTTTGGCTTATTTTAGAATGCTCGTCTAAATTACAGTTTTTCCCATTCATTTCAACGGGTGCCCATTTTTGACCCAAATACAAGATTAAAGGGTTAGTTCACCCAAAAATGAAAATTCTGTCAGTATTTACTCACCCTCATGTTGTTCCAACCCCGTAAGAACTTCGTTCATCTTCGCAACACAAATTAAGATATTACGATCACTCCTGCATACTAGTCCATAGGCTTCTTGAGGGAATGACTTGCTGTCCTCAAAGTCATTAAAGACATCGTTAAAATAGTCCAAGTGACTACAGTGGCTCAATATTAAGTTTATCAAACAACGAGAACACTTTTGTGCGCAAAAAAACGACAAAAATAACGACTATAAATATGGATACATGAGCGATCTTAATATCTTAAATATCTTAATTTGTGTTGCGAAGATGAACGAAGGTCTTACAGGGTTGGAACAACATGAGGGTGAGTAAATACTGACAGAATTTTATTTTTGGGTGAACTAACCCTTTAAGGAGTTTTTTTTTTAACCCACTTAAAGGGTTAGTTCACCCAAAAATGAAAATTAAGTCATTAATTACTCACCCCCATGCTGTACCAACCCCGTAAGACCTTCGTTCGTCTTCGGAACACAAATGAAGATATTTTTTATTAAATTTGAGAGCTGGATCACTACCACATTGGCTCCTAAAGGACTGCCTCTTGACGGCCCAGAAAGTCAATGAAGAAAATGTTTAAATATCCCAAGTGACTACCGTGGCTCAACTATAAGTTTATCAAGCGACGAGAATACTTTTTGTGCGAAAAAACAAACAAAAATAACGAGTTTATTCGACTATTCCTTTTCTTCCTTGTTGGCCTGAAACGAGACTTCCTTAGATTTCCACGACGCACGCGTGAGAACTGCGATCTCCTTACACTACTTCAGTTCAGTTCTCGCGCATGCGTCGTGGAAATCTAAGGAAGTCTCGTTTCAGGCCTACAAGGAAGAAAAGGAATAGTCGAATAAACTCGTTATTTTTGTTTGTTTTTTCGAAGGTCTTACGGGGTTGGTACAGCATGGGGGTGAGTAATTAATGACTTAATTTTCATTTTTGGGTGAACTAACCCTTTAACATTGTAGAATTGAGTGTTCAGGAGGCAAACTTAGGAAAAGTAGCCAAGTCTTGTAGCGCTCAGATCAAGGGAAGTATTTTTTTAAAAATAAATCCAAACTATTTTGCCCACATTTGTCCAGAATACGGTTTTAGGGTTAATATATTGAATGATTTTTGCAAAAGTATCAAAAAAGTTCCTTTGAAATGAGCAATTATGAAGAGAGAACATGCAGAAGGTTGAAGATTGATTGGGATTCATTGTGTCCTGTGGCCTGAAGAGGGAGACACAACTGAAGCTGATGGTGAAGAAAGAAGATTTTAGTCTTTATTCGTTCAGTCTGTGAGTTTGTGTGCATGTTCTGACTGTTATACCTCTCTCTCCTGGACTCTTCTTCAGAGTGCATTATTGATCTAAAGGGGAGCTGAATAAAACATGTGCACATGTCCATTGTCAGCGAATGCACAGAGAATAGCTCAAGCGGCGGGTGCGGTTGCGAGAACGAGGAATCCTCTGAACTAGCGTCTGCGAGGTACAAAATTCGACTTCCAAACTCCGCTGACCGACAGTCCTACCGCAAGTCCTGAAGTGTATAGGTCGACGTCCGTACGCACATTTCTACGGCTGATATTTATTGAAAGAGAACAAGGCTAAGATGCAGAGAGAGGGAAAATCAATGCTGCTTTCCCCCAGCTCAGGTCTGGAGAGAGTAAAGCAGAAATGGCCGTTAAACTCCACCCGTAGCCGTGAAGCTCTTCATCGATTTTTTATTTGGCTCCCAGCAGTTATTGCTCCTCCACGGGCTTCTACCGCCTGGTGGACCGGGGGCCCGGGCCCCGCAGAGTTCGCGGTGAACTGGCTGTTAACAGAATTAAACTCCTATTTAGTCTCTGTGGCAGGGAATACACACACACTGCCTGCAGACAAGACCTGACAGCACATCTTATCCACTCCGCTGCAAGACTAACACGCTGCCAACATTCAGAGAGCCCACATATGTGTGCCAGCGAGCGGTGTGTGTGTGTGCTCGTGCGTGGGTGTGTTCATATAAACACGCGGCTGTGTTCATTTACTGAAGACTCTGGAAATGTTATTGTGTTAATTGGTCATGGTTTTATGGAAGCTCGCGATTGCGATGCAAAACAGATCGACTCGCCGTTGGATTGTCCGTCTCTTTGACAAACACAGACAGCTGGAACCCGCTTAAGCCCCTCGTTTGCCATCCGCGGATATTTTTTGGTGTGTACACACGACTGCCGTACGAGGAGACAACTTTAGGACGGGCTTTTGACTTCTTCTTGCTGGATAATGCTCAAACAGCAACATTAAACACTAACTAAAGTTGAAAAAGTGGAAAAGCATAATAGGACCCCGTTAAAGCTGGATGAGTGTTATGAGTGTCATGTTATCTCTCGTTCTATATATCATTCTGTCTATTGTTCGATTGATCTCCATTCAGTCTCATTTCTGTTTAGAAGTGTTTAAGATACTGTAAATATTTTTCTGTTCTATGGTCGATATTTTTGATCATTTTAAGATAATATATGTTACAATATTTTCACATTTTCTGAAGAAAATGTGAGTGGTGTTTGTGGAAAACTCTCAGGAGTGTTGTGCGTGGTCGATTGGTGTGGGATCCATGGTTACCAGGGCATTTCTATGCAGTCTCAGGAGTGTTGTGCGTGGTCAATTGGTGTGGGATCCATGGTTACCAGGGCATTTCTATGCAGTCTCAGGAGTGTTGTGAGTGGTCAATTGGTGTGGGATCTGTGGTTTCCAGGGCGTTGCTATGCAGTCTCAAGAGTGTTGTGAGTGGTCAATTGGTGTAGGATCTGTGGTTTCCAGGGCGTTGCTATGCAGTCTCAAGATTGTTGTGAGTGGTCAATTGGTGTAGGATCTGTGGTTTCCAGGGCGTTGCTATGCAGTCTCAAGAGTGTTGTGAGTGGTCAATTGGTGTGGGATCTGTGGTTGCCAGGGCGTTGCTATGCAGTCTCAGGAGTGTTGTGAGTGGTCAGTTGGTGTTGGATCTGTGGTTTCCAGGGCATTGCTATGCAGTCTCAAGAGTGTTGTGACTGGTCAATTGGTGTGGGATTTGTGGTTGCCAGGGCGTTGCTATGCAGTCTAAGGAGTGTTGTGAGTGGTCAATTGGTGTGGGATCTGTGGTTGCCAGGGCGTTTTTATGCAGTCTCAAGAGTGTTGTGAGTGGTCAATTGGTGTGGGATCTGTGGTTTCCAGGGCGTTGCTATGCAGTCTCAAGAGTGTTGTGAGTGGTCGATTGGTGTGGGATCTGTGGTTGCCAGGGTGTTGCTATGCAGTCTCAGGAGTGTTGTGCGTGGTCGATTGGTGTGGGATCCGTGGTTACCAGGGCGTTGCTATGCAGTCTCAGGAGTGTTGTGAGTGGTCGATTGGTGTGGGATCTGTGGTTGCCAGGGTGTTGCTATGCAGTCTCAGGAGTGTTGTGCGTGGTCGATTGGTGTGGGATCCGTGGTTACCAGGGCGTTTCTATGCAGTCTCAGGAGTGTTGTGAGTGGTCAATTGGTGTGGGATCTGTGGTTGCCAGGGTGTTGCTATGCAGTCTCAGGAGTGTTGTGCGTGGTCGATTGGTGTGGGATCCGTGGTTACCAGGGCGTTTCTATGCAGTCTCAGGAGTGTTGTGAGTGGTCAATTGGTGTGGGATCTGTGGTTTCCAGGGCGTTGCTATGCAGTCTCAAGAGTGTTGTGAGTGGTCAATTGGTGTGGGATCTGTGGTTGCCAGGGCGTTGCTATGCAGTCTCAGGAGTGTTGTGAGTGGTCAGTTGGTGTTGGATCTGTGGTTTCCAGGGCGTTGCTATGCAGTCTCAAGAGTGTTGTGAGTTGTCAATTGGTGTGGGATTTGTGGTTGCGAGGGCGTTGCTATGCAGTCTAAGGAGTGTTGTGAGTGGTCAATTGGTGTGGGATCTGTGGTTGCCAGGGCGTCGCTATGCAGTCTCAGGAGTGTTGTGAGTGGTCGATTGGTGTGGGATCTGTGGTTGCCAGGGCGTTGCTATGCAGTCTAAGGAGTGTTGTGAGTGGTCGATTGGTGTGGGATCTCACTCCACGCGACCCATGTTAAACAAAAAATATGTTCCAATTGTTATTGTGCCACATGACAGCTTTTTTAGCTTTCAGACAGATTGCTGGTCGTTGGCCTACTGCACCTGGCCGGGACACACAGGTGTTCGGGTAATGGCTTTGTTTAAATCCCTAACCAGGCGTTTGAGCCAGTAACAGAGATGCTTAGCAAACATCTCTAATGATACTGTGTACATTGCAAACATGCATTTTTGAAGTTTAAAAGATTATTGGAGGACACTTTACACCAAGTGAAAATTGTTTCAAAGCCAACTTTTCTTCAGTGAATTTCATGCCATGTTATGATCTAGTGAACACAGAGTGTAATAATGTACATCACACACATAGATGGCTAAAAGAGGCCTGTAGGCATGATGTGACACTGAACTTCAACTTAAACCCAGAATGGGAAAAGTGAGAGTTTGTTGAAGCTGCTGAGCAGAGAGGAAGGGGAGAGGACAAGCCATGCCGGCTCATTTGCATTCGATGGTGTTCCTAATATATGCAGGTCACTGACCCCATAGTGTGAAGGGTTAGAGCAAAGTGTGTGTGTGCGAGTGTGTCAGGCTTGTTAAGGAGCTGCAGCACACGCTTGCCAACTGTCTGCATCCCACCACACACACAAACACACACACACACACACTCACTCGCTAGCCTCTCAGGATTAGTAATAATGAGCGTGCCAAGTGTATTTATTCTATTTCAAGATTCAATACTGTAAAACACGTTTCCATTCTCAGACAGGGCCAATTAAATGCGTGTTACAGAGTCAACTGCGTAGCTGTTGTGAGCTCCACATCATAAGCTGGCAGGAAGTATGTGTGATATGTATATTTTTATATCGGTGTGTATTCCCTAAAACATAATAGCTTTGTTACGAATCCTAGTAGTGAGCTGCCTAACTAAGTAGGTGTTTCAAAAGTAGATATCACTGGCTGAGCAATGACACTATTGTCTTTTTAGAGCTGAATTGAATTCTGTATGCATCATTGATTTATCACTGTAAAGCTCTATTGTATAAAGCACTATATTAATAAAGTTGACCTGACTTGACTGACTTCAAATGGAGAATTACAATTAAGAAAGCAATCCCAAAATGCACTATGAAGATTGAAATTTGATTATAAATCTAATTATATTTCATTCAATATTGAAAGGTAACACGAATAGTATTGAAATGGACTATTTTTTCCTGTATTTGTGTATATTTTCATTTTTATGTTTATTAGATTATTGCATTGTTAGTTTAGCAATATGCAAACATAAAATTCTGTTTATTTTTGTATATATATTTTGTATTTTTTTGTGTCATATTTATTAATATTTTTATTTTAATGTCTGTATAATTGTTATTTAGTTTTAGTTTAAAACTACACCAGTAAGAAGATTTTTTGTAATATTATATTTTATTTAAGTTAACATTTATTTTATTTCAAGAAACACAAATGTAATGATTTTGAGTTAACAACCCTTCTCTGGAGTTGCTGCTTATGTAAAGCATTAGTTTGGATGCTCCCTTAGAAGGGCGCTGCCTATGTAGACAGTTCACTGGGTTTTAAAACTGAACTGATGTGAATAAAAAGTAAAATGTGAGTTTTCTTGCTGGCCAGTGAAGTCAAATAAATGGCAAATTTAAAAAGCTACAGTATATTTTCTTGTAGATCATTTGGAAAAGTGCAGCTGCATGACTTTAAATATAAAATTGAGCTTCAAATGCAGATATAAAAACTGTATTTTTGCTGCTTGGCAGACGTGCAAATCACACGAGCTGATGCTTCGTACTCCGTCTTCACTCGAGTGGAACCGTGAGCAGCAACAAGCAGCTCTGGGACTGACCTTTCGAGTTTTAACAATATCTGGGCTAACTCACCTGCACAGTTGAGTAATATCCAGCCGTGGTCCATCAGTGACACGGGGACAAATATATGCCACATTTCGTCAAGCAGTGCGGCACCAGGGACCGAGTTTAAGATCGGGGGAGAAGAATCCTTGCTCTGAGATGCTGGAATTAGTCCGGTTGAACTGCCATTTTTGTATTTATAAATGTATAAACTGTCATTTTTATTTCTGTACCCCTTATATTTTCATCAATAACGAGGAGCCCTTCGGCTGAGTTGATCAAATAACCTGATGTTTTTCCACATGTGTCTCAGAGTAATTGGTGCAGAGGACTTGGATGCAGATGTGTCTGAGATTCAGTGGAGTGTTGGAGAGGTAATCCAGCCGGGGAGCAGGACTGAGGTCTAATCCCCCCTCAGAACAGCTCAGCCCGGGGCATACAGACACATAATCCTGCCCCTGGAGACCCCAGCACTCGCTCTCTCTCTCGCTCTCTCTGCTGATCTACATCTGTCTGTCTATCGTTCTCTCTGTCTGTCTGTCTATCGTTCTGTCTGTCTGTCTGTCTGTCTGTCTGTCTATCGTTCTCTCTGTCTGTCTGTCTATCGTTCTGTCTGTCTGTCTGTCTATCGATCTGTCTATCTGTCTGTCTGTCTATCGTTCTCTCTGTCTGTCTGTCTGTCTGTCTGTCTATCGTTCTGTCTGTCTGTCTGTCTGTCTGTCTATCGTTCTCTCTGTCTGTCTGTCTATCTGTCTGTGTGTCTGTCTGTCTGTCTATCGTTCTGTCTGTCTGTCTATCGTTCTCTCTGTCTGTCTGTCTGTCTATCGTTCTGTCTGTCTGTCTATCTATCGTTCTGTCTGTCTGTCTATCGTTCTGTCTGTCTGTCTATCGTTCTCTCTGTCTGTCTATCGTTCTGTCTGTCTGTCTATCGTTCTGTCTGTCTGTCTATCGTTCTCCCTGTCTATCTATCTGTCTGTCTGTGTGTCTGTCTGTCTATCGTTCTGTCTGTCTGTCTGTCTATCTGTCTGTGTGTGTGTGTGTGTCTGTCTGTCTGTCTATCGTTCTGTCTATCTGTCTGTCTGTGTGTCTGTCTGTCTGTCTGTCTGTCTGTCTATCTATCGTTCTGTCTGTCTGTCTATCTATCTATTGTTTTGTGTATTTGTCTTAGTTTATATCAGCCCATTCTCACCCCCAAGGCGTCACCTAACTGACGCCTTGGGATGCATTTGGACATGCTTCAATATCTGACGCTTTAGGCGCCCTTTAGCGTCAGTTAGATGACGCCCTAGGATCGCGTGTACCCTACCCCCACACCTAAACCTAACCGCGTCCTCTAACAGACGCTTTCCTTTAGCGTCAGTTAGATGACGCCGTAGGATCGCGTCATGTAAGTGACGCTAAAGGGCGCCTAAAACGTCAAATATTGAAGCATGGTCAAAGGTGACGCCTTGGGGTGAGAATGCGTTGTTTATATTGATCTATCGTTCTGTCTATTGCAGTCTAGCTCTACATCTATCTGTCTATCTATCTTTCCATCTCTGTCTCTCTATCGTTCTGTCTATCTTTGTTTATGTATCCCTCTGTCTATTGCTATCTATCTATCTATCTATCTATCTATCTATCTATCTATCTATCTATCTATCTATCTATCTGTCTATCTGTCTATCTGTCTATCTGTCTATCTGTCTATCTATCTATCTATCTATCTATCTATCTATCTATCTATCTATCTGTCTGTCTGTCTGTCTGTCTGTCTGTCTGTCTGTCTGTCGTTCTGTCTGTCAAACGAATGTGAATAAATTATTTTTTTCTTTTCATTACAGTAATTGTAAAAAATGTAAAAATATCTTAAAAATGTCTTAATCTTTAACAAACAAAATGATAACTTTGATCATTTTGAACAGATTCACATTTACATTAATCAATTCACACATTCCCTGGGAATCAAACGTATGACTATTGTCTGCTGTATATTAAACAAAACATCTTCAATCAACAACACATTGATAAAACATTGAGTAACAAAGAAGTTGGCATATCTTTTCGGTGTGTGTTTTTTTTGTATAAGTGTGTGTGTGTGTGTGTGTGTGTGCAGCTGAGTGAGCAGATGACTGCTTGTACAGATTTGTCAGGCGTGTGTTGGACTGCTCCGTGGAGAGGCGAGGTTGAGACGGCCCTGACATGTGTGTCCGACAGTGAGCCGATGCGCTCCGCTCACACACACACACACACACGACTGCCCGGCCTCCCCGATGTCATATACATTATGGAGCAGGGCCACAGACAACACCTGCCCTGCCAGACTGTGAGTGTGTTTGATAGTCTGAGGATTCTGGAGACTTTACCTGAAATTCTTTTCAAAAATAGCAACGTTTCCTCTTTCAAATTAACCAGAGACGTTCCAGAAGGTTCTTAAAACAAACATACTTGTAAAAATGGCCCTTGTATGTTCTATATGCTTCGACTAATATAATTCAAATCGATTTTTTTTTTCAAAACTTAATACAATTATTAACTTCCTACACTGTAAAAAAAAAATAAAAAAAAATCATGATTTGTTACCATAACGTTTTTTTCTTCTGTCAGATCAACTTAGATCATTTATATGGTTCAGGTAACATAATATTTTGAGTTTCTGATGATTAAATCAATCTCCTTTATTGTATGAACTCAATTTTTCAATTTCAATGAACTTAAAGTTTTAAAGCAACCAGGTTACTTCATTTTTTTTAAGTTAAACCAACAATATTTTTTTTTTACAAATTAGATAAATAATAAAATGTTTATATTGTATTTGAAAATATTTATTTTTATAAATATGTATGTTTCTGGTTTTATTAAGCGTTGTGTGTGTGTGTGAATATAACATGTTTTTAAAGTAGTCTCTTAATCTCATCGAGGCTGAATTTATTTGATCAGAAATACAGTAAAACATGAATGCTGTGAAATATTACTACAATTTAAATGGTTTAATATATACTTTAAAATGTTATTTATTCCACTAATGGCAAAGCTGCATTTTCAGTGACACAGGATCTTTAATTTTGTAAAAAAAAAAAAAATATTTTCATGATTTGTAATTTACAACATTTTCTCTTTTGTCAAATCAACTTAAATAATTTATGTGGTTCAGATAATATAATATTTTGAGTTTCTGATGCTTAAATCAATTTTTTTCAGTTCAAAGAACCAGGTTACTTCATTTTTTAAGTTTTTTTTACAGTGGAATATGTGCTAATATTTTTGTGCATTACCATAATATGTTAATGATTTGGGATTTTTAGATTGTTTCCTTCAATTAAAGTAGGTACTATAAGTAACTAGCAACATCAGACGTGTAAAATGATCCCTGAAATTATAATTATTTTGTCGACAGTATCAGCTGTGAATGCTTTGACCCTCCGCTAGAAAGGTTTTTCAGTTCAAGGTACTTTATTAGGAAAACTAACAAATTCAAATAGGAACCAAGAAGCAATATAAGGTGTTCCAAATCCAAAAAAAAGAGCAACGCCTACAAACAAGTGCGCTTGTTAGTTTCCTTACCTTGTCATTTATCTGGCATCATTATGGGATGTGATCTATTTGTCCCATCAGCAACATCATTATCTGCTGGACTTTAGAGGCCGAAAGTGTGTGTGTAAAACCAGGCCATCCCACCAAAGTCCAACACGCACTGAAGGAAATCATACGTCTTCAATACAATGTGATCATTAGAAGTACCTCTGTACAGATCTGCTGCTCTTGACCTTCATCGTGGAGTTAATTTAGGTTTATAAATTTGCTGGCGTGCCCTTTTGGCGGGGCAGTTTGAGTGAGAACACACTGGTAATGAAGCCCTTCGTTTAGTGCTAATGAAAACCACCTCTGCTGGAAAAAAAAAAACCAGCGGTGAGGATAATTTAGCCTTGTGGTACTCGGCCAAAACTCCTGAGAAACTCGGCCAAAACTCCAGAGAGGCCGTGTTACTCCCAAAAATTTCTAAATAAATAAATAAAGAGATATTTGACACCAAAGCATGCCTTTGTACCCTAGCCATGAAAAAGAAGGGAAAGGGTAAAATATGGTATTGTTGTGGTTTTCTTCCTCAGAGCTCATGGGACGTCCAGCGCGGGCTCTCTCTGCTGGGGGCGACGCCCCAGGCCATCCCTCCTCTTCCTCTGGAGCTCAACTCGCTGGATCTTTGAACAGGTACGCCAAAACACCAGGTTTGGTCTCACATCCCTTACGAAAAAGAAGTATATTTCAAGTTCATTTTATGTAGTATACTTAAGTAATGTTCAAGTATATTTTTAAGTATACATTATGTAGTAGTAAGTATACTATATGTCACTATACTAGTAGGAAACTTGTAAGTGTACTATTTTAATACCGCTTGGGACTAAATTGCCCCCCTTTTAGTACATAAAAGTATATGTTTAAGTGTAACAGTAAGTGCACAACTAGTCCATAATTATGTATCTCATGTGTACTGCAAGTGAATTTATGTATACTAGTAGTTTACTTTTTTACTGTAATACTTATACAAGTATACTTTGAATACTTAATTATACTTTTAAGTATTTCTGGATCAAAAGATTGAGTACAAGAACAGGACAAATATACTTCTCTCAGTATAAGTCAAGTACACTTAAGTGTAATTTGAAGTACATTTCTGAGAAGTACATATAGTATACTTCTGAGAAGTACAGCAAAAATAAACTGAAAGTATACTTTCTTATTTTTAGTTTAAAAGAAGTGTACTAATGGCACTCTTGAATAAACTTCTTTTTCGTAAGGGATAGACTGTACCAACATGAGGTCTGGCCCACTATAAGCCTTTTGTTCGTTCCTCCTTGTCTCTGGCTTGTTTCATGTGTAATAAACCTGACATTTAATATTGTTAGTACTATTATTTTCAATTATTTCCTCATTATGGAAGTCACTTTGGACAAAAGAGTGCACTCTAAACACTGCTGGGTTGTTTCAACCCAAATTTGGGTCAAATATGGACGAACCCAAATGTTGGGTTAAAAATGTATAGCTGAAAGTGAAAGTTGAAGTTGGGTTCAAATTTTAAATTACATTTCTAACCCAACATTTAGAGTGTGCTAAATGCATAAATCCAAACTAGGAGGCTGCCTGATCGACATGTAAAGTAAACACACGGCTCACTTTTTATGTGATGTGAAATAATGGGGTATATAATTATATTTCATGTGCTTGCTTTTAAGTGTCTCGCACAAAATAGTGCCATGGTATCTGCAAACCGCTCTCAAAATTTCATTACAGATGAACTACAATCTTTTGCACGTAATTTATTTTAATTTAGTTTTATATCAATTGTATCAGTAAATAATGTATTTTTATTTTAGAAGTGCATTCAATGGCTATCACTCTAAAAATATGCTGGGTTGTTTTAACCCACTTTTGGGTCAAATACGGACAAACCCAGCCATTGGGTTGCATTTTTAAATTACATTTTTAACCCAATGTTTGAGTTTGTCCATATTTGACCAAAAATTGGGTTAAAACAACCCAGCAATTTTTTAGAGCGTAAAGTCTTATCGAGAATATGTTTTAACATCCTAATTCATTTAATTAGTTTTATTTGTCATTACTGTTGTATTTGTTGTATAAATACAGTCTCGAGGTCATAAATGAATGTTTACATATATTTTTAATGGCAGTTTCAGGATTCTGCGTACTGTTTTTAGAAAGCTTTATGGTTCATGTGTTGTTTGTGGGGAATTTGTTTTCTCACTGAGACTAGAAAAGATCTAATTAAAAACTAAAAACTAAACTAAGTTTTGGTTTATATTACTGATGCTGCTATTGATAGGCGTATATAGGGATAGAAGTGAATCTGTGAACTGGATCGGAGTTCAGGTTTACAGTTGTAAGGGCAAAGCTCACACACACACACACACACACACACACACAACTGTGAACTCGTCATCTCTGACAGTGCCAAAGTCTGCCAAGGTGCACCGAATCGATTTTGTGATTCAGGTTTGCTGAAATTGATTTTCTCAGTTTCATGGATCATTCTCACCAACAACAATTTGGCACGAGTGTGTCTGTATTGAATGAGGATGGTCGGGTGAAACAAGGGCAAAGTCTTTTTATAGTTTAAGAATGTAAATTATTATTTTCTGTTCTCTTTAAAGGTGCTGTAAGTTGTTTATACGTACTGTCTTAACTATCCTCCCCTGGTCGGCAAACTTTTTTTACATTAGGATATTTATTCTAATAAATCTAGAAGAAGGAGGAAAACAAAAATTTGCTAAAATATCTGAAAACAAAAGATTTGACAGTTTTGATTTGATTTTAACATATCAATGTTAAAAAGGTTTATAGGTCATATAATGGTTGTTTTCAGTGTTGGGTAAGTTACTAAAAATAATTAATTACTAGTTACTAATTACCCCTTCAACAGTGTAATTAGAATACTGTACTAATTACTCTCTCTAAAAAGTATTTAATTAATTTTAATTACTAATTACTTTGAAAATCCCATATCAATCTCAACCATCTGAATAATACAAGGACAGACATGAATCTGTTTTAATTCTTTCAAATAAATACTATAAAATTGCATGAATTATCTTTAAACTGACCAAGAAGGAGAAGGTTACATTATAAAAACATACTTTTTAGCATCAGACAATACATTTCGATGTTAAACCCACTATTGTTTTATGTCTGATCTCAAGACATTTCACACTTTTTTCATACATATTTTACAATAATTCATGGGAATTTGTACGAGTGCGGTCGTAATATTTAGACACCTCATAAAATGCTTACGAAACGCTGTGAGATCGAATTTACCTCAATTACATCAGAAGTAACTGTAATTTAATTACAGATAAATGAAGAGTAATCCCTTACATTACATTTTCAAGGGAAAAGTAATTAAATTACAGTAACTAATTACTTAGTAATTAGTTACACCCAACACTGGTTGTTTTGCAGACTTTGGTGTGTGAGCTCAGTTTGAGACACTGTTGAGATCTCTGCTGAATCCCTTGAGGAGACACATGACTTTTCTCAGGAGGGGACAAGTCTCCATTTGCACTTCATTCAGTCTCATTGCTGTGTGCAAGTATAGGAGAAGACATTGAGATTTTAAAGAGATCCAGTTTGTTTGTTCATTCATTCATTCATTCATTCATTCATTCATTCATTCTTGCATGCATTTTTTCATTCTTGCATGCATTCATTCATTCTTGCATGCATTCATTCATTCTTGCATGCATTTGTTCATTCTTGCATGCATTTATTCATTATTGGATGCATTTGTTCATTCTTGCATGCATTCATTCATTCTTGCATGCATTCATTCATTATTGGATGCATTTGTTCATTATTGGATGCATTTGTTCATTCTTGCATGCATTAATTCATTTTTCCATGCATTTATTCATTCTTGCATGCATGCAATGCAGTCTCGCATTCATTCATTCATTCATTGGGGTAGAATAGCACTCATAAAATAGTGCCCAGTTGGGTTTCCAATATGACTGGTCACTGAGAACCAGTTTTATTCAGACTGGAAACAAATGACTTTTTTGGTAATGGAATTGCATTTCTGATTTAGAAGTATTTATTCCTTAACTTACAGTAAAAGTTCCCCTGTAGTCAATCATTATCCCTTAACACTAATCTTTGACATTCATCATCTAAATTAGGCCTACAAATTTAAATGTTTCTTCCTTGAAAACAAATTTCTTCTTGCCTTAAAATATGAATGTAACTCAACACCCTTTCCTCATTTATTGTACGCGGTTCTACGAATATGCAAATGAGCCCCACCTCCACTCACTCAGAGATCCACTGGTTTAAGATCACACGTTGACTGATTGGTTACAAGGTAGTTTGTGACGTCACGGTCAGAAACACCAACAGTGTGTTTGAGACTATCTTTGGTTCACTGCAGTTTTAAGGAGAAAATACTCCGCCATGCTGTCCACTCATGAACTTTCACATGGTTCGTCTTAACGCATATTAAAAACACCACATAGACACGTAAACAACATTAAAAGCTGGATTTTCACCACAGGGGGACTTTATGTAAATAATCCTCTCATTGTTTGCAGATTCATTCCCAGTAAGAACGCTGATATTTCAAGCGGTCTGTCCGCCAGGATCGGGCATCCGGAGGTGAAGAAGGCTGAAGTCTGAGCGCTGGAAATGTCACAGCGTGTAAAGCTCAGCTTCCTGTAGACCTGTCGTTCTTCCTGTCTTTCACACACACACACGCAGACATGATGGGCAGCAGACGGAAAGCTATTGATTTGACAAGTTATTAAAGAGGAACAGAGCAGGCAGAAGCATCAAGGGCCTGACACTGACATACTCTCGTCCTCTCGCTCTCGCTCTCTTTTCCTTCCTGCATCCCGTCTCCTTTCACTCTTTGACATTCTTCTACGAAACGCTCTCATCGTACAATGTTCGTCCGCATGCGTCTCTCAAACGCGTGTCTGTCTCTCCACGCGGAAACACGGACAGATTCGCTTGTATTTTTGAATGTCACGTTTCCACCCGCAGCCTGAATGCTCTTTCTCCAAAATCCTCGCGCGACACACAGGGTGACAGTCGCTGATAGTCCGTATGGAAATGGCTTTCAGAGTGTAAGAAAAGACAAACTAACCCAGAAGAGCCTGACACGGCCTCACGTGTGGCTACATGACAGCGTGTCAGTTACAAGAGCCGCGTAACACACATCAGTGATTGATGCTGACCTTTGCTCACAGCTCCTGTGTGTGTGTGTGTGTGTGTGTGTGTGGGGTTGTACTGTTGTAATGTGTTATCAGAGGAAAAGGTCAGCGCTGAGTTACTGAGAGATCGCCCATCTGTCGCTCTTTCTTTTCCTCCTCTGTCTTTCACCATGGGACTGTATCAAAGTTTACAATCTGTGCACATACTGGCTCCCCGTCTCTCAATACATACATACATATATATATATATATATATATATATATATATATATATATATATAATGTATAGTAGTGCTGTCAAATCAATTAATCATGATTTATCGATTCTAAAATTAAAGTTTCACTGTAAAAAATAAACCGTAAATTTTACGGTAAAAAATCGGCAGCTGTGGTTGCCAGAACTTTACCGTTAAAAATGCGGTAGGAACGTTAATGGTTTTACTGACTTAACTTAAAATTTACAGTAATAAACCGTAATTTATTTTCTGATATAATGTTGATTTACCAACTTATTGATATCTGTTTTAGACCATTGTAATACACTGACAACCAACAATCATCACAGCAGTGATGAGAGTTACATGAGCAAATCACAGGTCATCACAAGTGAATAATTGCATAAAGCAATACTTAATTAAAGAAGCTGCACAATGTCATTCACACAAACATTCACCATCATGGTAACACACATGAAATAAAAAAAAAAAAATGCAATAAACATTAATTTAACAACATTAAATGTAACATATAACCCTAATGTACATAACTGATTAGAAAAAAACAATAAAACTATGAGGAACCATATAGTTATTTCAACAAAAATACATCAAATGTGGAGTGTCACACAGGGAATTGTGGGAATGTCAATTTACGGGTTTTCACTGTAAATTATACAATGATTTGTTCTTTTTCACTTTCAAAAACTGTAAATTTAACGGTATTTTACTGTAAATTATACAATGATTTGTTCTTTTTCACTTTCAAAAACTGTAAATTTAACGGTATTTTACTGTAAAATTATATCACAGTTATTTACCGTGTATAGTACGGAAACTTTCTGTTTACCAATTAACAGTTTTGCACTGTAGCATTTTTACAGTATTTTACCGTTAAAATCATGGTTATTTTTTTACAGTGTTGTTAAATATTTTATATATATATATAAATAAAGATATGTGTGTGTGTGTATGTATGTATGTATATATATACACACACTGTACAAATAGTCACAAATTCAATGAGTTATTGATAATTTACTGCCATTTTGAGAATGTAATCATGTAATCAATAAAACAGTAGCTGTAATCTATTTTAAAATGAATCTTATCTAATTACAAGTACTTAAGTAAAAGTTACAGTAAAGACATTTTTAATGTTACAAAAGATTTCCATTCTAAATACATGTTGATCTTTTGAACCTTCTATTCATCCAAGAAGAAAAAAAATCACGTTTTTTAGGAAAAAAAAAAATCAGCACAACTAATTTATTTATTTTTACGTAATAAATCTTGAAAAAAATTTTGAGGCAGAAGAAAAAATAATTCTAAATTCATATATTCAAGATATTAATATTCTCTGAAAACAAGTCGTACACAATTTTGCCAAGTAAATTGATTTTGTTTTTACAGTGGGTTCATATTGAGCTATATCTGACTTTGGTGTCTTGGCCAATCTGAGCTCAGTTTGAGACACTGTTGAGATCTCTGCTGAAAGCCAAGAGGAGATGCATGTGTCTTTTTCTCACAAGAAACATCTGATATTCTGTCACTCTGTGGTAAATGAGGGTGGTTATAGTTTTTTATGACATTATCAGTCCCTTTGGTGCAGAAAGACATTTTAATAACATTAAAAAAAAAAAAAAACTATCGTCACATTGAGTACTGAGGTTTGTCACTGCTACATTACCTCTAGAACGCACATACCTAGACCTAACCTATTGGCCAAATGTGTAGAGTGTCATTTCGCCAAATGTTTGCTTTAACCTTTGTGTTTGACCAGTAATGTCTCAAAATGATGTCTAGTAAGGCTCATTTCATTGGTTTAGAAACATTCAGTCAGGACACACAGTAATCACACAAGCGGATGTATCTGCAATCCTCCTGTCAGTCAAACTGTGCCGCAGGCCGGCCTCTGACACTGCGGGGTTCGGTGACGGCGTCTGGCTTTGACACCGTTAGTGATGCCGTTAATTCTCTGAGCGGGACGATGAGACCACAGGGCCAGTTTGCCACTGCCGTAACCCGCATGCCCGCCTCTCTGGAGCTAATATCCACTGACATGCAAACACTCCACATCCACAACAGTGAGAAAGAGGCCAGCTGTGCATTTAAATATGCAATGACCTAGATTAGCATTGCCCCGCCCCCTTTTTTATTGCCTATCAGTGCTCATTAGAGCAGGGCTGTTAGAGACGCTGTGGTGAGCCATGAGACGCTGTGTTTTACTGTGAATTTAGGCTGTTTTATTAAAGCAAAGACACCAATAATTAATACATAATTAAAAATAATCTTAAAAGGTGAAACTAATATATTATATAGACTCATTACATGCAAAGTGAGATATGCCAAGCCTTTATTTGTTATGACTCTGATGAATATGGCCCCAAATTCAAAATTAGAATATCTGTAAGTCATAATCATCAAAATTTTAACAAATAAAGGCTTGAAATATCCTAACGACCAATTCGTACGAATTCGACGCATAATTAAAAAGTGTCTAATTCGTACGACCTCACTCGTACAAATTTGTACGATTTGTATAAACCCACGTGATGGTTAGGGGCGGGGTAAGGGGTAGGTCATTCGTACGAATTCATACGAATTAGCCAATTCGTAAAATATGTACGATTTAGCAAAATCGTACTAATTCGTACGAGTGAGGTCGTACGAATTAGACACTTTTTAATCATGCGTCGATTTCGTACGATTTGGTCGTGAGATCGGGTTAAAATATCTGACTTTGCCTGTAATAAGTCTATATAATATATTAGTTTCACCTTTTAAATTGCTAAAATAAATAAACTTTTGCACGATATTCAAATTTTTCAAGTTTCACCTGTATGTCGGTCCAAATTTGGCATCGGTCATGCGATTTAGGGGCAATATAGGCTATATATATATATATATATATATATATATATGAAGAGTTCAGATGCAAAAGCCTCTAAGTGCCATTTAAAATTTTCTTCTTTAATGATGATTTTTATCAAACTTGTATATTTAAGTTCAGTAATTTCACTTAAATGGCAATGATAATTACCTATTAATTGTTATTAAAGGGAAATTACTGAACTTAAATATACAAATTTGATAAAAAAATCATTAAAGAAGAAAATTTTAAATGGCATTTAGAGGCTTTTGCATCTGAACACTTCATATATATATATATATATATATATATAGACCATTTTGCAAGATGTAAACAACACTGGTCCAGAAACACTTCCTGTTTCAGTTTGTAACTGTTTTCTTTTTCACATGTAAAAGAAAAAATCTTAAAGATGTTTGTTTAACTTTTTGATTCAGTTTTATATGTTCTGTTGGTTGTATTTTATCTCAGCTTTTATGTGGTGTTAAAAAACTGAAACAGGAAGTGCTTCTGGACCAGTGTTGTTTACATCTTGCAAAATGGTATATATATATTACACCACACTAGCCAATCTTAATGATAGTTTTCCTTGCATATTGAACTGTGATAAGAGAAAGTATATCCACACACTCTCAAACGATTGGTCTCGCTGAAATGGACAAATGCCGGAGGAGAGCTCATCCCTACAACAGACCCATTGGACTCATTGCTCACTTACCAAAGTGTAATTAATGCTTAGCAAATTGCCACACAGTTTAAAATGAGTGATAGCAGAATGATCCGTGGCTTTATTGCTCCAACCACCCGTCTATACTGCAGTAATTACCCTCTCGGCTTTGTAAATGAAGGAGATGATTAAGTTAATTCCCCGAGCTGCATTGGCACATTACCAGTGAATACATTTACACGGCCCGCTTTGGCTGAGAGCCTTCATTTGCTAAATTGAGGGGTTGATTCAAAAGGTTGAAATGATTTTCGGAGTGTAGCTCAGGGCCGCCTGTTTTCATTTGCACCTCCGTCGACTGTCCAACCACAATAAACAAGAGACTGTTACGTAACAGGAGCGATGCTCTCCTGACGCTCTCCCTGCGGGAATCACATCACGTGTAAACAGAAAGATTGAAGGTAAGTGCTTCGTTCGCGATGCTCCGCCGCTTGAGGAATGATAAACAGCCGGAGCTTAATATGAACAAGCTCTCTGTGTATGTATGGAGGAGCTTGGCAAACCAGCAAACACTTTCTGGTGTGTGTAGCGTAATGCCTTCTTTCCTCTCTCTTGTGTATCCGGGATGTTTTGAAAGAATAAGCAAAATGGAGCCCGTGTGAACAAAGACTCATTCGCATAGCAACAAATCTGATGACGGTGCAAGCTTGTCTTTTGCCGACAAAGGTTTTGATACTTTTTTTTTTTGATGATCCAGAGAAAAATGGGCCGCGGTGACAGCGAATCCCCACACACACACACCTCACGCCGTCCAGTCATATTTACGTTCAATTCATTTTTGCAAACACTAATAACCTCTTTGTGTAAAGATTTGCTGCTTTCTATCATTGTTTATTCACTGCTTTCACATTGGTAACCAAACACTTGACTTTCATTATGTGGACAAAACAACACTGTAAAAAATGCTGGGTTGTTTCAACCCAAATTTGGGTCAAATATGGACAAACCCAAATGTTGGGTTAAAAAATGCAATAAACAATTTTTACAGTTGGAAGTGAAAGTTGAAGTTGGGTTAAAATTGAAATTACTTTTTTTAACCCAACATTTGGGTTTGTCCATATTTGACCCAAATTTGGGTTAGAACAACCTTGCATTGTTTAGAGTGAACAAACGCTGATTTCTCAAAATATCTTCTTTTGTGTTTCACTAATAACCTCTTTGTGTAAAGATTTGCAGCTTTCTATCATTGTTTATTCACTGCTTTCTTCTGTGAAGCACATTGGTAACCAAACACTTGACTTTCATTATGTGGGCAAAACAACACTGTAAAAAATGCTGGGTTGTTTCAACCCAAATTTGGGTTAAATATGGACAAACTCAAATGTTGGGTTAAAAAATACAATTAAAAAAATGTACAGTTGGAAGTGAATGTTGAAGTTGGGTTAAAATTGAAATGACTTTTAACCCAACATTTGGGTTTGTCCATATTTGACCCAAATTTGGGTTAGAACAACCCAGCATTGTTTAGAGTGAACAAACACTGATACATTTCTCAAAATATCTTCTTTTGTGTTTCACTAATAACCTCTTTGTGTAAAGATTTGCAGCTTTCTATCATTGTTTATTCACTGCTTTCTTCTGTGAAGCACATTGGTCACCAAACACTTGACTTTCATTATGTGGGCAAAACAACACTGTAAAAAATGCTGGGTTGTTTCAACCCAAATTTGGGTCAAATATGGACAAACCTAAATGTTGGGTTAAAAAATGCAATAAAAAATTTACAGTTGCAAGTGAAAGTTGAAGTTGGGTTAAAATTGAAATTACTTTTTTAACCCAACATTTGAGTTTGTCCATATTTGACCCAAATTTGGGTTAGAACAACCCAGCATTGTTTAGAGTGAACAAACACTGATACATTTCTCAAAATATCTTCTTTTGTGTTTCAATAACCTCTTTGTGTAAAGATTTGCAGCTTTCTATCACTGTTTATTCACTGCTTTCTTCTGTGAAGCACATTGGTAACCAAACACTTGACTTTCATTATGCACCGTAAAAGAAATATTTTCATGATTTGTAATCACAGCATTTTTTCTTTTGTCAAATCAACTTAAATAATTTATGTGGTTCATATAACATTTTGAGTTTCTGATGATTAAATCAATTTCCTTCATTGTATTAACTCAATTTTTTAATTTCAAGGAACTTAATTTTAAGGCAACCAGGTTACCATACGGTGTGTGGACAAAACAACAAACACTGATACATTTCTCAAAATATCTTCTTTTGTGTTTCACAGAATAAAGGAAAGTCATGCAGATTTTGCAACTGCCTCAAGGTGAGTCAATTATTCTCTCTTTTTTTTTTTGTTGGATGAAATACCCCTGTAATAGCGGTTTCTGTTTAAGCGGTTGGTTTATTCATTAATTTCTTTGCCGTCTCTTAACCTCAGAGGAGTGTATTTTCTTACCATGATTATTTCTGTCGCCATTCATTACTAATTCTGCGACTACCCAGAATCTGAACCAGTAAACACCCAATTAAAGGCTCGCTTGTTCCTCCGTTCCTTTTGTTTAAGTGCACATGTGATTAAAGCATTGTGTGCTCTGCTTCTAAAGCATCATCTTAATATGCTGAGCAAACACATACACCGTCCTGCATCGCTATTGTTCGTATTGTTGTGCATGCAGCAATTTTTTTTTTATTGTACACACTAACAGCAGAGACTTTACGTTGCCTGAATACACAATGGAAGCGATTCAACAGTGGACGGGAGCATGTTTGCAGTGTGGTTTCATTTTAATAACTCATTTTGTGTTCATCTTCAGTCAATATGAAATCAAAAAGGACTACTTAATTCATAACTCACGTTCCTGGTGAAGGATTCGTGCAGTGCTCGTCATTCCAAAGAAGTCAAATGTTTGTCTTTATAGACTTTTGTTAAAATATACCAGTGTATTCCACCTCTAAAATGACTTTCAGTTGACGTCACCCGATGCTCATCATCGGAAATAATGTATTTTGACAGTTTTTCAGAAATCTTGCTAATAATTAATGTCTAGCCTTTTGAAAACCCTTTGGTTTATTGGTAACACTTTACAATAAGGTTCATTAGTTAACATTAGTTAATGTATTAACTAGGGCTGTGCAAAAGTTAATTGCGATTAATCGCATCCAAAATAAAAGTCTGTGTTTACATAATATATTTGTGTGTGCTGTATATAATTATTTTGTATATATAAATACCAATGCATGCATGTAAGAATTATTTGCGCTTAAATTCTCTATATATTTATAAATACATAATCTATATTATATAAATATAAATATTTTATATATGAATAACACATTTTCTTAAATATATACATGCATCTGTGTGTATTTATATATACAAAATAATTATATACAGCACACACAAATATATAATGTAAACACATACTTTTATTTTGGATGCGATTAATCGCAATTAATTTTTGCACAGCCCTAGTATTAACTAACATGAACTAACCATGAGCAATACATTTGTTATGGTATTTTTTAATCTTCGTTGATGTTAGTTAATAAAAATAAAGCTGTTCATTGTTTGTTCATAGCGCATTACTGTTAAAAAGATTTTAATAAAGTATTAGTAAATATTGAAATTAAGGTTTACAAAGATTAATAAATGCCTTATAAGTGCTGTTCATTATTACTTCATGCCAACTAATGTAGTTAACTAATGAACCTTATTGTAAAGTGTTACCGGTTTATTTTATGCATCCTGTCACTGGAAAATGATCATATGATCACACTAGTGTATAAAACTTTTTGGTTTGTAAGAAACACATTTTTTAAAGTCTTTCCAAACAGTAATATTGTGAAATATTATTACAATTTAAAATAGCTGTTTTAAATGTGAATGCGTGTTCAAATGTAATTTATTCCTGTGATGGAAGATGAATTTCAGTGTCACATGATCCTTCAGAAATCACTCTAATATGATGATTTGCTGCTCAAAAAAACATTTCTGATTATTATCCATGTTGTGATATATTTTATTTTGTAAATATTGTGTGTGTGATCTGGTATGCTGGTCAGGCCGGCTCAGAGGATATGCGGACGGGTCCAGTGACTGAGCTTAAAGCAGCTCATGCAAGACTTATCTAATCACACAGCCTGTCTCACACACACACACACACACTGAACTGCACTGAGGAATGAAGGGAGACACAAGTACTTGAACTAAAAATGTGACTTACTGCAGTGCATCTATTGAAGGACTAAAATGAAAATATGCAGTTTTAACTTTAAGAAGCAAATTCTGTACCTGATCTAAGCATTAGTTCACTTGAGAATGAAGATCTGTCATCATTTACTCGCCTCAGTGTCTTCAGTTAAACATAAAAAACTATTCAGAAAGACTTGGAAAGTAGTGTATTACAAATTTTCACTTTCTTTCTGCAGACGATACAGGTTTGAAATGACGAGAGTGAGTTCATTACATAATATGCATTTTTTCACTATTCCTTAGAACTGCTTTCATAAAATTCATGTTCTTGTTAACATAAAAATCTTCAAATTGTTTTATTTTTCAAACTTTTATGTTTTTCATTAGTCTATGTGTTTAAATGTTCACTGTAAAAAAAAAAATCCATTAAATTTACGGGAAAACTCCGGCAGCTGTGGTTACCAGAGTTTTCCTGTTAAAAGTATGGTAGCAACATTTTAGGTTTTACAGACTTTGACCGTATTTAATTTTACAGTAATAAACCGTATTTCATTATTTTATATAATGTTAATTTACTGACATTTTGAAGTATTAATATCTGTTTTGTTCAATTGCAATACACCGACAGCAATCAATCACAGCAATAATGAGAGTCAAATGATCAATCAAAGCTCATCATTATCAGCTCTTCCACAAGACAGTTCATACTACTATATCAGCCCATTCTCACCCCCAAGGCGCCTTGGGATGCATTTGGACATGCTTCAATTTCTGACGCTTTAGGCGCCCTTTAGCGTCAGCAAGATGACGCCCTAGGATCGCGTGTACCCTACCCCCACCCCACACCTAAACCTAACCGCGTCCTCTAACAGACGCTTTCCTTTAGCGTCAGATAAATGACGCCGTAGGATCGCGTCATGTAAGTGACGCTAAAGGGCGCCTAAAACGTCAAATATTGAAGCATGGTCAAAGGTGACGCCTTGGGGTGAAAATGCGTTGACTATATAGAAGCTGCACAGTCTCATTCACACAAACATTAAACACCATCATGGTAACATGTTGAAATTTTAAAAATGAAATAAGAATTAATTTAACAACGTTAAATGTAACATAAAAACCTAATGAACATAACTGTTAAGAAAAAAACGAAGAAAATTATGAATAAACAGTTAAAATACATTAAATGTGAAGTGTCACGCAGGGAATTGTGGGAAAGTCAATTTCAAAGTACATTTTTTCACCGTAAATTATACAATGACTTCTTCTTTTTCACTTCCAAAAACTGTAAATTTAACAGTATTTTACAGTAAAACTACATTAAATGTACCATTATATATATGAAGAGTTCAGATGCAAAAGCCTCTAAATGCCATTTGAAATTTCCTTCTTTAATGATGATTTTTATCAAACTTGTATATTTATGTTCAGTAATTTCACTTAAATAACAATTAATAGGTAATTATCATTGCCATTTAAGTGAAATTACTGAACTTAAATATACAAGTTTGATAAAAATCATCATTAAAGAAGAAAATTTCAAATGGCATTTAGAGGCTTTTGCATCTGAACTCTTCATATATCGCAGTTATTTACCGTATATAGTAAGGAAACTTTCTGTTAACCAATTAACAGTTTTTCACTGTAGCATTATTACAGTCTTTTACTGTTAAAATCACGATCATTTTTTACAGTGTAGCTTTGTGTTTGAGCAGGTACGGTTTTGAATGGCCGAATAATCATTAATGTCAAATCTGTCAAATGCACAGTAATAATACAGCCTGAAGGCAATCTATTAAATGTCTTACAAGCTGTGTGTGTGTGTGTGTGTGTGTGTGTTAAACAAGTTTTAGTAATCTCATTCCTCAGCAAACACACACCTTTCCGGTGTCTCGTTCAGTTATGCCACCTGCTGTCTGGAGGAGTCTATAATTGAGCCCTGTGCATTTCCTGTATTTAAATCAGCAGGTGCTCCTGCTGCTCATAATGTCTGTCAGTATTACCCATACTGCACCAGAGCAGCGATCTGATGGCAAACAGAAACATTTGTCATCTGTCAAACATTCATGCGAGTGTTTGTGGCAGGCGATCTGTGATACTGCAGACATTTAAAAAGTGTGGCTAGTATGTCTAAATGAAAATGTGGCTCAGCCTTTACAGGCCTTTACAGCAACTGCTACTGATACTGACATCTGCTGTCGCAAGAGGCCAAGGAAATGTATATATATATATATATTTAAAAAATCAGTCTGTCTGTCCATATACAGTATAATAAAGCAGGTTCGAAAAGTAATAATGGTAAATGCACTGCATTTATATAGCGCTTTCACAGACACAATGATGACAATAATGACATTGAATTCCTATTCCAAATGCATGATGTTTTTTTAAACCTTCTATTCATCATAGAAAATCAAATATTCTGTTTTTTGCATAGAAATCCTCATAGAACAATATTTTGAAATCTCTTTGTGGAAAATGAATTGGAATAATACTTTACCAAGGCCATTGACAAAAGGGGGTGAATAATACAAAGCTCACTACATCACAGGACAGGCATAAATAATGTTTATATATGTGAAGACATGACCAGAGCAAAGGCAGGAGACACTGCTTGCAGTCAGTGAAATCTTTATTGACTACCCAATAAATTATAGCAAATCAACAATAACACACAAAAACACTGAAGGTGACCCTCCTCACCGAGATCAATGCATTCCTTTATACTGAAAGGGTCAACCATTTGACAGTAATAGGGAATTTAAATAATGTTCACATACATAATAAATAACTACACTGAAATGAAAATATTCAAAATACATTAACCTTAATTATACAAGGACAAATAATAAACAAATACATTTCTACATACAATAAACAAACACAATAAAACATGAAACAAACCCCCCCTGCTTCCATTGAGAAATGGACTATGCCTACACTACCCAGAATTCTTTGGGATGGCATAAAATGAGGAACAGGAAAGGCCGCGAGTCCTTTGGAAACCATGCTGCAGACATGAACCCAGAAGGTTAGTTTTGCAAATGAGTATAAAACTAATCATTTATATAAATTCCAAATAAAGCAATAAATCTCTTGGTGTTTTTAGCAGTCTAATGTGCACCTCAGACTAGAAAAAGTTAGGCTACCAAATAAACATTTCTAGAAATAAACCAAACAAAGACGGGGCATACACTTCCATCAGGGGTAACTTAGGACTTTGTCACAATATACATAATATATTCAACAAGTCATTCCAACACACTTGATGTTTATGGTCTCTTTAATGTTCTCAAAGCATCACTTTATAATATAACAGATAATATCTGCTTTAATAGTCCTCCACATTCATCTTAATTTCACATGGCTACAATTTAGCCTCTTTCTTGTTATTTCTCATTATAACTGCACTATCTCACAATGTCTTTCTCATTAGTTGCATTTCGACAGCCGACTGATCGTCCCAAGAGTCTGAGCTGATGGAGCTCATCTTAACGAACACGTGTTGGACTGTTCCACTTCTGCGGCATTTATTATTCTTTTATATTTTTTAATGCTTCACGAGTAGGAGGGCTGGATGAATCAAATCCGCGCATCGATTGTAATTTGGTTAACTAAGCCGGAGTCAGAATGATCAATTTTACCTGTGTTTGTGTGTGTGTGTGTAATGCCTGCAAGCAGCACCCAGTTTCCTGAAGAGCAGGAAGGGAGAGCGACCTGATGCTGTTCATTAATAATTCACTTCAGGCATCCTCTGACTCCTGCATGGCTCTGTTCAGATTACAGCTCGCAGCCAGGACTCAAGGTTAGTGCTAATGATAGGACGACGGCCAACAATAGCCCGGATTGGCCTTCCCACAGGTTGTGGGTGGAAGAGAGGCTTGCGCTTGCTGTTTTATTCTCACAAAAATGACCACATTGCCCAGTTTTAGCATCATGTGCATGTCGGTGCAACTCAACTCAATGTTAAATGAAAGCAAAGTTCTAAGGCTCTGTTTAAACCTGGTATTATGGGGCGTTCATGTGCCATGGAAAATACAATATTTTCCACTTGTGAACTTGTGTTGCGTTCAAGTGCTTTTGTTGTTGTGGGGTAAAAAGATGGAGATCCAGACCTGTTAGGCCTATTTAGCTAAAACTATTTTAGATTGCTCAAGTCATCTGCTACAGCAAGACAATTATTTATCAAAACTAAATAAAATTCTGTATATTTATATTTTCTAGATCATGAATAGTACATATTTTTGTACTAAGTTCCGAGAGTCTCCCGCAGATTGATAGCGGCTCTCTGATGCCCGTAAATTAGTTCAAATCTCCGGGAATCTACACTGTAAAAATTAATATGCTTTATCTAATCAATAAAATTGTGGCAACAGAAACATGCGTTTTCCTGAAATTTAAACTCGCGACTGACACCTGTGGCCAAAAAACAGAACTGCTCTTCCTTTCTGCTCGCTCGTACGTGCACACTTCACACAAGTCATCTGCTGCAAGGAGGTCAACATTATGTTTACAGAGGTAAGAACAGTTAAATACATATATTGTTTGAGATAAGTGCGAGTAGCAGTGGTGGGCTGGCCGCTGGCAGAGGGATATGAGAGTTTTCACCGACGTCACGTTCTGGGCGGTAACCCGGATGAGCGGCCATTATGGGGGCACTCGGATGTAAACAACAGCATCGACTGTACTGTTAATGTACAACTGAACACATTGTTACACTAAAAAAATCCTTGGTAGATACGAACTCGTATAGAGAAGGACCTTATTCATTTGCATAAAGATGGGCATCGGCCAGCTTTTTTGACGCGCTGCATTTTTTTCAAATGTAGCGCCGAATGGATGCTTTGCGGAAAATACGTAACATGAACGCGCTTGACGTCACATCCGCAGACAGCGCGGGAAAAGTCCGACCCGACAGAAAATAGGAAAAATACAGGCTTATAGGTGCACCCACTTTGAGTGGGCAAGGTGTCAGTATGCTCATCAGAAGATGTTTGAGTCATAAATGGTAAAATAAAAAGGCTATTGTTTTGTTTATTTTGGGGAAAAAAGCTGCATATAGCCTCTAACAAATTGATTTGAGTAATGATCAATCAAATTAATTCCTTAAAGGTTAACCATTTAAAATGAGTAAAGTTTACACCCAAAAATTTAACAAAATATATGAATAACAGACAGACGTCAAAGATTAATTAAGAAAATATATTAAACATATTTTATTGCCAACATTGAAGACATTGACAGACTTTTTCAAGAAATGCACTTATGAACTTAGAAATGTATTAACTTTCTTTCTTTAGGAGATTGCCATGAATCCACATGACGTCAGATTCTCCAGAAAGTTTTGCAGATCCAAATGCCTAATTTTCTCTGAGCCTCTTTGGAGCATCTCTTTTTATTAAACATGTTTTGGCTAATTTGATTAAGCCCTCAGATGCCAATAGTTTATTGCAGCTCTCTCATTTTGTCATGTTTTATTCATTTCTGCAGATTTTCCCCCTGGTATCTCCACCATCCTGACAGGATTCTTCACAGAACCGGAGGTTTGCGTTTGGAATGAATGAACTAAAAGCCGGTCTCTTTGAATCCATCTTCTACTTTTGTCGAAAGTTGACTAAAGTTTTGTCGCTCGAGTTGTCAGTGAATGGCGAATACACAAACCTGCCAGGCGAGCGTGAACGCGCATGACGTAACGCCCAGTCTCAAACTCCGTCCCGAATCCCTCTTATTTATTTTACTGTACAGGATTATAGAGGCAATCACAGTGATCAGAGAAGGGCTCATTCAGCCCATCAGGCAATCGTTTAAGCATGTATATGTTTTAACATGAAATCTTGCGCAATGCACTAGAGCCAGACAGATATATCGGCAGACCGATATTATCGGCCGATATTAGGCATTTTCCAAACTATCGGTATCGGCAGTTATAATGGCCGATAAAGGAATATTTCAAAAATAATATAAAAACTGGACGAAACACGCTTGAACCATGTCATGAGTGTTGGAGTTGTATAGTTTGTCCACCAGAGGGCACTCTACACCGTTCCTGTTGCCAACACTCGTTGAGTTGGTCACATTGCTTTAATAACAATTAAAAGAACATCCCCATCAGTTCTCTTAACTCAAATAAGCATGACAAAATTTGTGACTAATCACCTCCAGTTTAAAAAAATAAATAAATAAAATATCGGCCGATATATCGGGTTTTAAAACCCAAAAATATTTGTATCGGTATCGGCCTTCAAAATCCTTTATCGGTCGGGCTCTACAATGCACCTTTCAGGTAAAGTATGATGTTAAGGCCCGTTCACATGAGGAACGATAACTACACAAGCGTCCACATCACCACGCAACGTCTGAGCCTGTAGAAAGATTTTCTTTTTATTAAACATTTCAGATAGTTTAGTGCAGTGCTGGGAAACACAATTTACAAAAACTCAGGCTTGTTAAAGTGCAATGGTAAATGAATGCAAAGGTCTAAGAGCTCAAATATCGAATATGAGCTGCTCAATTGATGCAGAAAAGAAGAAATCAAAAGCAGTTCCTATCAAATAAGTTACCCTGATGACTTTTTCACCGCATTAGCATTTTTTCAGCAGAGGGTTCTGGAGCTGGAGAGCGAGGAGAGGGCCGTCATGTGTCCGGGTCGTCCCACTGAGGGTGTGGAGGTTTTGGCAGTTCTAGAGCCGCGGTGCCAAAGCCCGAGGCCACCTTCCATCTCACACAACATGACTTTCATGCTCAACTTGAGCTTCACACGTATTGTAACCCAAACAGTCGAAGAAAGGACGGAGAGGAGTGCAGAAAGAGACGGAGAGAGGCCTGACCTACAGCTACACTTGGCAAGAGCAGCCGTGTGTTGAGTATGGAGAAGGATATAGCACATCTGTCAGCCCGCAGTTAAAGATCTCGTCGTAAGCCCCTCTCTCAACGGCTCTGTGTTAATGCATCTAGAATTTATCTCACCAGATCAAAACCTCGCTGCCTATGGCTCTACTTATACTATAGGCTCTCGGGCAACACGGCTTGAGTTTCCCCGGCTTAACGGGTAACCTTGACTTGGCCCAGTTTCAGGCGAGTCTGAGGGGAAGCGTTGAGGAATTCTGCCTCTTTGGGCTGAATTACTAATGTGAATAATACAGTGTTAGTGTGACTTCCATGTTCACTGTATTTGAGGATCAAGTTTAAACAATCTGGCAGTGTGTATAATCCCAAAGAAAACTCATAATAATGCAGGAGCGTTAATTCAAATTCTATCTATCTATCTATCTATCTATCTATCTATCTATCTATCTATCTATCTATCTATCTATCTATCTATCTATCTATCTATCTATCTATCTATCTATCTATCTATCTATCTATCTATCTATACTGGCTGATGATTAAATTGCACTAATTGTATTAATGTACCTACAGTTTAAGCCTAGGCAAGCAAGCAACATCTTGGATAAACACTACACTGTAAAAAATATTGTTGGTTTAAAAAAATGATATGAAAAAAAAAAATGTAAAACTTGAAGTAACCTGGTTGCCTTAAAGGGCACATATCATGCAAAATCCAATCTTTTAGCCCTTAAATGCATTTTGTTGTATATTTGGAGTGTTTATAAGTACAGAAAGATGAAATTATTCTCTTCAGGTGCTTCGTTTATATCTTTATATTCTGTTTTGGTCATATTTTTCGACCTGTTCAGATTTTTCTGTTGTCTATGACGTTTTTTGAACTATCCCGTCACCGTATTTGCTGCGGAAGTGCCAAATAAGGACATTGACTACCGGTCCAACACTTCGAGCAATCCGCCATTATTATTTCTCGCTCCGATTTTGTAGTCCGAGCTCAATGATGCAGAAGTTACGAGAGGGCAAGTCAAAATGTTCGGTTGTTGGATGTAGTGACCTGAAGCACTTCAAGGATTCCCACTTCAACAACCTCCGCCAGTATAAAGAAAGGTTTGCCGATCGACTTCGTCTGAATGAGGGGTAAATTCCTCCTATCATTTAGCTGCTGAGTTATCATATTATTATCAATATAGATTTTTAGTGGTCATTTCCCAGATAGCAAACTGACATTGAATCAACGTAGAAACATGACATCGAAACAACGTTGATCTGACATTGTTTTGCTCATCGAATTAACGTTGAACCAACGTCAGACGCGTCATTCTTTCAAAACTAACGGAAAATCAACTTGAAATCAAGCATGAAAGCAATGAAAGCAAACCAATTTTCGATTTTCATTTAGCTTTGAAGAAAGCCGCGTCTGACGTTGGTTCAACGTTAATTCGATGAGCAAAATCAACGTTGTTTCGATGTCATGAGAGACGTCGTTTCCACGTTGATTCAATGTCAGTTTGCTGTCTGGGTTATCTTGTCAGTGTGCTTGTTTTAACAAGAGAAATAGTCGACTTTCACTAATAACACAACATATAACTTACATACCACTGCATCCATATGAAGACGTTGTTCTGCAGGTTCGTCGTCGTCTTTTTCAACTCGCTCGCTCTGGCTGGAATATGTTAGGCTTGATGGACAAGTCTTCTGTTGTTGACATTTTATTAACGTGTGAATAAAAAGGTTCTTTGAAGCTATAGTAATCGTATATCTCTTATCAAACTACAATAATGGCCGAACGCGGGGAGTTGAACCAACCGTGAACTCATCGACCTGGAGAGCGGGCGGGGTGTGACGCATCTCCTTTTTATTTAAAGGGGCCGCTTTGAAACGGGTCGCTCAAAGACGCACATCAGAAAAGGGGCTTGTGGAGCTATAATAATGAGGAATTCAGACCCAAGCATTGCAGTTATGCTTTATATAGACCACAAATGTATGATTTATAAGTAAAAATGAATGATTTAAAAGCATGATATGTACCCTTTAATTTTAAGTTCATTGAAATGGAAAAATTGAGTTACTACAATGAAGGAGATTGATTTAATCAGAAATTCTCTGAACCACATTAATTATTTAAGTTCATTTGACAAAAGAAAAAATGTTGAGATTACAAATCATGAACATATATATATATATATATATTTTTTTTTTCTGCTTTCAGTTGCCAATAGTTTAGTGAAGGTCTCTTAGTTTCTCATGTTTTAATCTATTCTGCAGATTTAAGCCCTGAAATCACCTCCATATCCTGACTGGATGTGACAGAATGGCATGTTCTTCAGAGATTTCATGAACGTACTTGTAAGTACTTTAAAATCTTTCACGCTATGTTTGCATTAATGCATTTACTTTAAAAGCATTTATGTATCTGTGCTTTGTAAACATGCTCTGGACGTACGTCTCATCTTTATTTTCCAGCATCTCACACACGTCATTGTTTCAAGCATTAAGTTGCACGCCAGTGCTGTTTTATACACATTCTGGTTGACTTGATATTAGCATCCGAGCTGATTGACAGAATGCCACTGATGCATTACTACAAAATTATGCTTGATTAGATTCTTTATTAGTGAGTTGTTTATTGGTCTTTTCTCTCATCGCCAACTGACCTCTAAATATGGCACATTTTTCACTGTGTATTTCCTATTGTCTGACTATTGTCTGAACTGTTTCTAAAGGTCTTTCTGGCATATTGTAGCATTTCACAAAGTTACTTATGGAGTATCTGCTACTCAAATACATCCAGAGCCTTGAGATTTGTGAGATCTCAAATTCTTTGTCCAGCATTTTCCACACGTGTAGAATCGAGTATTGCAGTAAACGCCGCCAACATATGAACCATGCTGTACGTTTCTGTTAACAGACACAGCGATCCTGTGTATATCGTGCATTTAAATGACCCCGAGCGGCGGCTTCTGACTGTAAGGTCAGAGGATGAAAGGAAAGCCATGTACATCCCTTTAAAAATTGATGTCAGATTTATGGACTTTTCTTTCATGTATTAATAAGCCTGTGAAGATATGAACATCAGATATTAAACTCATTATGAATGTCTGCTTGTGCTAATGTGGTCTAGACCTCTGCTTTTCATCTTTCTAAGAGCCTAACAGAAACACTGATTTATATACTGTATATATATATTTATATAGATTGAAGAAAATTATAAACGCAACACTTTTGTTTTTGCCCCTATTTTTCTCAACGATCTAAGACTTTTTGTACACAAAAGGCCTATTTCTCTCAAATACTGTTCACAAAACTGTCTAAATCTGTGTTAGTGAGCACTTCTCCTTTGCCAAGATAATCCATCCAATCACAGGTGTCATCGTAACCGACTTGAGTGGGCAAATGCTTGAGCATGTTTGGGATGCTTCTGCTTCAAGGTTTGGTGTGTTCAGAGATGATTAGATATTTGTGTTAATGAGCAGTTGAACCGGTGACCTTATAAAGTGTCTGGCTAGTATATTACATGTTATTTGCAGTGCTGTTATTTTCATGTTACATGTCCAAAGCATTTCAATATCACCATGGTAGTGTTCGCCCAGTCAGCCGTACTGTTGATTGTACTATTGCAGGTGAATTTCTTTCAGTTTAATCTCCTATGCAGGTCCCAGAATCCTCCGTCTCTCTTGGGTCTGAAGACATTAAAAACCGATCTATGTATAACACCACTGTAACATGCAGACATGAAACGGTAACACAAGAGCATGATGGGAATTGCTACAAAGACTCTACATGTTTGATTCAAATCAACACAACCGCGCCGTTCCTCTCGAGACGGATGAACATCACGCACACGCGGCAGATTGGGATGCATTTTTATACAAATATCTCACAGCAGAGGAGATGTGAGCGGAGCCGGGAGCGATTATCTGACATCAGCCTTCATGAATCTCTTTATTATCTCAATAGTTTCTCCTGCACAGCAATGAGATTAAATTCAAAACAAACTGAGACTTTTCTTTAAGTCTCCTACTTTCTCTCTTAAGAAAAAGATCTCCGTAATCTTACTTGCGTTTCACAAGAAATCTCAAAACGGTCTCAAACTGTGCCCAGATTTGCCAAGATGCCAATTAGATCTCTCTAAAATTCAAACATTTCTCATTTAAAGGTGCATTGTGTAATATTTAGATTATATATTAATTGTATATATATTATATTAATTATAAATTATATATATTATAATTAATATATATTATATATATTGATTATAATATATATTATATATAATATATTATATTAATTATAAATTATGTATATTATAATTAATATATATATATATTATATATATTAATTATAATATATATTATATATAATATATATATTATATTAATTATTAATTATTAGTTATATTAATTATATTGTATATTAATCTAATATTTAGATTAAAATAAATATTAACATTTATTTAATATTTAATATTCTGTTGACAGAAATGCAATATCATATACATAACTGTTTTCAGTGGTGTATAACAACCTTACATAATGAACTGTTATGTTTTTATGATCATTTTTATCTACACCCAATGTAATCCCTTTACACTGAAATGCGCCGACATGTCTGCGAACACAAGAGCAAATTGTCTAAGCGTCTGCAACAGTTGTTTAATGCATGTGTGTATATATATATATATATATATATATATATATATATATATATATTACCATAGTTTGAAAAGATTTATTATTAAGTTACATATACATATAAAAACACAAAACAGCACATTCTCACCTGTGAAAGGTTGTCCCATTTCTTCGGGAATTTAGATCTATAGGTGGTTTCACGACCAGAAGCTGTGTAGTGTTGTTGCATCATTGTGAGTAACGACGCGCTGACTGTTCCAAGATGGTGGAAGTGGGCAAATGTTGAATCTACATATGATTGAAACCATCAGTACAGCGCAAGTCTGTCGTTCAGTCCTCATGTTTTCATGCTTTTGTTTTTGCATCTCCTCCGCAGGTCATGGCCGGGGTTGGCGGGTGTGAATGTTCAGATGCCTCCGTCTTCATTTCCATTTCCACACTTGTCCTCTTTCATCATGGAGCCAGTAGCCATTTACCTCCAAACATCACTTGAGTTTCCCCAGAGGAGCTCCGTCACAGGACCACAGAGCCTGGCTTTGATCATCACAAAGACCCCAGAGTCTCTCAGGGGGACAGGTCTCTTTCTCTCTTTCTTCAAATCTCTTGTTTTCCCCTGAGAAACGCTTTTCTCGAAGGACGAAAAGGGCCGTGGTGGTAAACAGTGAGGTAGAGGCGGTTTCTCCCAAGTAACAAACCAGACCGGTTTACTCGTCTCTTCATCAGATTGGGTAAATTGAGAACATTTGTATGTCACATTATGTCCTTTTTCAATATCATACACATTTATTATTCACACTAGTTTTTTGCACCCAAAACAATGGTATTTAAATAATAATTTCCCTCCATTTTCTGACCGTTTGATGTCATTGACTTGCAAATGGAGAAAAGGGATATTCCACTTTTTTTTTTTGGAAATAGGCTCATTTTACAACTCCCACAGAGTTAATCAGTTGAGTTTTACTGTTTTCGAATCCATTCAGCCGATTTTCTCATATTTAGAAGTATATCACTTACCAAACAGTTTCTGGTCTCATTGACTTCTATAGTAGGAAAAGAAATATACTGTACTATGGAAGTCAATGAGACCAGAAACTCTCTGGTTACTGATATTCTTCTAAATATGAGAAAATCGTCTGAATGGATTCGAAAACGGTAAAACCCAACTGATTAACTCTGTGGGTGTGGTAAAATAAGCCTATTTCCAAAAAAAGTGGAGTATACCTTTAATGTATTCATGATGTCAGAAGGTTGGACGTTCGGAAAATATTAAATATTGTAAAATGTAATTTATTCCTGTGAATAATTATCAGCATCATTACTCCAGTCTTCAGTGTCACATGATCCTTCGAAATCACTATTTCTGATTATTATTATCGTGCTTCATATTTCACATGACATGTTTTCTTTTTCAGGATTCTTTGATTAATAGAAAGTTCAAAAGAGCCACATTTATTTGAAATAGAATAACATTTTAAATGTCCCTTTTGATCAATCTAATGCATCTTTGATTAAAAGTATGAATCTTTCTGACTTTTTATGTAGGCAAACAATGAGAAATTCCCCCTTTATTTCATTAGTCCGTGGAGAGACGTCAGCTGTCGATGCTCTCAAGGCCTTCCGATGGTAATCAACATTAATTTCACACTGAATGAGCATGGAATTGTTACCAAACTACAAATCCAATTTGTCCAATATAATCAGTCCATGTAGCGTCCTAATTGCCATGCGTTTAGTGTTTCCTCTAATCAGTAATTGACAATAGAATATCGTCTCACTGTTTCAGTTGTGATCTGGCGACTGTGTTAAACTTGTTACTGAGTGTGAATCAAAACATCTTTGAGTCTGTGATGCTGACAGATATTATGATGGGCTTGATGACAGATTTTTAGTGTTTGGACTACGCACATTTCATTTGATGCTTGCGATTCTGATATATTGTATAATTGTAATTGAATACATTTTGCACTACTGATGTCATCAGCGTGAATAATAAATGTGTTATGTCAGTTACATTCTTACCATGCCACGCAGTATACACACTAAAAAATGCTGGGTTGTTTTAACCCATTTTTGGGTAAAATTTGGACAAACCCAGCACATTGGATTAAAAATGCAACCCAATGGCTGGGTTTGTCCATATTTTACCCAAAATTGGGTTAAAACAACCCAGCATTTTTTAGAATGTGAAACGAGTTGTACGATAAGTTGCATTACACAGGAAAATGTCGTAAATGTATTAATATTGATCCAAGATGTAGGTGTCTGTTTCCGCTGCATTTTCAATTTTGATATTTTTATATCAAAAAATTGATCTCATTTTTATATAATTTTTATATGTCAAACCGTTCTTGTCTGTCAGTCATATAATGCAGGTCTATGGTCACCACCTCAAAGAGCATGCACAGAGAAGTCCAGATTAAACATGATTTAATGACTCGTAAATGTAAGTACACATTGATGGCCTAAGACACGAAACGAGCGGTTTGTGTGAGAAAACGAACAGTATTTATATCGTTTTTACCTCTTCTAATCACATCCACAGACCGAAGCGCCCTCGCCTTCAGATCATTTGGACGTGACTGTGATTACAAGAGGTAAAACTATATAAATACAGTTCGTTTTCTCACACAAACCGCTCGTTTCGTGTCTTAGGCCATCAATGTGTACTTACATTTACGAGTCATTAAATCATGTTTAATCTGGACTTCTCTGTGCATGCTCTTTGAGGTGGTGACCATAGACCTGCATTATATGACTGACAGACGAACGGTTTGACCTAAAAATATCAAAATTGAAATTACTGCAGAAACAAAGACACCTACATCTCGGATGCCCTTGAGGTAAACTAAAACATACCAAAAAATTAATTTAAAAGTGAACTATCCCTTTAAATAAACATGCCAAATTTGCAAGTCAGCCTAGAAGTATTGACTCGAGATAGGAGAACCTCAGAAAGGGCTGATTTGAGCAGAAAACCAGAAGTGGGATCTTTAGCTTCCAGTGTTTCTCTCTGATGAAATCAGACATGAAGTCTATGCAGACAGGATGGATGTCACTGCTAAACTTTGCAATATATAATAATAGCCAGTGAAGAAAAGCGTGAAGGCAGATCTCGGGCCGATGTGTGTGTCTTCTGAGATCATTATGTCCCATTACGTCTCTCAGGGCCGCTCACCGCCGCAGCGTTCGCCTTCAGCTGTATTTCAAGGTGGAAAAAAGGAAAGCTCTCCTTTATGAGAATAATTTATCACTATTAGAACAGTGCCTCTCCAGAAAACAGGCTCAAACGCTTTTCCAAAAGAATTATGTATCAGAAATTAAGAATGCAGTGGTTTGCCAGAGCGCTCCGGCCCGTGGGGAACCATTTACGGCCCTCGAAAGAACCCGCGCTGCCAGCACGGCGTAATAAAACATTTGTGCTTCTAAGCCGCTCAGAATGGCTCTCGTTTTCCTTCCTGTCAGCGAGAAACACGAAATAAACACGGCCGTGTGTGCGTCGCCCGTAAATGCTTTCATAATTCATATCGGTGCAACTGGAAGTTGTTTTGGAGATCTTCAGCTTTGCGTGGATAATATATCGCTGGTCTGCAGGTAGATTTGTTTAGTCAATAGCTTGATGTTGGAATTACTGGATCATAAATATATATCTTTTTTTTTTTTGGAGTGCTCTTACATCATAGTTTTACATTTCCTTTCACCCAAAAAACAATCTTTATTTACTCACCCTCAAGTCTTTTCAAACCTGCATTTGGTGTTTAGTTACTCAGTTTTGGTCCCCATTGACTTCCTTTGTTAATCGGAACCAAATCTGTTTGGTTACCAACATTCTTAAAAAAAAATGATTGTATGTTCCACCGAACAAAAAGTCATACACGTTTGAAAGGACATAATTATAATTTATTTTATTTAATTTGAATTGATACAGTGAAGAAAAATTATATATATTGTAATTTTGTCTTGTTTTCCAGTACAAATATCTCTTCCTTGAATCAAGATACCAGTACATTAACTTGAAGCAAACTTACCAAAGATATTAAATCTTGTGTTTTGAACACTTCATGTTCAACAATTTTATTGAGAACTGAACTGAGCTGGATTATGACATCACTGTTTTCTCTTCTTATATATGAACTAAATTAATAACTTTTTAACTTTTACAAGAGCCTTTTACCGGAGCCTTGCCTCCTGCCTCATTTAATATACATAAAGGATATCTAGATAAGCAACCATGAGCAAGAGTGATGTTTTCCCACGAATGATATTTGAAAACATCATGTTTTTATACAAAAGTTAAAGGTAGGGTATGGGATTTGCAAAACAGCCGGCTGATTTAGAAAATACACAACTCAAAAGGTCCTACCTTCTTTCCTCCAACGCTAGCCCTGACTCCACCCATTCGAAGAACATGGACGTGCAATCATGCATCTGCAAAACTCAGTTGTTCTCTCTCTCTCGGGGCGACTTGCACTTACTGTGACTGGGTCACGAGCTTTGAGTATGGAAGGGGACACACACAAGAGAGGGAGGGGGTATGATACGACCGTTTGATTGGTGCATTTTCTGTCCAATGATTCAAGGTGGTCTTTGAAATGATTGGCTGGAGTTTTTCGAGTCCTGCCCGTTCCACAGATGATTAAATTGCTTAGAGTAGTTTACTTAAAAAAAAAAATTGCTGATAATTTACTCACCCCCATGTCATCCAAGATGTCCATGTCTTTCTTTCTTCAGTCGAAAAGAAATTAAGGTTTTTGATGAAAACATTCCAGGATTTTCTCCATATAATGGACTTCAATGGGAACCAAACGGTTCAAGGTCCAAATGAAAGTTTCAGTGCAAAGTTTCAGTGCTTTTAGACTGTTTTTGCTCTATTTTGCCAATACAAATCATTTGAACGAATCAGCCGTTTTGAACGAATCATTTGACTGAATAATTCTGTTGTACCTGTTTTCTGGTCCAGCAGGTGAATCTGATCACCAAGTAAAATCCCAGCACACTCTCCTCAACAACACGTGATTAGAGGAATCATTCAAACGCTGCAGGGCGATCCAGTTAAGTTTGAGCTTGGCTTAGCAAACACTACTAATTATTGCATTGGGTTGGAAGTGTTTAGTGGCGCTGAAGTGGCCACATACCCAAACACAAATCCTCAAAGCCTGTTGGGATTTCTGTGCAGAAAGGAAGCCTCGAAGTCACGCTTCTGTTTACAAACAGACATGTCTCTGAAAAGCGAAAGGATACACCTGGACGTCTTCGAAGGACACCCTTCCAGCTCAATGGACGCAGAAATCCTCTCCATTGTATTTTCTGCTACATTTCTGATGCTAAATTCATGAGGGAAAAGAGTTAGAAAGAAAGAAAGTCTGGCCTCAATAAACATGCAATTCGTCGTCCATTCAGGCGGCGAGGAGCGTATTGTTTGTTTGCTATGGCCTGGTTTCCAGAGACCCCAAGAGTGGCCCAGTGAAGAGGGTTCAGAGAACAATGGTGCTCCTCATTGAACAGGGCGAGGACTGAACACCCTTTCTGGAAGTATGGCCCGGCCCGGCCGCTCTCGGCTCACGGATGAGTGACAGCTGAATCGTTGGGTGAGTTTTTCCCAAGCACAGGCTCATAGAGCTTCACTGCACAGGCCGAGTGTGTGTGTGTGTGTATGAGTGAGCAAAACTAGGATGAAAACGTGTGTGTGTGTGTTCAGGCTGCAGCTGCGGATCTGGGAGGTCCTGTGCCATTGTCAGCCACACACAATGGTAAGAGGAGCAAGAGATGTTTCTTTACAAAGCAACTGCACTCGCTGCCACAGAGCGCCAGGAGAAAAGAATAAAGATGTCATTGATGTACAAAGAGGCTGCATGTGATGACTCATGTGAATCTGAGACGCTCACCGACTCGCAGAGAGGTGCGTCTGCCAAACACTAATCCATAAAGAACATTCTTGGCCTTTTTCTTTCTTCCATTAAAAGAAGATATTTTGAAAGCAAAGCCTGAATTTTACCATGCCGATTTCTGTTTAAATCACAATTTATGTAAAAAAAATATTTTCAAGATTTGTTATCACATTTTTTCTTTTGTCGAATCAACTTAAATAATTTATTTAGTTGAGATAACTTATTATTTTGAGTTTCTGATTATTAAATTAATCTACTTCATTGTATCAACTCACTTTTTCCAGTTCAATCAACTTAAAAATTTAAGGCAACCAGGTTAAACCAACAATATTTTTTTTTTACAGTGTATATATACACATTTATTTATTAGAGTTTGCTTAGATTTAAACTTTTATAAACCTATGTTAGTTATTTTATTTAAATATGCTCGTTCAAAAGTTATGGGTTTTAATGTTTTGAATGTCTCTTATGCTCACAAATGCATTTCTTTTGATTAAAAATACAGGAATATTGTGAAATATTCGAATTTTGAATATTTTATAAAATGAAATTAATTCCTGTGATAAAATATATCATTAATCCAGTCTTCAGTGTCACATGATCCTTCAGAAATCATTCTAATAACTAAATATTTTGTTAAAATACTTTCTCATATTGCAATTTAATATGCAAAGTCAATCCGTTTTTGGGGCAGGACCTGTTATTCGAGTGTTTGAAAAACATCATTATTTTAGCAATTATGCGCTGCAGAAATTACACACTTCAGTAAGTGATAAAAGACTAAAGTAATAATTTGTAACAACTCATGCAAAGAAGAAAACAGTCATCATTTGCTCACCATTGTTGTGTTTCAAACTTCTATGGAAACACAAAGTTTAGCAGACTGATTCATGGTTTTTTCTATACAATAAAAGCATCGCTAGCTGTCAAGCTCCAAACGTATCCTATACAACTCCTGTGCTATATTCCAGTTCTTCTGAAGTCATACAATAGTTAAGAGTAAAAAAAAAAACAGCAGACTGCCGTTATTCACTCAAACTCTTGCTCTTTGTTGCATCTCATGTCATTCACCCTTCTGGATGTTCTTATTGGGACGTCACAAGACACATGAAAGACACCGTTCGACATCAAACCTGGTTTTCTGGTGTGAATGAACTGTGACAAGATGATGCTTCATTAGGTCACCTGTTCAACTGCTCATTAACATATCTAATCAGCCAATCGTATGCAACTCCTGTCAGCTGAGAACAGAAAACTGAGGCTTTACAATTCACACAGACTCACTAGAAGATTGAAAACCGTTGAGAATGGCGTAAACAACATGAAAGCATGGATCATCCCATCTTGTATCAGAAGTTCAGGCTGCAGCTGTAATGGTGTGTTCGTGAGTACCAATCGAGCATCGCTTTAACGTCAGTCTACCTGAGTATTGCTGCTGACTAGTAACGAAGTAGAACTACTTAAGTACTAAAATGCTGTATCTGTCCTCTACTAGAGTATTGTTTTTTTCTCATACTTCTACTTTTACTTCAGTAGATATTTTCGATGAATTTAATACTTTTACTTCGATATTTTTTTAATGTTCTGCTAGTTACTCGTTACAATTATAAAAATTTTACGAATCATTCGTTGCAAGTTGGCTTTCATGCTGCCTAAATCACACACCAGTTTTATAGGGTAATGGTATTGATTGACACACACATTGACAACTAATGCAGGGGTTGTCCTGCAATGGCCGCCAAAGCAAATTTGTATCCCGCCAAAGCGCCTTATTTGATTGCTAGTTCAAACTTTTGACTGCTTTCTTTAATAATAACATGACCCAATACTTGTACTTTTAGTACTTATGTAGTGATTAGAGCCCGAGCGATAAAGGATTTTGAAGGCCGATACAAATATTTGTTGGTTTTAAGATCCGATATATCGGCCGATATTTTTATTTTTTTATGTTTTTTTCAGAAACGCGCAACAAAATATTAACAGATTTCCCTAACATTAGTTATTTGTAGTTATTTATGAGTTTTAACTAAAATAATATAATGCATTTTAATAAGAAACTTGTTTCGCTAGCTTTGTGGTTAGCTAGTCTATGATGAGCCATAATTTAGCAATGGATAACGTTATACTGCAAATTGGAAAACATACATTTTCAATATAACAGGCCAAGAAGAGATTTAATTGTTATTCAAGCAATGTATGTGTCGTGACCAACTCAACGAGTGTTGCTAACAGGAACTGTGTAGAGTGCCCTCTGGTGGACAAACTATACAACTCCAACACTCATGACATGGTTGAAGTGTGTTTCGTCCGTTTTTATTTTATTTTTGAAATATTCATTTATCGGCCATTATAACTGCCGATACCGATAGTTTGGAAAATGCCTAATATCGGCCGATTAATATCGGCATGCCGATATATCGGTCTGGCTCTAGTAGGTATTTTTTTAAATAAACTACTTGCCATACTTAAGTACAAAAAATGTTGAATACTTTAGTACTTCTACTTAAGTGTGGTGCTTAAAGAGCACTTCAACTTCTACTCAAGTCACTTTTTTGATAGAGCACTTGTACTTTTACTAAAGTCCGGGTTTCTAGTACTTTATACATCTCTGCTGCTGACCATATCCATCTCTTTATGCCCACAGTGAACTCATCTTCTGACGGCTTCTTCCAGCAGGATGACACACACACTGGTTTCTTGAACATGACCGTATGTTCACTAAACTCAGACGGCCACCACCGTCACTCAGTCCAGTAGAGCAGCTTTGGGATGTGCTGGGACATGGTTGTGCAACTGACAAATCTGCAGCGACTGAGACCCCATTTACACCTGGTATTAAAATGAGATCTGTATCCAGATAAGTTATCCGGATAGTAAGTGTTCTGATCGTACCTTTGCGTTTACACCTTGTATTTTTAATCCACATTGAGTGTCTTCCAGAGTGACACCTGTGCGTGAGCACTGAGGTGGCGGGAAATCAGCTGTAGTAGGTTGGCAACATGGCAGGTGTAGGATCGTTAGAGATGCTATTACTGTACCGCCGGTTTCTACTTTTTCTCGGGTCATTTTCAACGTTTTTCTATTAGGAGCAAACAGAAAAGACGACAGGCCCCGTTTGCAGCTGTTGTTTTATGCTACGACAGTGAACCGGTCTCTGTGGATGAGAGAACGGAGTAATGAGTGGTGGGAACGTATTGTCTTGGGGTCTTTTGGCGAAGATGACTGGATGGCAAACTTCAGAATGAACAAGTGTTCTGTCGATTTTTGCTGCCTTGTCGAAAAATGCTACCGTAGCGCGAATTGATCACAGAATGCCAATTAAAGTCGTATGAAAAGGGTGTGAAAAGTAAAAATTATCATAAAATATTCATCTTTGACTTCTCAAAGTACACCTTTCCTCATAGTAACTGAAACTTTCAGTTATTCTTTTTCAGCTGGCTGACCGTACAAATATTCATATGATAGTAAGCATTTTTAAAGGGAAATTATATTATAACAGGAAAATGTACCTTTTGTAAAAAAACTAAAAAAACAACAAAAAAAAAACTTGTGAGTCTGCACATGCGCATAACCGGTAAGTAGCAAATCTCGATGGGTAGCATGAATCGTCACCGGCAGGTACGAATGCCATCACATCGTACAGGTTACGTTTACATCTAGTAAAGAGCCAAACACAATACAGGCCAGACTAATTCCAGATGTGGTCAGGCAGATCCGATCACAACGTATACACCTTGCATTAACATGCGTTTTTTATTATCTGGATACAGACCACATTTTAATACCAGGTGTTAATGCTTTCATGGCAATACAGGCCAGAATCTCTGAATAATGTCTCCAGCACCTTGTTGAACCTGTGCAATGAAGAATCAAGGCAGTTCTGGAGGTAAAAGAGACTCAACCCAGTACATTACAAGCAAGGTATAGACTACTAGCCTAACAGATAAATGTAGAAAATATAAATATCTTGTTATGTTTTTTTTTTAATTTCCGTATTTATCAATGTGTCAGGGTTGCGGGAATTATTTGGACAGCAGAGGTGGAAACTGACATGGGTGATGCAAAAGTAATCTCGTTAGTAAAAGTAACGAGACTCAAGCACGCTGCTCAATTAAAGCTCTTGTCCTGAAACCATAAACCACTCAGAAACATGAAGTGCATTTCTTGCTTTTTTTCATGGTTCTTCTTATTATTGTTCTGCTTTAGCCGTTACCCAGGTGATGTATGCTGTGGTTCTCCATCGGCCGGTCCTGACCTCGATGCAGCTCCATGGATCAGCACCAGCCTAATAGCAAAGGCAGCGGCGCGTGGCCTTTAAAAGCGTGCGTGGAATAAAGTTCAGGTGTCAGTAGTTCAACTGATTTATAATGGCGAGGCGCATCTTGATTAAGTGCTGATGTCACCGGATTCCTCAGCGCTCATTTGCCGTATCAAGTCGTGCAGATCCAACAAACAAGACAAATGGCCGAGTGAGTTGTGGTAACCTTTGTGTTTCCCTTTCAGGCTTCATCCAATCATGTGCCAGCGGAAGTGCAGCGCTCTCCGATTTGTTTTATTTATGGTTTTGCTCCTCGCGTAATGCGCGGGGACTTTGGGCGGGAAGAACATACAAATGAGCGGTGCGTTTTCTGCTCCGCGGACCTGTCAGGCCGACAATAATCAGCCATTTTTTTTTTTTTTTACCGCGTTCTCCTCTAACTATCACCCCGCCATTCCCGTGTAGACAGACAACTCCTCCACGTGTCGGTGTCTGCCGCCGTCAACCTTCAATTATTCTTCCCCTTCCTAAAGCACCTACAAAGAATACATCACAGGCTCGTTCGAGGGGGGAGTGTGGAAAAAAAACAGCAGCGACACCGATCGGTTGCCGGCAGTGTCATTTGTGAATAAACAGCGTGTCAGTCTGACTGTTTTTTCCCCCCCTCTGTTTGCAGACAGACCTGTCAGATGCTGGAGGAGAGACACCTTTCTCCTGACAGCTGGAGCTGGAGATAACTAGATGACTGCACCAGTTCACCTCAGGCCAATGATGATGATGACCCTGCTAACAGGTTAAAAGAGTGCATCAGTTTTTTAAATACTTTTCTAACCTGTTTATTGAATGCTAGATGTAAGGTAAAAGGGATAGTTCACCCAAAAATGAAAATACATTAAAAAACAGTTTGATTCGACTGTTGTGGACATATTTTTAAAGGGATAGTTCACCCAAAAATGAAAATACATTAAAAAACAGTTTGATTCGACTGTTGTGGACATATTTTTAAAGGGATAGTTCACCCAAAAATGAAAACACATTAAAAAACAGTTGGATTCGACTGTTGTGGACATATTCTTAAAGGGATAGTTCACCCAAAAACGAAAATTCTTTCATTTACTTACAAGTTGTTCCAAACCTGTATGAGTTTCACAACACAAAAGAAGATATTTTGAAGCAACATGACATCATGACTTTTGCATAAACATGTCTATTCACGTGTATGCGTGTATACACACAAATGTTCGAGCGAAACGAAGCAAAATTTTGGGAGCGATATTTTTTATTTTTTCCCTAGGATGGTAGGGGAAGACTCATAAATGGTATTAACCCTAGTGATGGATGGGTTTAGGGACGGTGTTGGGGTAGGTCATATGTTTATATATACAGTAATGTAACGTTAAGTCAACGGCGTTGATAAACACGATGAAAAGCGATTATGCGTGTTGATAGCACGCCAAAAATGGAAATACGAATTGTTGTCATTCCTACGCCATTTCATGAGAACAGTCTGTTTGAAGAATGTAGACAGTGGATGGGCCTCATTAGTATGGAAAAGCAGATAATATGGAAGTCAATGGTTCGACGTTTTTCAAAATATTTTCTTTTGTGTTCAGCCGAAGATGGAAATTTTCGTACAGGTTTGAAACGGATGATGAGAGAATTTTCATTTTTGGCTGAACTATCCCTACGAATATGTAAAATGCTGTCAAATCAATAAACTTGTTTTTAGCTTGTCTTTTAGATTGTCTCGAGAATAGTTGCATTACATTTGAAAATTATGAGATTTAACCTTGTGAAAAAGTAGCAGCATTCTTTTTTTAATTGGTTATTAAAGAAATAATATACTTTAAAAGAATACACAAGTGTGAGCTGAATGTAATGTTTGGACACTTAATTGCATGTCATTTGCTATCAAATTAAAATGTATTATAGTTTAAATTTAGCGTATATTAAATCAAATATAGCTGGACTTTAGAATGCTTTTTTTTAGTACATATTTATATGTAATTTCATAATTACTTCTAGTGTCTATTGAAATGTTGCTAAAGCTGAATGTACTGATAAGCATTTTTGGTAAACTCATTTCTCATGAAAATGTAATTTCTAGTGAAACTTGAATATCATGCATTTAAATATATTTGTGATTACACATTTTACTGATGTAGTTGCAGTTAGTATAGCTTTACATTTATTCATTTTGAAGGCGACTTACAATTGAGGAATACTGCAAGCGATTCATTGCGAAGAGGCAAAAAAAGAGTGTAGAAGTGCTAAAAATACAAAGTTTCAGACATTGCATAGAGTATCATAAGATAATGAGAGATTAAAGGAAAGTAAAAGCATATAATTTTTTCTCTTGTATTGTGTTTTATAATGTACTTTTAAAGTAAAACTTTTAATTTGGCATTTTTGCAAAATGTGTTAATCATATTCATGAAAGTGAACTTTTAATAGACTTAAACAACCTTTTATTTCATGAATATCTGCAGACACAGTTTTTAAAATATACATTAAGATCTATACAATTAAGCACTTCTTTTTCTTTATCCTCTTACGATACATATAGTGTTATTAATACAAACAGATAGTGGGGATTTTCGTCTCAAGTGAAATTTGTCAGAAAGATGCGGAGACTCGCCACTTAAACGCTCCCGTTTGGCTCCCATTGTCCTGTCTGGAGATGGGAATGACTAATTGGTCATAATTGTTGGTAATTCCCCATGCGTCCGTCTCCTTTAGGCCATTCCTGTGTGGTCAAGAAGGAGATATCCGTTATTGATGTGACAACGCAGAATTGAAAACCTTTGGCGGCGCATCAACCCCTAATTAATCGCTCTAATTTCATCTCACCACGGCTCTTCAGCCATCAAATGAATGCGATTACGGTGGCGAGAGCCATTTTGTTGCTCAAGCACAGGAGGTTACTCATGCTAATTAGCGGCTAGCCTGGAGAAGACAAGGGCCTGAGGGTCGGCCAGAAGAGTCCTAAATAGAGCTAAACGGTCACATAATGACCTCAGGAACACGTAGCCATGCTCGTTCTCATTTTCATAATGTATTACACTCAAGTCCACTTGGACACAATGGGGCAAGAGGCGATTAGCAAACGCTGGCCTCAGCCTTGAGGCCATGCTAACTGATACTTAGCCTCCGTTGAGTCACACGGCGCTCGTGTTAATGAATCGTGGTCTCATAAACTGGTCATTATATGAAATGGACGCCTAGAAGTTTTTAAACATGTCTATCTTAAATTTAGTGTTAATACGTTTATTTGTAGACTCCATTGGGATATGCCTTCAGAAAATGAACTGTTTAATTTGAGATTACAAAACAGTAATGGACCTGTGGACAAAGGACAATTCAATGCTGATATTTGCACAAGTGTCCACTATTAAGTTATCATTATTTGCATCTACTATGCAAATTCATGTTGACAGAATTGACATTTTAATATATTTTTATTCTTCAAGGATGCATTACATTGATCAAAAGCAACGGAAAATACATTTATAATTTTACAAAACATTTCTACTTCAAATAATTGCTGTTCTTTTGAACTTTGTTCATCACAGAATCCTAAAAAACAAAATGTGTCACTATTTCCACAAAAATCTGAAGCAGCAAAACTGTTTTCAACGTTGACGATAATCATAAATGTTTCTTGAGCAGAAAATCATCATATTAGAGTGATTTCTGATCATGTGACACTGAAGACTAGAGTAATGATGCTGAAAATACAGCTTTGATCGCAGGATATAAATTACATTTGAACGTGTTCAGATAGAAAACAGGTATTATACTGTTATATTTGATCAAATAATATGTATTTATAAAGCTAATGCCTCCCATTTAATGGGAAATGCAGTGACATCATATTCACCTCATCCTTCTATAATGGCTAAGTATCAGTTACACACTATTGGTGTTTTTAATTTGGTTGCATCTCACAGCTGTATATATGTTTAAGATATAAACGCTTTACACTGAACACATTAATGAACTTCGTCAGAGATCAATAATTGATCATGGCATGTTTATTTAATGTGCTGTAATTGAATATCAGTCTCTTCGCTTTACACATACAGGCCAGAGTGTTTACGGCTTATCACCACATGATAAATATATCATGAGAACATCCTTCAATAATTGACATAATGCAAGTGCTCAGAATGCCGGTGCTAGTGGTTGACATCAGTGTGTGTGTGTGTGCCCCACACCGGTGCCTTGTCAACCCTACATTCTGGGGACCAAACGTGTCAATCTACACTCTTAGAAGAAATGGTTCTATTTAGAACCAGAAATAGTTCCATCCCCCGCTTCATATATGAAACTCCAAAATGGTTCTATATAGAACCATTTTTTTTTGGTAAAAGGTTCTATTGGCCAAGTATGGAACCCCAGGGTTCTATATAGAACCCAGAGGAACCCTTTTTTAAGAGTGTATAGAACCTTTTAGGGGTTCCAAATACGTAGCACTGATAGAACCTTTAAAGGTTCTAAATAGAACCTTTTCTTCTAAGAGTGTACGAAAGGCTTGTCCTTGTTGGGTCATATTTTGGACCCCATGAGGAAAACGGCTTATAAATCATTGTAAGTTAAGTTTATATATATATATATATATATAATCGTAAATGCAGAAAGTTTTCTGTGATGGGTAGTTCACGCAGAAGGTGTTTTTCGTTCCACTGACCTGCGTCTCATGATTTTATCAGCAAAAGCGCGTTCTATGTGAACCAGCCCTTAGTGTGAGGGGAGGGGATATAAAATCGGTATGTCTTTGGAAAGACCCCATAAAACATGAAAAAAATAAATGAGTGTGTTTCCCAGCCGCTGGGCTGCAGGTCAGCTTGTTCTGGCGTGTTGTATGTTGTGAGTGCCCGAGTCAAGGTGGTGCCGTGTTCTGCGGATGAAAGCGTTTCGCCGCTGCGGACTCCCCTCGGAGAATGGAGAATGACTGGCAGAGAAAATATGAATGCTGTCTGTTTAATGATGCCCACCAGTCCGGCCAGAGCGCATGCAGCTCATGTTAAAGTTGAAGGAGCCGCAGCAGTGGAGAGACAGACAGGTAAAAAAATACCCACCACACATCAGCCCGATATGAGGGATTCAGAACCTCGACATGGGCGGCAACTCACAAATAGTGAAGCACATGTGACAGACTATCAAAGCCTTGATAAGCATTTCGCTACAAGGTAAAGTGCAATAATCTTATGAGCATAAATTTATATATTCAGACCAATGATGACTTGTTTACTCAGGTGAGGGCGGGGCAACCTGTCACTCACATGAGATCCACTAAACGCAAACCACAATCAATTCCTCAAACAAAATCAAGCCCCGCACTACATTTGTTCTTGTTCGAGAAGCCATGTCACTTGTATTTACGTCACAATAGGGAAGAAAAGGCTATCGCAACTTCAGCTTTATGTGCAACTTCGAGTTCTTTTAAGCAGGATGGATTCTGATTGGCTGTCTAATTGATTCTAGCTATATCACTCCTCTGTGTCGTTTGTGGTTTGGACTTAACTATTCTCATATTGAAATTATATAATTATTGTCCTTGGTGTTGCGGTTGCCTTCACAGCAATTGATACATGGAAGGATGAAGATTGTGCAACCATTACATATAGTACCTAAATTGCTATTTAGTGTTGCGTGTCCGTACAACGTTGGCCTAAATTACCACAGTATGATGCATTGTTGAAGAAATCAACTAGCGACTGTTTCCTGAAACTGTGTTGCAAATTTGTTGTCCAACCCATAATGTGTGCGTGTCGCAGTTGCGTCGTCATATCTGACTAAAATAACATGACATATGGCCTATAACACGCTCTCACACGTTTATGTTTTTACTATTTTTGGGAGTAGTAAAATTTACATTTGTGATTTCAGCAACCAGATGCATTTACACTTGTCGAGTTTCGTCTCCAGAACACCTCAAGTGGTTTTAGCGATCGGATTCAAATCCGTTTCGGAGGGCATTTACACCTTGTCTTTTCGCAATCGGATCCGATTACACAAAATGCATGAAGTGGCCAGGTGTAAACGGCCCCAATCTGTATGGTTAAAAGCGCTATATAAATAAATGTGACTTGACTCAAGCAGCCACACCCTTAATTATGCAAACCTTTAAGGCTTAATATAATTTAAATGGATGAGTTGTCCAACCCCCTCAGTTTTCTGCTGTAAAGTTGGGCATTGTAACATGGGGATCTATGGGATTGACTATCTTTTGGAGCCGGTCTCTAGTGGCCAGTGGATGAAGTGCAGTTTAAGTCACTTCCGTGTTGGTTTCAAGAGTGTAGACCACTACGATTTCATGCACGTTCTTTTAATTAATCCTTTTGAGTTCGAATCAATGCCATTAATGTTTTTTGTTTTTTTTGCTATAAACTACGGACGTCTATAATTTTTCTCCGTTTTTTTTTTTTTGCTTCATTTACAGATTCAATCTCTTTAAATAAAATACGTAAGTGACATTTGTATATATTCGAAATAAATTGTACTGAATGTCAGCTTGCTAATTTTGCTCAAGATAAGGATTTATTAAGTTCACGTGTCATAAAAGCAAGAAACTCTGCTTCTAACCACAGGTCCAGAGCTGTTGTAGCGATGTTTCGGGAAAGACCAACTCGTTGAACTACTATGATAACGACGGAACTTGGGACCATAGTTGACTAACGATACTTTTTGTAAACGCACCCTTGGGTAAGTAGCTATTTCAGGAACTAAGATTTACTTGGAATTTATTTTTAGCGAATCTGAGATCGGCTTAAGCTCTTAATCAACAGCGAGTACTTCTGCCAGCAGCTACATGAGGACGGTTAAATGCAGCTTGTAGCCGATCTGTGCGAAGCCTGACCCAGACCAGGGCTAGGTTTGTTGATGACTGAAGTCAGTCTGCTCTGAACAGGGGTGGACTGTTGCTTTGCCAAGGGCTGAGGGTTTCGTAGCCAAAGGCAATGACCATCCTTAGCCCTGGGCAAAGATGAGCGATGCAGCGAGCGAGTCCTAAAAGCATTGCTGCTTCTACAGAGCTACATATACATGCTGTAATTATTCTTTTTCTCAAATAAGCAACCCCTACAGTTATTATTACCATGTTTTTGGGGGCATTTCCCATAGCAATAGCAAGTACCATATAAAATGTATATAGGCCTAATAAATATGCCTACTAAAATCTAGAAATGTATAAAGATTATGTATAGATCAGATAATTGCCCTATATATGAAGAGTTCAGATGCAAAAGCCTCTAAATGCCATTTAAAATTTTCTTCTAAAATGACCATTTTTATCAAGCTTGCATATTTAAGTTCAGTAATTTCACTTAAATGACAATTAATAGGTAATCTTCATTATTTAAGTGAAATTACTGAACTTAAATATACAAGCTTGATAAAAATGGTCATTTTAGAAGAAAATTTCAAATGGCACTTAGAGGCTTTTGCATCTGAACTCTTCATATATAGATAAATAGATAGATATAAGGAGATATCAAGAGAGTGTGTGTGTATATATATATATATATATGTATGTATGTGTGTGTTCGTATCAACTTGGGTCCATTAAATATTAACAAATACTACTTCTGATTTTAATAACGTGTTAGTAAAAGCTGAAATTAAGATTAATACATGCTTTAGAAGAATTTTCATTGTCAGTTCCTGTTAACAAATGGAGCCTCGTAAAGCGTTACCCTAGTTTTAAGTGTATTTTCAGTTCTTTTATTGTAAGATTTTCCAAGCAAACACAATTAGAGATTGGCATAGTGCACTTGTCTGCTATTTAACCTCTAATCTCAGTGATTGTTTAGAGCCAATCCTTATGCATTTCTAATTGAAAGACTCGGTCGGCAAGGTCGGATCCAGGCAGGCTCGAGCACAAAGAAAACAAGCTTTCGGAAAAGATCTGTCGCCACAACATAACATATGCACACTGAGCAAAGTCTTAAAGTCTTCGCTGGGTATGGGGCACGTCACAAACACCCAAACCGATGTGATGAGCCTCGGATTCTGCACAGTCATAAGATTCCATATTAAAGTTTATTGGACCAGCTATTTCCAAAAGGGCTGTAGTGTGTTTTAAATAGCAGACTCTCTCTATTAAAGCCTTCATCGTGTGGCTTTTTGTGGAAATGCGTTGTACATCTGGGCACCACATTGGCTTCCACGGTGGCTGGCTGGCTTTGGCACCCATCATAAGCCCATTACAACCCCGGGCGCCAGCCCTCCAGGAGCCCGAGCGGCGGGCATCACGCCAGACCACTCCACAACCCCAGTCACACTCACTTCAACAAACAGCGGCGAGAGAAACCGGAGACGTGGAGAGTCACTGACCTAATGTTCACTGAAGGCCTTGTTTGCACTGGGAAACATCGTGTGTCGAGACCGACGTGTTGATGTGCGTGAAAACGGGAGCGCCGCTGCGTTTCTGCTTCACTTCAGCGGATGTCGGCGAGTGCCAAACATCCAGGTATGTATGACTGGGTGACCATATATTTCACATGGGCTGTAATAAAGTTCAATTCCAAATGCTCCACTGTTCAACCATTTAAAAATAATTATCTTAATAAATTCCAGGTTTCTCGTCACAAGAGGATTTCAGCTCAGAGGTAACACACACACACACACAGTGTACAAGAACATATAAAACCAAACCAACAACTCAATAACACAGGATTTGCGTTACATTTTCAGTGCATTTCTTGTCGTTTAATACGATGCAAGTTCATTTAAATTATTTTGCATCTAATATTACTATAAATCCTCGGTTTTAAAAAGCTATTTTCGTATCATCTCAGATTATTCATGTGATAAAGCCAAATACTGTTCAGGACCCAAGCTGCAAAAAGCTTTGCTTAGAAAGATCTGTGTTTTTGAACTTAATATTAATGAATTGACTTATGTTTGTTGAAATGCAAGTAGTGTGTGTGTGTGTGACGAGATGCTTTAAGATTATCAGTCATGAATTACCATGACAACACTGGCCTCATCTTAATCTATTAATGTCCAGTTTGACTGTATTTTACTGTACATTGCCGTCTTTCCATAGATCTGTTAAATGCTTTGAAATTGGTGAAATAATGAGGACCACGAAAAAAAAAATAGTGATTCAATTTTTTTTTTAATATTTTTTTACAGAACTGAAGATTTACATCAAAGGGGAGACTGCAGGGAGTGGACTCGAAATTTCTCAATAATCTGTCAAAACTGTACAGCATTTCAACAAGCAGCCTCTGGTTACCATGGAAACATTTACCCTGTCTCCAACACTGTCACATCTTAATGGTTGAGAAGAAAAAAATCACCTAACCGAATGAGGGGGAAAAAAAAGTGTTTCATTCCATAAATCAGTGTTTGTTTGTGATGACGCTCCTCCGATCAAGGTTTGTCTTCTCCGCGGCCATTTTCCCTCCCAGTGCGTTTGTCGTCTCGTGAGATTGTGTTCTCAGGTTTCATACGTACTACTATCAGATCCAGTGATTTCTGAGTGAGGTAATATGTTGGAATGAGAGTAAATGATCAGTTCTTCCTCTGTATGCATGTGTGTGTGTGTCTGTGCATGAGATTTACTCAACCATCCGACAAATTAAAATACACATTTTCCGATGTAGTTGGTTGGGGCTTCAGTGACTACACTGCAGGATAAGGCACGTGACAGTCAGGCTAAGTGTCGCTGTTCTCATCTCGTAATTATTCACATTATAATCCAGTTTCCTCACACTGACCCCTCTGTGCATGAACATAAATAACAAACAAATGAGTTTCCCGTAAGCTGCAGCTCAGTCTCTCTCTGTAAACATGGTTGGGGGAAACGCATGGAGAAGTAAAAATGCAAATCAGTCCTTTCAAAGACTATTATCAACAGATCCAGATGCCAGAAGATGCAACGCTCTTAAAGAGTTTCTGAGTCTTGATTTTTCTCCATTCGTAAAGTCTGGATTGTCCACATCTGTAGATTGGTTTACGTATCAGACAAATGTAGTATGCGAACGAGAGCGCGGTTTCCGATTTCGATGGCTGTTGAGACGCCGCACCCGTGAATGTTCTTCTGAGGATGCAGACGTGTCTCTGTGCAAATGTGAGCATCAGAAGAGGCTGGTTAAGGTGCTCTGCGATGGACTCCGGCACTCGTGAACGTCCAGGCTGCCCGGCACAGAGGTCAGTACGGAGGTGACGGTGGGCATCGTGGGGTTGGTCAGGTCTGTGAGGGTGGTAGGGGTGCTGGACGGACTCATGGAGGCGTTGGAGATCTCCGAGGCGGGTCCGGACGGTGTTCCTCCGGGCATGGTCGACCCGTCCGAAGCCTTGTCCACACCCGTGTTCTCCTGACGCAGGAGGTTTCGTCTGAACTTGGCCCGAGCGTTCTGGAACCAGACCTGCAAACCGAGACGAGGGTACGAGCTCATTTTTTAATTCTTTCGTTCTTTCTATTTACTTTCGATCACAATCTTCATTCCTCTAGTAATTTGTTGCTGAAGTGAATGAATTTGATTAAACGCACTGTAAAAATTAATGCGCTTTATCTAATCGAAACAATTTTGGCAAGAGATTACAAGCAATATTATTTATTCAATTTAACACATTAGAATTGAGTAATAATCAAATGTAGTCCTTAAAAGTTAACCATTTAAAATGAGTAAAACTTAAAAACGTTCATTTAAGTCACCATTGTGGTGATCAGTGTTTGATTTAGGCTTGTTTTAAAATTACGGTGTTCTCCTTCAGTGATTCTGCTTAACATCTGGTGTCTTCAATGTTAAAATATAAATATAAAAAAAAGAGTTCTTAATTAATCTTGTTCAGATATTTTTTGGTGCTCATTTTAAATGGTTAACTTTTAAGGAATTAATTTGATTAATTATTACTCAATTCTAATTTGTTCAATTTAATTAATAATATTGCTTGTAATCTGTTGCCACAATTTTTTTGATTAGAAAAAGCGTATTTAGTTTTACAGTGTGTATTGTACAGCCCATTACTGAAGCCAAAACAACTGATTTCTGACCTGTAGGACGCGCTTGGTGAGACCTGTTTTCTGGGCCAGCTGTTTCAGATCCTTGGCGTCAGGATTGTGGTTGATGGCAAAATACGACTTCATGGTCCTCAGCTGATGGTGTTTAAATGACGTTCTCATGCGCTTTGTCTTCTGGCTGGAGCTGTACTGTGAGTCTCTGTCCATCGGATCGCCATCATTCTCATTGCAGCTCAAAGCTGGATAAAAAAAACAGACAATCGATTAGCTGTGCTCCTGATATTGATCCCAAAGTGTTCTAGTCCAAACATTTCAATAGCTGAACCACAGTATTAAAACTAGACGAGTTTTTTAGTAGTGGGCTTCTACTTTGAATAAGTGCAGAAAGCCTAAACTGAAGCTCCTTCACAATAAATACACTGGATCTGATGATGAGAATGAGGGTTCTTCGATTGCACAAGTGTGTTTAGTCTTGAATCTGACCAGATAAAGCAGCCAGCACCATCATGTTGCTGTGTTTGCAACTTACTGCATGCATAATAATCTGCATTATGCTGTAGTCTTACATCATGCTCTTTTTATCTTTATTATAAAACACATTTGATTCGAAATGCAAATGTTTTGAAGCGTGCAAGTCTGCATTATAATTTATCTCACTTTTTAATGTAAAAATCAACACTGGTGGGTATAGCAACCCCACCCCCCACATATGGCTCTATCTTTGTTTTCTGTTTTTATGATGTCTAGGATTTGATGGTGGAAAAAGCCCACACTATCCATCTTTGGACACAAGTGTTTAGTAGATAGGCCCGTCTGAATGTGTCAGAAATGTGTTTGCGCCAGTTCCAAATTCTTGGCAGAAGTTTATGTGTTGCTAGACGCATGACAGTTCAGAATTATGTTTTCTCTGACAACTACAAATATTAGTCATTGAAAATGGTCTGATCAACACTTCAGATAATTAACCTTGAATGCTTTACAACGCCGCACATGGCGAACAAATGTTTCCTCCTGATATAAATATGGCCATTGAGAAATACTGTCACCTTTACAACAGTTATCTTTACTGAACACAGAATTATTTATGTGCACATTGTAACTGTAGTATTGCAATACTAAAAAGCTGTCTTTTTGTTCTTATTTCTCAGGGTTTGATCTGCTGTCCTTGTATTCGTGCTGTTGTTTAAAGTGTGAGCTGATGGGGGCAGCAATGATCTGACTGTGTCAGAGAGACAGCTAAGTTCACTCACTCTGGTTAACTCCTGTGTTGTCAAAGCGGTTGATCTGATTTCAAAAACTTTCATTTTGACTTTCCTTTAACAATTCCTCACAAGCAGGTTATTCTTACACCAAACAAGACCACAATTTTTGTGATCATTTTGCCAAATTCAATTAACGATGCCTAGACAACAAGATTTACAAAGCAACCAGAGTGTTTGAGTTTAAAGTGATAAAGAAAACATCATTTAGCCTACACATTTTTAGTTTTTATATATAAGGAAAACTCCTGTTAAACTTGTATTTTATAGACTAGTTGTAGTCTTAAATAATAACATGCGATATAGACCAGGACACAATCTGACTAATAAACGATTCTACATTTATTTATTTATTTTTAAAATACGTTTTATTATAATTTCGTTCCTTAATTTTGTATATTGCTTTATGCCAGTATATTTTGAATATTCGTGAAGAAAAAGGACATCGTCGACTCGTATTTGATTCAACTTTTTGTAGAGCAAAACCCATAAATGAATTCGTCTGAATTTGCTTTGAAAACCTGAAGTCTTTCTTTCTTTCTTTCTTTCTTTCTTTCTTTCTTTCTTTCTTTCTTTCTTTCTTTCACTTGTATTTAATCTTCTGGAGGTCTCGACTAGCATCTAAGCCATTTTCCACTTGTCAGTCTCTGTAGTCGTCATCATTCCTCTGTTTGGTCCTCAAGCAGGGGCCCAAATGCCCCGCTGAGGGGCCCGAAATGCCCGAGCGAACAAGTCACGTTGTTCTAAATTGTTCAGCACAAGCTCGAGTGCTTAAGTAGAATCTGTGATGTGTGTCGATTGTCTTAAAAGTGGCGCATTTTTTCCTTTTACGTAGTAAAGAGGTGAACTTGTATTTGTCGTTTCTTGGGCAAAATTTTTGTATTTAAAATGTGCCTACACGGAAAAATTCGATATGAAGCGTTTAGTGAATTAGGCTACTAGGCTATATTGCTAATTAAGGATTGCGGGCTTTCATAAAAACACCACCACGTGCTTTATAAACGCAAGATATCTTCTCAAACGAATTAGGATGACAAAGTCTAATAAAACAAAACAATAGCAACGAAATATTGCCGTTTAAATATATAGATTCTTTTTCCCAAACGAGGACTGCATTCAGAAATGCTATTTTAAATATTTCCCGCCTGGTTAGAAAGCAGTTTATTTATTGCACGTGCAGGGTTGCAATTATAACAATACAATTATTTACAGTCGGTATAGTTAGCTAATAGTAGCCTATTGTTGAAACGACATTTGACTGTATAGGCCTTGTAAATTCATCATCATGCAGTTGGCCAGGTTTCTTTCTTTGTCTTGCACTGAAACGATTTCGTTAGGTAGACTAGTGCACCCCAAAAAGTTTTATAAACCTGGAAATTCCCCGAAATCGCAGTAAGTGGGCATTACTACGCGCTCTTAAAAAGTTGTGCAACATCAGATAGGAAATCGGCTTGCACCTCGTGCCAAATAAAAATGAAAAACGAATGCAAGGAATAAAACTATAGCAGTTAACCAGCAACAGCAAAACGCCAATAATACTCTCACCTGCATTATAAGCAGCCAAGTCCGCTCCGGGCCCAGGGCTCTTCCTCTTTCGGGGCCGGCCCTTCTGCACCGTGTTCACGCCGTTATAATAAGACAGTCCTAGAGGGCCCGTGCTGCCCAGTCCTTTATTAGACGCTACATCCGTGTGATTGAAATGCGTGGGGAAGTCTCCCTGGATGAGCGTTTCAAAGTGTAGCCTGCAGTACACCAGACTGTCTTTCATGCCGAAGTGGTCCCCAGTCGTCAGCATTTTGTTGCAAGTCGTGCAGGTGAAACAGTTCAAGTGGTACACCAAATCCCTGGCCCTCATGACCATTTCCGAGGCCGAGATCCCGAGGTGGCACCGGGCACATCTCTGTACCGAAAACCTTCTGCGGGAGAATAGAGCAGCTGTGACCTTTCAGATCACTTCAACCAGAAGGTGAGTCCACCACTCACCAGCCTGACATTAAATGCGCTGCTTTTCATAATAACCTTTGGAGGAATTGTAATTTGTAAATTATTTCATCTGAAATACATGTTGAGGAGAGGCCTCAAACAGCAGGATGCATGAACAAATAGAGTTAACTCGTGCAGTGGAATTCAGTCTCGCCAATAAATAATTGTTAAATAACCCACAATTTAGATCGACGTGTGCTGGAGCCTAATTTGATCGTGGAAATGAGTAAAGCCTTCACTTATATGATTATCTTAATAGGCCTCTCGCCTCCCTCTGATTATTAAATTGTACAATGACATACAGAATCAGTGCACGGTCAGATAAATATCATCCAAACATCACACAGTGGCGCTTTTGGATTTGCTGCTTTCTTTTTTCCAACAAAGATAATGTTAAGATCAAGCTCTTGAGGTAAATCGTCTTGGCATTTTTGTTTTGTTTTATAATGACGTTCAAAATCACTTTACACTGCAAAATATACGCAGACACAACTCGGATTTTTTTTTTTTTTACGTTAGCCTATATGCTAGTAGTTTCTGAATTATTGAATTGAACGAAATATTAAATTGCATCATGACGTCTTCACAAGTAGCAATATCTAGACAAAAAAATGGCATTTTGCTATACAGGATGTTTCGTTAATTTAAACAAAAACGTTCAATTTTAGGCAAAAATCATGCCTCGAGGCTAATATAAGTACTTTCTGTATTTTAGTAATTAATTTAAACGAACGACGTGTTTACAAGCAATATCATCTACAAAAAAAAAAAAGTAAGCTATGCAATAAAATTAGTTACGCCTTGTCTGGGGTTTTGCATTTTATAGGCTAATGACGAAACCACGTCTCACACACAAAAATATAGTTTACAGGCAAAAAGTAGGCTAAGTAATTTGCTACTACATGTTTAGCCTTTTAATTATTTATCCACAAGGTAAAGCGAAGGATGTGAGTTGCTCACCTGTAATAATCTTCTTTGCAGTAGATGCTTCCGTCTTTGCTGAAGCAGGTGAGCTCAGACTCCAGATTGAGTTTACACTCGCAGCACTTCAGACAGCGCATGTGCCACTGCTTGTCCACGGCGAGCAGGTAATAGCGATCCGAGATCTTTCCTCCGCAGCCCGCGCACAGAGCCAGCCGGTCCCCGCTCATGGAAGGCATGTTCTGCACAAACACACAATCACACGACAACATTATCTCTTATGCTTTACAAATCATTTAACAGCAGTATGGTAAAAGATAAAATATGCATAGTGTGTATCTAAAGTGCTCTGTAAACACTTGGCTATTTTACGCATTTTCTGATTAAAAATGTCCAAAGATTGAGGAATTACTAGTGTACAGAATGGGAGGAGCGTGAGATCAAATTCAGAATAGGAGTGTATTCACCATTGATAAGTTTTTAATGTTTCCAGTTACAACGGGAAACCACGCTTAAAAAAGAAATAACCGCAAGAATTGATTATGCATGCTTACATGTTTTTATTTTATTTAATTAACAAGCTTTTGTAAAAATGTGAAAATTGTGTAAACAAATTAATCAAAGAGTGCGCTCGTTTTATTATGTTTACGTTCGGCGTGTTGTGTGGCCTTAAATACACATTGGATACATACTCGTAATAATAAAAATGAGTAGCCTAATAAATATATGATTTTGTTCTTAATAATTACTTTATTTGTAATTTTGGGTTTGCCACCGTTAAAAAATGGCAGTGTTAGAAATGTTAAAATAGTTTTAAGCATTCAAAGTTCATTGTTGCCAAAGAAACTGATAAGAAGTAATTTTAATGCAAAGGAATTAACCGTAAGGTTCGACATAGTCTCTTTTTTGTTGGTTATCATACGGCACAAAACATTGTCAATTTATTTAAGTTCAATTATAGCCCCTGAAAATTATTTTACCATAATTAACTCACTCAAATGTTATGAAAAGAGAAATGCATTTTTATATGGTGAATTTCTCATCTCTTAAAGTTGAGCAGCCCTGCATAAGGATTTGTAAAATAGGAATTTCCTATAAATGCAATCTGTGCAAAACCGAACAGGGATTTTCTTGCTCGCCAATGCATTGATATTTCACCATTTCTATCGAATAATCAGTTGAAATTAAACAGAAATGTACCCCATTAAAAACTGAAAGGCCTATAGTAGAATAGCCTATCATAGATTTATAACAATTTGCAATCCACCCATGGCAAAAGATTCACAAGCAATGCGTTGGAGACCAGGCCTATGATTTTGGCTTCGAAGAAGTTTGAAGTTTGTTTAAATGGACAAGGTCGAAAATCCCGTCTTTGGGCCTCTATATAGCACTGTTTGAATAACGGTTCAGTTAAAATAGGCTGTTATCATTTCCAAGCAAGCGCCTGGAGCGAGAGGCATGGCTTTCTCCTACCGTCTCTGTTTCCCCCATATCTATAGCCGAGCTGATAGTCGCCGAGTCGCTCTTTCCTCTCCGCTCCATTTCTTCCAGAACACCATGCATCTCGCCTCCAGGCAGACCGTGGAAAAGCATCGTTGCCGCAGATGAGACCGAATAGCACGTGTTTCCGTCAGATCGGCAACCCAAGATTTCCGTGAGACGCACTTCTAGCCCTGTGCAGTTCATATGACCTCTTTCTCTCTCACGCTAAATAATTCCCGGTCGGAGAATCTGATCGCTCTTAACGCTATTCGTTTATCAGAAATGTCAACTCCGTATTCTGATAGATTCTTTGAAATGCATCAGAGAAATGAGATCGCAGAGCATGCACCCGGTACGGGATCGGTTTAGCCTATGAGAGCATTCCGGGGCTTTGAGGACATACCAGCTACCGAAGCCCCTCTACATGTGTGACACTGGA
>NW_024121321.1:30554578-30612809 GCF_016745375.1 Pimephales promelas | reverse complement strand
ATAAGACAGTCCTAGAGGGCCCGTGCTGCCCAGTCCTTTATTAGACGCTACATCCGTGTGATTGAAATGCGTGGGAAGTCTCCCTGGATGAGCGTTTCAAAGTGTAGCCTGCAGTACACCAGACTGTCTTTCATGCCGAAGTGGTCCCCAGTCGTCAGCATTTTGTTGCAAGTCGTGCAGGTGAAACAGTTCAAGTGGTACACAAATCCCTGGCCCTCATGACCATTTCCGAGGCCGAGATCCCGAGGTGGCACCGGGCACATCTCTGTACCGAAAACCTTCTGCGGGAGAATAGAGCAGCTGTGACCTTTCAGATCACTTCAACCAGAAGGTGAGTCCACCACTCACCAGCCTGACATTAAATGCGCTGCTTTTCATAATAACCTTTGGAGGAATTGTAATTTGTAAATTATTTCATCTGAAATACATGTTGAGGAGAGGCCTCAAACAGCAGGATGCATGAACAAATAGAGTTAACTCGTGCAGTGGAATTCAGTCTCGCCAATAAATAATTGTTAAATAACCCACAATTTAGATCGACGTGTGCTGGAGCCTAATTTGATCGTGGAAATGAGTAAAGCCTTCACTTATATGATTATCTTAATAGGCCTCTCGCCTCCCTCTGATTATTAAATTGTACAATGACATACAGAATCAGTGCACGGTCAGATAAATAGGCTATCATCCAAACATCACACAGTGGCGCTTTTGGTTTTGCTCCTTTCTTTTTTCCAACAAAGATAATGTTAAGATCAAGCTCTTGAGGTAAATCGTCTTGCCATTTTTTGTTTGTTTTATAATGATGTTCAAAATCACTTTACACGGCAAAATATACGCAGACACAACTCGGATTTTTTTTTTTTTTTTTTTTTTTTTTTTACGTTAGCCTATATGCTTAGTTTCTGAATTATTGAATTAAACGAAATATTAAATTGCATCATGACGTCTTCACAAGTAGCAATATCTAGACAAAAAAAATGGCATTTTGCTATACAGGATGTTTCGTTAATTTAAACAAAAACGTTCAATTTTAGGCAAAAATCCAACCCGATCTCACGACCAAGTCGTACGAATTCGACGAATGATTAAAAAGTGGCTAATTCGTAACAATTCATACGACCTCACTCGTACGAATTAATACGATTTTGCTAAATCGTACATATTTTACGAATTGGCCAATTCGTATGAATTCGTACGAATGACCTACCCCTTACCCCGCCCCTAAACTTAACCATCACGTGGGTTAAGACAAATCGTACGAATTAGTACGAGTGAGGTCGTACGAATTAGTACGAATTAGCCACTTTTTAATCATGCGTCGACTTCGTACGAATTGGTCGTGAGATAGTGTTGCAAAAATCATGCCTCGAGGCTAATATCAGTACTTTCTGTGTTTTAGTAATTAATTTAAACGAACGACGTGTTTACATGCAATATCATCTACAAAAAAAAGGCTATGCAATAAAATTAGTTATGCCTTGTCTGGGGTTTTGCATTTTATAGGCTAATGACGAAACCACGTCTCACACACAAAAATATAGTTTACAGGCAAAAAGTAGCCTAAGTATTTTGCTACTACATGTTTAGCCTTTTAATTATTTATTATCCACAAGGTAAACGTCACTGTTGAAGCGAAGGATGTGAGTTGCTCACCTGTAATAATCTTCTTTGCAGTAGATGCTTCCGTCTTTGCTGAAGCAGGTGAGCTCAGACTCCAGATTGAGTTTACACTCGCAGCACTTCAGACAGCGCATGTGCCACTGCTTGTCCACGGCGAGCAGGTAATAGCGATCCGAGATCTTTCCTCCGCAGCCCGCGCACAGAGCCAGCCGGTCCCCGCTCATGGAAGGCATGTTCTGCACAAACACACAATCACACGACAACATTATCTCTTATGCTTTACAAATCATTTAACAGCAGTATGGTAAAAGATAAAATATGCATAGTGTGTATCTAAAGTGCTCTGTAAACACTTGGCTATTTTACGCATTTTCTGATTAAAAATGTCCAAAGATTGAGGAATTACTAGTGTACAGAATGGGAGGAGCGTGAGATCAAATTCAGAATAGGAGTGTATTCACCATTGATAAGTTTTTAATGTTTCCAGTTACAACGGGAAACCACGCATAAAAAAGAAATAACCGCAAGAATTGATTATGCATGCTTACATGTTTTTATTTTATTTAATTAACAAGCTTTTGTAAAAATGTGAAAATTGTGTAAACAAATTAATCAAAGAGTGCGCTCGTTTTATTATGTTTACGTTCGGCGTGTTGTGGCCTTAAATACATATTGGATACATACTCGTAATAATAAAAATGAGTAGCCTAATAAATATATGATTTTGTTCTTAATAATTACTTTATTTGTAATTTTGGGTTTGCCAGCGTTAAAAAATGCTAGTGTTAGAAATGTTAAAATAGTTTTAAGCATTCAAAGTTCATTGTTGCCAAAGAAACTGATAAGAAGTAATTTTAATGCAAAGGAATTAACCGTAAGGTTCGACATAGTCTCTTTTTTGTTGGTTATCACAGATATTACGGCACAAATTTATTTAAGTTCAATTATAGCCCCTGAAAATTATTTTACCATAATTAACTCTCTCAAATGTTATGAAAAGAGAAATGCATTTTTATATGGTGAATTTCTCATCTCTTAAAGTTGAGCAGCCCTGCATAAGGATTTGTAAAATAGGAATTTCCTATAAATGCAATCTGTGCAAAACCGAACAGGGATTTTCTTGCTCGCCAATGCATTGATATTTAACCATTTCTATCGAATAATCAGTTGAAATTAAACAGAAATGTACCCCATTAAAAACTGAAAGGCCTATAGTAGAATAGCCTATCATAGATTTATAACAATTTGCAATCCACCCATGGCAAAAGATTCACAAGCAATGCGTTGGAGACCAGGCCTAAGATTTTGGCTTCGAAGAAGTTTGAAGTTTGTTTAAATGGACAAGGTCGAAAATCCCGTCTTTGGGCCTCTATATAGCACTGTTTGAATAACGGTTCAGTTAAAATAGGCTGTTATCATTTCCAAGCAAGCGCCTGGAGCGAGAGGCATGGCTTTCTCCTACCGTCTCTGTTTCCCCCATATCTATAGCCGAGCTGATAGTCGCCGAGTCGCTCTTTCCTCTCCGCTCCATTTCTTCCAGAACACCATGCATCTCGCCTCCAGGCAGACCGTGGAAAAGCATCGTTGCCGCAGATGAGACCGAATAGCACGTGTTTCCGTCAGATCGGCAACCCAAGATTTCCGTGAGACGCACTTCTAGCCCTGTGCAGTTCATATGACCTCTTTCTCTCTCACGCTAAATAATTCCCGGTCGGAGAATCTGATCGCTCTTAACGCTATTCGTTTATCAGAAATGTCAACTCCGTATTCTGATAGATTCTTTGAAATGCATCAGAGAAATGAGATCGCAGAGCATGCACCCGGTACGGGATCGGTTTAGCCTATGAGAGCATTCCGGGGCTTTGAGGACATACCAGCTACCGAAGCCCCTCTACATGTGTGACACTGGACCCTCCTATTTCTTCCTGAGTAACTTTCAGTACCACATTTTGGACATGCATTTGTCAGCATAAGATCTCAGTTTTTCGTTCTTGTCTTTTCAGAAATCAGTCTTGGAGCGTGTCTGCTGCAGCTCATAACACAAAAACAATCCGTTATTTCATCGCCGAAGAATAAAAAAATATATAATCCCGAAATGCTTGGGAGGAACGACTACAGTGACGATTCAGATTCTGCAAGTGGTTATATCTTCATCCTCCTCCACGACAGTTTGTCATCACACTCATACACACGCACCAAAAATGTCCAACTTCAGTAGGCTTCAGCTTGGATACGGGTAAAAATCAGCTTAAAGGTTTGCTCTAACAAATGAGATGGTTGTCCTGTATAGAGCTTTCTGTGATGAGAGCCTGTTGTTGCTGGTCCCGAATGCCGTAGGATCAGCCTGTAAACGATTGAGAAGGAGGAGGAGTTGAGGACACTTTTGGTTTGTATAATCCAGTGAAGACAGTGAGGTTCCCTGCGCTCTTCCCTCTCCAAACGTGAGCAAACCCAACGCGCCTTTTCTACCGGGACTTTGACGTCACGCCGTTCCGTTCGTGATTATTGGCTGTTCGAACTCTTGATATACTCGCTGTATCGAATTGTTGCAGGGATTTTAATGTCAGCTGGACCATAATTTGATGGTAACTCAAGACTTTCTCAAATGATGTGATGTTTTTGTTTTTCAATTATCTTTTTTATATAGCTTACAAAACTTTAGTAATTCAGACAGTTTTAATTATTTTTTTTGTGTGACATTAGCCTTAATATGATCGACTTTTTTTATTTAACTTTCGTGAAATGGACATTCCACGTCTTTGTCTTAAGTGACAAGTGAATCGCTCCAATTTGTGATTTGATTTCATGAATTCCTAAGCTTGCTTTTTATCCGCCGATGTCTTATGCGATGTATCTAGTGCGATATGATCGTAATAATTTATTTATTTTGAACTGTGGTTTGAACCCCATTGTTTTTCGGATTGATCTGCTTTACCAGACACCTCGGGCCCGGACAGATCCCCGTGACTGGTTAAAACAAAAGGATCCAGAATAGCGGGAATAGCCTCTGTCTTAGGCTACTGACAGCAGTGCTACAACTCAGACTCTCTGTGAGAAGTGCAATTAACGCCATGTCACCGTGAATTCGGCTTTTTCGTCAATCTAACCTGCTTTTTGCCCCTTTTATTGTTCTAAAAACGTCGCCGAAGATGCATTATAATTCCTACTAATAATCTCCTTCATGTGCATGGTTTTCCTCACATTTTTTTTTTTCACATTTTAATTATTTTTAATGCCATTCTGTCAGCATTTTATTTTTCCCCAAAACTCCTAAAAAGCTTTCTTTGAGACTATTATACTCGGTCTTTAAAAAATCTCTATGAGGTGAGTGTTTAGAAAGCAATGAATATATCGGATCATCCATTATTGATGGCCGCCCTCTTTTGTACCTCATACCGACTGCTGTGAGCCACTGCTTCCAAATCCCAAACGGCCACATATTTGTTTTACTTATCCAGTCCATCCAGTATAAAAGGTGATTATTCTAACAACGCAAAGAGAGACAGTTCTCTTATATGTGAACCATGCAGGAGACTAAAGAAAAACGGATAGAAGCACGAAACAAATTACATTTAGTTGAGGATATCAAAGTTCAGTCACATTTTTATTTGACATTCTGAACAAATTTTTGCGAGGGTGTTTTCGGGTGCTCATTTAAGTTTTGGGTTTTGTTTTTACTCTATTAATTCATGAAGCACTCTTAATTGGCGCTCTGAACTTAATTGGCGAGACAGTATTAATTTCGAGCCCTAGAGAGCAGCGGACCTCAGAAACAAGCCAGTGGGAGACAAAGTCATACAGCCCCCACGTGACTCGCGTTTTAACAAATGAGAGTTCGAAGCAAATATAAATTGATTTTTAAATGCCACTGCATGGCAGAGTTAACATAGCTTTGATGCTCCGTAAAAACATTCAAATGATTTTATATGTTGTATGGCTATTGTGAGGTCCGTATGTTAGCTTCAAAATACACTTGCTTTATCAAAATTAAAACCTAGGCTAGTTTAAATATTAAAAGTTTTAATAACAAACACACACTTTGTTTGTTCGAACAGCATATTCGCTTTCGGCTTCCTCTTTACATTTAGTGACACGAAGGTTTTGTATACGTTCCACGAAAAAAACTGGTGCAAATGTTTTCGTGCAAAAGTTTTGAAGGGGCCGAAATACTGAAAATGCTCAGTAATTATGTCTATAATACATCACGTTTAATATAGTCTCTTTGCTACATTTTTAAACCTATTAAAAATGTGGATAGGTTAAATTACAGTAAACAAAGTCATTGAATGCCATGTTTAAATCGAAATCCTCATTTCAAGAAGCTATAGCCTAAGAAAAGAGCTTGTTAGTTGCTCAAGACTGTAAAAATTGTCATGCTCTTGTTTAATCTTCAAAAACCTTCAATAAGACAACCTGAGAGTAAGTGTGTTTCCGAGCAGCACAACAGATTAAGGATGGCATTAACTCTGACACATTATCAGCTTGTGTCTTATAAACAAACACCTGGCTTTTTGACAAGATCTCGAGCTCCACACACACAGTGCTGGGAAATGTAACCGCAGGGAATTGTGTATTTTTACTCAGTCCTGCAAACGAAGAAACTAGCAAACATTCTTTAAAAACTGACCTTTGATTGCATGTGGCTCATAGTGATGGCATAGTAGCTATTTGAAGGATGTAGTCGATAGTCATTATATTGTTCTTGAAGGGTATGACACGGGTTCAGCTCATTGAATAAGGAGATGTCACTCCCGCTTGTCTGAAGCATTCAAACACATTAAGATGAAAATTATATGATGGAATTTAACCCTAATTTACAACTGACCTACTGATGTGTGACATTGTCTAAAAAATCGTTTTCTACACAGCAGTTTATTAACAAGACGGACATGCTGAAGAGAAAACAACAGTTGTCCTTAACAGGCCATAACTTGTTTATGCAGTAGCCTATAAGTGTGCTATAATTTCCAATTGCGGGAACATACATGGGAATAAGCACACTTTTGTGCGCTGATCCAAATATTTAGGCTATACCCGCCATCCTTTCCAAAAAAAGTACGCTGGCCTGTCAGAAGAGAAACAGGTGCAGCTGTTTATGTAGAGTGACAAATATACCAGTGACAATTTGCCACAGGCCTGGCAATCATGACTCGGGCCCATTGAGCTGCATGATCTGAACAACGATAGTAGCCAATAGTAGGCTAATAGGGGTAGACATAAAACTAAAAGTAGCCTACCCACATCATTGAAGGGCAGGCGTTAATATTAAAGTTTTATTGCATAAATATGAAAAGGCATGTTAAGCTCCCAAATCCTTATGCAAATGAAATCCTGTGTAATACCCTTAATTGAATACATGCATATTAATAATGTGCGCTCTCTGTCTTATACATTAAACATTTCAGTGCGGGATATCTTGCGTGTTCGAAATATTTCGTGAATCTGTCAAATTTAATAAAAATAAAAAATGCGGGTACAAAAGACATACAAAATAGACTAGGCCTACATAAAACACTTCTAACCCTACGCGTTTATTAGTAGTGTGCGAATTATGAATTTAGCACCCCCACCCATTACATATTTTAGCTAAGGCTTGAAAAAGGATGTCAAACAAACAATAGGCTGTATGCGTCAGCAGGTTTTCAACGTAGGCCTACGACTACAAGTTAGATTGCACAGCTATTTTCAGTAGTCGCGAAATAAAATCTGGAGTTCGCCAGGGGGAGGTAACCATAACAACAGTAGGCTACACGGTGCACGCGCTTCCATTAGGCTACTATTAGTATCGCGTGGTGCATAAACATCACAAGTCACTTTGTATAACTTTATGAATTATATGATAAAATATGCCTATTACATTTTGAAATTTTTTAGAAACAACTTTGTGTTATGATTAAAAACTTAACTCATTTGCCTTAATTTACACCAAATTGCAAATTGCAATGCGTGAGTCAAACATCGACAGATTATGCCCTAAAATTACTTTTGCATTTAGACCTACTGCATTTAATAATAGCCTATTGTAAAACAATAAAAGCGTAAAAACATTGTAAAACATTACAAATTTAGCAGACGTTTAAAATTGTCTTTAAAAGGTCGAACCTCTGAAATATAGCTATAGCTCTACGCACACTCTTTATTTGTTTTGTCAGACACTGTCTCTGATTTCACAAACCTCTGCTTCATGTTCCTCAGTGCTGTTTCAGTCAGATCTAATAACTGGAGCTCGTGTTTAATATGGTTTTTTGTACTCAAACACCTGGGAAACCGAGCGCGTTTTGTCTGCCGCCTTTGTATCTCTCCCCGTGATAATTCTATCCAGCTCTGATCAAACCACAGATATTTCTGTGCTGAGATTTGGGGCTTTCGCCACGAACGAATAGAGCAACGCTAGCTATTCCCGGTGAACGGATCGGTAATCTTTTATCCATGGAATCTGGGCTGGAAAAAAAATGTTATAGTAGACCTACATTTTTTTTATTAAAGGACATCTTATAAAAAGGAAATCAATTATACAAATTAGTTAAAAGCAAAAGAAATTCCTTTTGCACAACTAGATAGACTCAACGCATTAGACATGACTAAAATGGACCATGAAATCTGTCGGCTGTCTTGAGCGCGTTCTCTCTGCTCTGAATTAAAAGTGGATATAGCCTAGTGCTGTTTCGTGGCCCTTCTTTTAACTTGTTAATGAGTTCAAGCTTTGGCCTTTACCTTCTGTCTGAATCAGATTCTTCCGATGAGGTGTGAGAACGGAAACTGGGGACACAAGACTGATGCTGACTGAGCTCAAGATGGACGAGAGGAACGATTATTTATGCTGGACTATTGCCCGAATATATTATATATTTGCAATACTATCTCGAGCAAAGCTCTTTTATTTTATTTGAAAAACAGAGAAACTTTAATTCAGATTGACTTTTAATTAGAGAAACAACACTAGTTTCTTATTTTATATTTACAGGCTTATTATTAGGCTATTAATAACCTATGCACCCTTTTAGTAAAAAAAAAAATGCATGTGTAATTGATGAAAATCATTTGAAACGTGAAAAATAGACGTGTTGAAGGAGGTCGTCGCTCGAGTCTTTCTGTCTGTAGTCGTGTTAATTAGACAGTGCATTATAGGGAGAGATCAGCGTCTCTCTCTCTCTCTCGACCAAATATTGTTGCGACTGGTTTCCTCATGTTCTGACATCCAGGCTTTAAAAGATTGCATTGACACAGTGCAAGATCAAAGAATAATTTGTCTAAATAGGATTAAGGCGATTCAAAGATAGTAGACACATCAGCTTTATTGGCATTTACTGCTAATAAAAGGGCTTGCACGCATAGCTAAGAGTTCATAATGAAAGTGTATAGATAACCTAATTATTGCACTTAAAATCCTAGACACTTTCATTATGTGTATGTAGTCTGTTTTACATTGGTCTCTTTCAAATCCGTTGACTAATTAAAAGTGAAAAAGTGAGGTTCTAGTTAATTCCCCAGGTATCGCGATATTTAAGAAGTGTGATTACATGCGTCATGCGGAGGAGCGCGCGATCAACGTCCATTTTGAGATGTCGCCTCAGAATTTTATCAAGGAGAATTACGAAAAGTGAGTCTCGAAGGCCATTATAAACATCCAAACTTAGTAAGTAATGTTTTATACGCTGAGGGCATATGGCAACCAAACCAATTAGATGTAGGATATAGTGACCATTCGGCTCGTGCATGCCCATTAACGGCTGTGTCATTATACAGTCACACCATTTGGAATTGATTATAGATTAGCTCGAGATTGCCACTGCCTCCTACTTCTAATATTAACCTGTCAATCTGGGGCTAAAAAACCAGAGGAAACTGGGGTTTAAGCAGATAGGGTGTACATTAATTAAGGGAGAGTATGGGCTGAATTTCTTAAATATGTAACACCTGTAGATAAACATCCCAATTGAACTAAAGTGAGGTTATGCTCATTCATTAATGGATATGACCAAAGTAAGTGTACTGTGATCTTTAAAAACATCAATAATTACCTGGAGTCTTATTGATCGTTTTGCAACTTAAACATCCTAAAACTCAGACCGCAATATGGCGGACAAAGCCAAGAGAGATGCATTGGAAACTTTTAAGTTTGTTCTTCCAATCATTATTCATGAGGATAAACATGCACAGAAAGAGCTTTGCAAAGCAACGTAAGCTTTTAGCCCGTCTTCTCGGTTTTGTCCCACACTTTTGGAGAACCTCTGGCTCAGTTTAGAGAACATTTCTTTTGTTTGCCTCCATCCTTTCTCTGACTATTTGTCCCTGTAAGAGCAGTGTGAGCTTCTTTCCAGCATCTGCGGGCTGGATTAGCCAGAGGAGACGGAGCTTGTATTATATCCTGAAGGGGCTTGTACTGTAAAGGTTCACTACAAGTTCCCTCTCCTTGCTTTTCTCCTCCTAAACATACCGCCGACTTGAATGGGAGGATAACTCTTTGTTAACAGGGCAACTATTAACTCACATGGAGTTAATCAGAGTCAGTGGAATGGTGTACGTATTAACATCTGAATGGGCCATAGTCTCCACTCTGGTCTGCTTTATATGGTGGGTCCTCAAAAGAGACAAGGCTTTGCGCTTTAAATACTTCCTACTTCCCAGTATTGGTTGGCCTGGAAGAGAAAGCTGTGTTTAAAAGTAAACACTTACCAAAAAAAAAAAAAAACCCACTTCCTGTGCGTGCTAATGCTAATGTCACTGTTATCCAGATCCAGGATTCTGGATCCGAAGTAGATGAATAGTGTTTGATCTTTGACATCCATAAAATGCTCACATCCAGTCCTAACATGCTGTAAAAAGACTGTCTTTAAGGATTCTGTCTTTAAAATCGCAGCCAGTGACGCCATTTACAACTGAGAGGAAATTTGGAGAAGCTGGCGAGCAGTTTTGGTTTCTTTCTAAAAATGGACAGAGCCGTGTTTAATTGCGAAAATATTCCAGAGCGTACATGTGCTCTCCGACAGCAGTGCTGGTCAAAGACAATGTGTCTGAGCTTTAGGTGCACAGATAGTGTTGACCTCCTCATTCAGACCCATGGCCCGCCGAACAGGAGGAAACACTAATTAACATCTTACAGCTCTCATTTGTTCTCAACACCACTGGAGAAACAGAGTGTGAAAGCGCCTGTGCGTAGTTGTGTGTGTGTGTGTGTGGTTACATATAAAGCGAGTAAACAAGCTATGTAGGAAAATGATAGTGACATGCAATGCTCTCTTCTAACGTTTTGAGCTCGTTTTGCTATAAATAACTCCGCCAACAAAGTGACGTGCTTGATACTAATGCCTGATGTCTTTCCAACTTTTGCAGAGAGCATCTTCCAGAAGTTTGACCCTGTGCTGCTCCCAGTTTGGCCTCCTGTAGAAGTTTCCAACACGTTCTCATCCCAAGACGTCATCTAACTGACGCTTTTGACCATACGTCAACATCCAACGTTTTAGGGTACCCTTTAGCGTCAGTTAGATGACGTGGGTAGGTTTAGGTCTGGGGTAGGATCTTGGGATGAGATCGGTAGGGTTGGGTATCGTTTGAATTTGAACGATTCTGATTCCGATTCCTTGTTTCGATTCCCGTTCCTGACGATTCTCGATTCCGATTCTTTTAAGAGGCGGGGTCAAAAAAGTTTAGCTAACCTTGCTAACCAACGGTCTTTCTGAAGGAAATACTCCTTTAGTCACAAATTTAGCATTTTGCCGAGATTTTGTTATTTTTAGAAAAGTGAAGCCACACTTTGGATCGCCGACGCAAGCTACTCATGTTCGAATCGCGCGGTTATGCCAACACTTCTTCGTTGGTGTCGCTCAGCGGTTTCTTCTTCCGCTCGGCGGACTGTGAATATTGAAACTAGGAATCGAAATTTTAACTTTTGAACAAAAAGTTAGTCCCGATGCCAATCGATACTCGATTCTCGATACCCAACCCTAGAGATCGGGCTGAAGTTTCAGCTCAGGACGTCATCGGGGATTACACGAGAAGGCTAATGTTGTGTAAATTTCCCAAATGTCTATATGGTATCAGCTCCTCTGTTCTCCTCTGATTAGCTCGGCATGGTCTATTTGCTAAACCGGTGGCCCCGTCCTCTCGAAGGCCTCGCTTATTTGTTCTTGATCATTTTATTGAGTCGCTGGATTGTTGTCGGGGGAAAGTAAAGCTGATGTGGAAACGTAGACTTAGTGGGATTTATCCATGGGAGTGAAAAGGGCCTTTTTCTCTGGTTTTGTTGGTTTAAACCTTGTCTTACCAGCCACCCCCCCCCCTTCCACCCACCAGCCTAAAAGCTTTTGACATCTTCATCTAGTTCACAGTGGGCAGGCTTTGTTTGCTCTTGTCAGGAGAGCGGATGGGGTTTTGCCCCTGTGAGCATAGTGGCACAAGCGCAGGACTTTGCCGTGGACGAAAAGGGAAGGGGGTTGGAGGGGGGCGGCTTCTCCGCTCCAGCTCGGGCCAAAAGCGGGGCACCCCCTCCTCTTTCAGATCCCCACAATATGGTCATTGTCCGGCTGTGAATAACGTGGCCACTCCGGCGATGTGGGCCGCTTTGACTATGAACCAGATTTCTTTCTTCAGCGTGAAAGAAGTCTAATCCATGTAAATATGGGGATTCTGTAGATAGAGCTTTTGCTGCGGAGAGTGGGGTGGGGGGTGAGAGGGAGGGTCAGCAATTTAACCTTTGACCTGACAAATAAGGAGCATGAAAGTTCCAGAATTGGCAGACAAAAAGAGGCTCCCGCGGCTGATTGAGTTTTCTTTGTGCCGCTCTGCCGTACGAGGCTGACTGACAGATGACATGTTGTGAAGACGAAGCTGGGTGCATCACTGTACATGAGAGGTGAGCGAACGGTTTGTTTTTCTCTCTTTCGAGGATTTTATCGTTTAACCGTGGTGGCGATCTGGCCAATGCCAAACCATGAACTCAAGTCAAAAGCCTGTTTTCCTCGTACAGCCTGCATCTTGCACTCTTAAAACGGTTTTAGTGTTCTTTGAATATAACGTTCCAGAAACCCCCACAAACACACAACACCCAAATGTCACTTGTAAAACATCAAGGGAGTCATAACATAGCTGGTAAAGACACAAAACATTGCTGTTAGCCCCGATGTGTGATATCGCTATGTTTACAATGGCGCATGGAAAAAATGCCCCCCCTTTTTATCTGTAAAAAAAAAAAAAAAAAAAAAAAAAAAGTAAGGCATTTTACTCTTGTGAGCTTAAAATAGTAATAAAGATCTCAACATTTTAGGATCATAAATACACTAAAAAGTTTATCAATTGTGTTAAACTTCAAAAGTTCACTCAAACATGTAAATTCTGCCATCATTCATCATAAAAGAAGATATTTTGGAAAACATTTTTTTTGCTTCACAGTAGAAATAAAGTCAAACGGGTTTGGAAGGACTGGACCGTAAGTGAAGAATAGCAAAATTGTAATTTTTTGCAAGAACTCTGTCTTTAATATGGGCAAATAATGTGGTTGAAAACACCCAGGTAGTTGTTCATTGAATCTCTGACTAAAACCAGTGTGTGTGAGTGTGTCATAGTGACCCCACCTCATCCAGACCTGTTCCTTTCATGACTTCCTTCCTGCTTTTAGGGTTTTATCGTTTCCTCTGGGAGAAGACAGTTTAAGAGGCTGTCTGATCGGTTCTTGCGTGATGCGTGTACTAGATCAATCAATTACGGATCTGTTCTAATGTACTTTAAATATAGATATGTATTTGTTCTGCATGCCATTTTGTGAGTGATAAAGCTTCATTACAACCTTGTAATGCAACTTTGCCGGACAAAGCTAGTGAATATGTGTGTGTCAGTTTGTGCATGAGAGAGCGTGTTTGTGAGAGCCTTGATTGGCTTGTATGTTTTCTTTTCCTTTCATGTGTTTTTAGTCTCCAGTGCTTTGTTCCTTTTATAATTACAGCAGTGTTCTCCTCTGAGAGCACTGGTTGCCGCGGTGAGGAGCACACACACACACACACACACACACACCCCTCTCTATCCTGCAAATACCCATTAACGTGTAGAGCGAAAGCTGTCTGTTTATACCTTTTATACAGGGGCACAATTAAAACGCAGCAAGATCAAAAAGATATTGAAGTTTTCTTTTGGGGGAGATATGGTTCATAAATGCAGATTTAGATATTGATGGCAAGCCTTCTTTTAATCATTAGGGAGATGATGATCGTTAAAGCTACCTCAGCAACTCGCATGCTTATATGGCTCCTTTTTTACTTTTTGTCACCTATTGTAATTCCAAAGATAATGCCTGTTTTCATACAGGTTTCCCCCAAATACGTCATTGGACAGACAGACAGATAGTCGCGCGCTATTGGTTGAGTCAATTGTTGCTACTTGTTTATAGTTGTTTCAGCATATAAATCTGGGAAACACTGATGAAATTGCACACTTCAGCTTTAAAGATGAACGATAAACCTGGCAAACAGTTCTTAGAAATGTATTGGACATTGACATGATCTGCATTTTGTGCTGATTTTATATGCTTTTTGAGCTGATAATATCCGAACCATAATTGGTAGCCGAAAGTGTTGAAAATGTTTTAATAAATGTAGAGTTTCAGATGTGGGATTGATATATCTGTAGTAGGTTCAAGTAAACGCATTAGCCCCAACTTTTATCCATTGCTATATCTAAGTCTTTAGATATTTATTTTACTGATGTGAATTTAAAATATTCATACAGGTATAGTTTTACCAATGTTTTGGACCTTGAACCGTTTGGACCCCATTATGTGGAGAAAAATCCTGGAATGTTTTCATCAAAAACCTTAAAGGGGACGTATCATGCAAAATCCACTTTTTTTTTAGCCCTTAAATGGATCTTGTTGTATATTTGGAGTGTTTATAAGTGCAGAAAAGATAAAATTATTCTCTTCAGGTGCTTCGTTTATATCTTTATATTCTGTTTTGGTCATATTTTTCAACCTGTTCAGATTTTTCTGTTTTCTATGACGTTTTTTGAACTACAACGTCACCGTATTTGTAGCTGAACTGACAAATGAGGACATTGACTACCGGTCCAACACTTCGAGCAATCCGCAATTATTATTTCTCGCTCCGATTTTGTAGTCCGAGCTCAATGATGCAGAAGTTACGAGAGGGCAAGTCAAAATGTTTGGTTGTTGGATGTAGTGACCTGAAGCACTTCAAGGATTCCCACTTCAACAACCTCCGCCAGTAACGTTATAGAAAAGGGTTTGCCGATTGACTTTCTTTGGAGACGACGAACAGAGCATTTCGATAAGCTGTAAATATCGTTAATAAAAATAAAGTACTTCACTTTCTTAAAACACATGGTGGTCATGGTTTAGCAGTACCTTTGTCTTTATTTGTTTTTGTTTTGAAGTAACGTTACACGTCTGCAGTGTTATTGTTCTTGAGTTTCATCAATGCTCATTTAGCTGCTGTGTTTTCATATTATCAATACAGATTGTTTGTGGTAAGATTAGACCGTAGTCATTTATCTTGTCAGTGTGCTTGTTTTAACAAGAGAAATAGTCGACTTCCACTAATAACACAACATAGTTAACGTTAACTCCAACCCGATCTCACGACCAAGTCGTACGAATTCGACGAATGATTAAAAAGTGGCTAATTCGTAACAATTCATACGACCTCACTCGTACGAATTAATACGATTTTGCTAAATCGTACATATTTTACGAATTAGCCCATTCGTATGAATTCGTACGAATGACCTACCCCTTACCCCGCCCCTAAACCTAACCATCACGTGGGTTTAGACAAATCGTACGAATTAGTACGAGTGAGGTCGTACGAATTAGTACGAATTAGACACTTTTTAATCATGCGTCGAATTCGTACGAATTGGTCGTGTGAGAGTGTTGTTAACTCACATACCAATAGGTTGTTCTGCAGGTTCGTCGTCGTCTTTATCGACTCGCTCGCTCTGGCTCGAATATGTAAGGCTTGATGGACAAGTCTTCTGTTGTTGACATTTTATTAACGCATGAATAAAAATGTTCTTTGAAGGTATCGTATATAATCGTATATCTCTAATCAAACTACAATAATGGCCGAACGCGGGGAGTTGAACTGACCGTGAACTCGACTATGACGCATCTCCTTTTTATTTAAAGGGGCCGCTTTGAAACGGGTCGCTCAAAGACGCACATCAGAAAAGGGGCTTGTGAAGCTATAATAATGAGGAATTCAGACCCAAGCATTGCAGTTATGTTTTATATAGACCACAACCGCATGATTTAAATGTACCCTTTAATTTCTTTTCGACCGAAGAAAGAAAGCCGTGGACACCTTGGATGACATGGGGGTGAGTAAATTATCAGCAAAAGTTTTTTTTAAAAGTGAACTACTCCTTTAATATGCTTGGATCAGAATGACATTGAAAAGTTGATCAATCGTGACACAGATCCTACGTGTAATAAGCTCGTCACAGTGGTTGTATCTGAATGAAATTAGCGCATGGTTTACAGTAAGTAACTGTGACTCCTAGTATGGATTTTGATGACTGATCCGGTCCTCATTTTTATTTCAGGAGTCAGCGTGGATCCGTCCTCGTTCAATTCGCACTCATCTCCCCTGCCTCACGGGTGTGAAATTATAAGCTCCGAGGACTCCCTCGTTCACATTTTACAAGACTCCAGGTTATTAGCCAAACAAGGCGTTCATACACTTCCCCGGTGCCACAGTTTTCACAGTCAAGGATTTGGACCTTTATTCTCGATCACCCCCTGTTTTTTCACCTCTCTACCCTCCTCATTTATGTCCGTCTCTCTCGAAGGGCTCACGGACGAGGTGTTACAACAGCCTGATGTGAAATAGGGTTTGACTTGAGTGAAAAATCAGGCTGAGATCATGCCCCCCCCCTCTGTCCGCTCTCTCCTGCCTCGCACCTTTCATATGCGCTTTCATTCAGATCTCTGTCTTTTTTCCAGAACAAGGCAAAATGGTTTTTGCCACATCCATTTGTTCTCGAAAGAGGAGACAAATTACAAATGTGCTCACGAGCCTTTGTACTTGAAATGCCTTTTTTATACGCGGAGAGGAAACTGATGAAAAGCGTCGAGCACATCAAAGTGGTTCGACGGCGGGCCGATTGAAAGGTTTAGAAAGTTTCGCCCTATCGCAGGTCGCCCCACTCTTTCTAGTCCGATTTTAGTTACGGGCTCATTTGAATTAAGCTCGCCCGTCAATTAGCATGACTTTTACCCCGGCTCGCTGGACTTCAAGGGCGCGCAACTTTCCTAGCGCTGCGTGTTGTGTGAAAGCCTGGCATGCTGTTTCCTTCCTTTTACCAGCAGCTCGTAGGAAATGGTTAATGGCCTGCGTTTGGCAGGATGGAGGGGGGGAATGGAGAGGTATTTTACGGGGAGCAAAAAAGGGGGGATGTGTGTGTGTGTGTGTGTTTGAGGGGGTAACAATGAGGAGGGCAGTATAGGTGACAGGTGAGTCAATCAAAATTAAAACATATGCTGCCCTACCCAAGACCAGATGCTCTGTGTTTTAGACAAAGACAGAGTGAGGTTGTGCATTAGTGTGTGTGTGTGAGAATAGGACAGAGAGTTTTTGTTTCTCAACTAGCTGTAAGGGGGCTGGTTTTGTGGCAGGGAAGGCGGTATATAGAATTAAAACTCGTAAAAACATCGACTGCAGCCTCTGAATCACAGTTCCTTCATGACGGAAGGCTGAATGTATATTGCTTTTCTTCGTTTACTACCGTTGGGTTTGACAAATGTTGACTTTTTATTATCATCATTTCTGTACACTATAAGATTAAACGGTAACACTTTACAATAAGGTTCATTAGTTAACATAAGAATGAACAATACTTCTTCAGTATTTATTAATCTTAGTTAATATTAATTCCAACATTTACTAATACGTTATTAAAAATCAAAGGCTGTATTAGTTAACACACAGTGAACTAACATGAACACACAATGAACTGTATTTATATTAACTAACATTAACAAACACTCTAACTAATGCATTGCTCATCGTTAGTTCATGTTAGTTAATGCATTTATTAATGTTAACTAATTAACCTTATTGTAAAGTGTTACCGATTAAACTTTAAATATTGGTTAAACTAGACAATCTCTCATCAAAATAATTGAGTATATACAACAATTCTGTGAATTCTCTTGTTTTAGAGTGTTTTATACGAGGTAGGGCTGTATTGATATTTTATGGTTAAACCTTTTTAGTATTACATTATTTTGCTATTAAAAGCTGCTAAACAAGATTCTAACTCAATCTGTGCTGTCTGCTTTTGGTAATCTCACCTAAAACTGTAGGTGCGCTTGAAATGGGTGTTGCATTCATATGCAACACACAGGTGAATGTTGACTAATAGATGGTATAAATTAAAATTGTGAATTTAATACAAATATTTGGGATGAATCATTGATTAAAAAGAAAAAGTGCATGCCATAATATCCCATATTTCTGTTGCTAAAGCTTAATGCTCAAAGCCTAGCGTTAGTTAATGCCACACCTGTGCATTTATTTTCTCTGTTGTTTCCTTCAGGAAATGCAAATTTAGTTGAAAGCAAGTGTATAGCATTTTTCATTACACAAGTAACCATTTGAAGAATATAAACAAACTATATTTTTGCAATTGCTATCTACTTTTCTGTGTGTCTGATTTAAAATGAAGGTAAACGCAAGTAAGAGAAGTGATGTATGCCAATAAGCTAATTAAATGTTTGAGGGGACCACGAGAAGACGAGTCGAGGGCTGAGCAGCTGAGATGATGAAGAGTGTGAGAGTTAAACTGAAAGAACTAAAAGAAAGAAAGGAGACAGAGGGGATTAAGCTGTGAGAGAAAGAAAAGGGAGGGAGAGAGAGAAAAAGTGTCTATTCGTGTGTGTGTGTGTGTGTGAGAGAGAGAGATGTGGTGCACACTGGGAGTTAAGGTCCAACTCGACGACTAAGCTCCTCAGGGGGACTTTGGGCAATATCCTGTTAGAGTGGAATGCAAATCTGTGCGATTGTGACCAGGGGCCTGGCACCACAGTTCACACACACACGCCTGCCTACCTTTCTCACTGTCCTCCTTATCCCATCAAAAGCCCTTTTTTACCTGTCAGGTTTTTTTTCTCTTACAAACATTTATAGAAACTGGCATGTTCAGAACAGGTACTTCCACACACAAAAAAAAAAAAAAGGTTGCACCAAGCCACCTGATGTAGCACAGTTTAGTGAGGCCCAAGGGGGGCGCCCGTGGCAAGACTGACCTGAATAGTCTTACAAACAAAAAACTACCGTCAGGATCTTTAGAGCATCTGCAGGAAAAAGGGCCATGCCTTGCTCTTAAAGGGATAGTTCACCCAAAAATGCTGTCATCGTTCACTCGCCCTCAAGTCGTTCCAAACCTGTAAGACTTTCTTCTTCTATTTTGAGGAATATGGGTAACCAACAGTTGTTGGATCCCATTGACTTCCATTTATGGGGGGAAAAATACAGAAGTCATCAGAGCCTGTCAACCAACGCATTCTCGTCCCAAGCCGTCATATAGTGACTCTTTTCCCAATGTGTAATATGAAGAGTTCAGATGCAAAAGCCTCTAAGTGCCATTTGAAATTTTCTTCTAAAACAACCCGGTCTCATCCCAAGACGTCATATAACTGACGTTTTGGGACGTCTTTTGACCATACGTCAATATTCGCCTTTTTAGGGCCCTCTTAAACGTCGGTAGATGAGGTTATGGGATCCTAAACCTAACCCTAAACCTAACCCGTCACCTAACTGACGTTAAAGGTAAAGCGTCAGTTGTATGACGGCCCGGGATCGCCATCCACCGACGTTTAAGGGGGCCCTAAAAAGGCGGATATTGACGTATGGTCAAAATACGCCCCAAGACGTCAGTTATATGACTTTTTGGGATGAGACTGTGTTATCTAAAATGACCATTTTTATCAAGCTTGTATTTTTAAGTTCAGTAATTTCACTTAAATGACAATTAATAGTTAATCTTTATTGCCATTTAAGTGAAATTACTGAACTTAAATATATAAGCTTGATAAAAATGATCATTTTAGAAGAAAATTTCAAATGGCATTTGAGGCTTTTGCATCTGAACTCTTCAATATACTTCCAATGCTCATGACACCCTTTAGCATCAATATAACACGCTTTGGTTATGATAGGTTTAGGTCTGGGGTAGTGTTAGGGTTAGACCACTAGGAGGCGCCTTCTGCCCCATATATATCTGCATCTCATATTGACGCCATGTGTGTTGGATGTCTACACATTCGCAAAAGCGTCAGTATATGACGTCTTGGGATGAGAACGGTGTCAACTGACTGCAGAACCGACGTTCTTCAAAATATCTTTAAACAAATATGTGTCGTGTTCTTATCCATAATTTGTTCCTAACCCAAGCACATGATAAGCTCTAAAAAAGTGTATAAAATGGTGTTTTGACCAACGAGACACGGCGCTAAAACTTAAAACTACTTACCTCAAGCTCCATTCATTGGCATTGACAAGTTGGCCTCTTTTCTCTCGCCATGACCATATTCTCGTCTTTTTTTTCAACGCACATTAGAAGCCGAATTCCCAAAGTGCGATTCATCTTTCTCTATTTGTTTACCACTAGCACATGTTGACATTTGATTCTTCTATACACTCTAAACTGTTCTGGATTGTTTTAACCCATAATTGGGTAAAATATGGACAAACCCAAATGTTGGGTTAAAAATCCCATTTAAAATTTTACTTTCAACGGTACATTTTTTAATTACATTTTACCACATTTGACCCAAATTTGGGTTGAAAAAACCCAGCATTTTTTTTAGAGTTTATTAACTTGCGTCGTAGCCTACGAATCAATAGGTATCATCATCTTAGTTACAGTCTACATACCCAAGTTTATTAGACCCATGTTGTACAGTGTGATGATCCAACACATTCTCATCCTAGGGCGTCATATAGTGACGCTTTTGCCAATGCGTATACATCCAACACACATGGCACTCTTTAGCGTCTATATAACACGCTTCGGTTATAGGTTTAGGTCTGGGGTAGTGTTAGGGTTAGACCACTAGGAGGCGCCTTCTGGAGCCATCATGTGTATTGGATGTGTCAGTATATGACGCCTTATGATCTTATACACTCTAAACAATGCTGGGTTGTTTGAACCCAAATTTGGGTAAAATATGGACAAACCCAAATGTTGTGTTAAAAATGTAATTTCAAATTTTCTCAAACTTTCACTTTCAACTGTACATTGTTTTAATTGCATTTTTAACCCAACATTTGGGTTTGTCCATATTTGACCTAAATTTTGTTTGAAACAACCCAGCATTTTTTTAGAGTGAATCACAGTCTGTAGTAGGCATGAAGAATATAAACCAACTCAAAAATAATTACAAATAAATGTAACATATACAAATTAAAAAGAAAACTGAAATGTAAGGCTTTTTTTGTTTGTTTTTTGCACTGAAACTCTTTCAGATTTCATGTTCAGACCTTTTTTTATTGTCTTTTAGCAGCTTGACAGCCCTCGATCACTCTTTGTTGCGTGGAAAAGAGCAGCATGAACATCCTTCAGAAATGCGTTGGACCAGCATGAGGGTAAGTGAAAGATTTCTGGCCGAACTAAGTCTTATTTTAATGGCATTTCTGTTGTCTTATTTCTCACATTCTGTCATGTTAGTGCAATTAAGGAAAGCCGTTAAAGCTCAGATCTGCTGCGTGGTTTGTGGCTTTTCACTCTGGAGGTGTTTGGCGAGGTCCGTTCCAGACTGGAGTCTGTTTGAGGTAACGGATAAAAAGCCGAGACACTTTCATCTGTGGTTGATATTGTTCAGTCATCTTAGTCATGCTTTCCTCTCCCACGTCTTCATGAGTCACGTCGGCTCTTTTTTAGGTCGCCCTCTTATTTAAATGACCACCAGGAAGAAGTGGGAACCCGGTGGTTTACAAACTGACGTTCATGCACAGGAAACGTTGATGTTTTTTATTAGAAAATACCAAAGGAACCGTCTGGGACGCTCTTCAGAAGAGTTGAGAGGCTCCGTTTCAAAGGGCCTCTCTCCGCTGGCAAACTCTGATAGGAACTGATCTCAAGTGCATGTTGGGAAACATGTTTGAGTCTAATGGGTTAATTAGCACCGAGTGTTGCTCTGTCTTCTGAGATTTAGCCTGTCATTGCAGCCAATGTCTTAACATGACTGTTTAAGGGGGCTGAGCTCTGCTTTAGAGGAATATTCTGGGTTAAATACTTCAGCATCTGAGATGTGCTGTTGATTGACATAAGACACTCCTAACACATTTGGAGAACTTAAAAGAGAATCAGTGGCAAAAACTTCTTTTTGTATTTTTGTCTTGTTTTTCATTAAAAATATCTACACATTAAGATACATTTACAGTACTTGGGAAGTACTTTAAGCACTTTAAAAAAAACTTTTGCTGATAATTTACTCGCCCCCATGTCATCCAAGATGTCCATGTCTTTCTTTCTTCAGTCGAAAAGAAATTAAGGTTTTTGATGAAAATATTCCAGGATTTTCCTCCATATAATGGACTTCAATGGGGTCCAAACGGTTAAAGGTCCAAATGAGAGTTTCAGTGCAGCTTCAAAGGGCTTTAAACGACACCAGACGATGAATAAGGGTCTTATCTAGCGAAACGAGCATTAGCAATGCGCTCTGCGATGCGCATTCGTGACTCTCCTGTTTGAACTCGATCATCAAAATGAACAAATCTTTTTTCGAGTCATTTGGTTGATTCAATGAATGAAATAAACTAAACGACTTGAAAAAAAGATCCGTTCATTTTGATGATCAAGTTCAAGCAGGAGAGTCACAAACGCGCGTCACAGAACAGAGCAAGGTGAGCATTTGAGCTTATAAAACGTAAACTTTTTTATTTATTTTTTAAATGAACGTTTAAAGCCCTTTGAAGCTGCACTGAAACTCTCATTTGGACCTTGAACCGTTTGGTCCCCATTGAAGTCCATTATATGGAGAAAATCCTGGAATGTTTTCATCAAAAACCTTAATTTGTTTTCGACTGAAGAAAGAAAGACATGGACATCTTGGATGACATGGGGGTGAGTAAATTATCAGCAAAAGTTTTTTTTTTTAAAAAGTGAACACAGAATATTGCTTAAATGTTAACTCCCGATTAGTAGCAAGATTTCTTTCAACGGGATGTTTTCTTTACTTTTCCACTCTGTTTTGCATTTGTTTTTAAATTAGTGCTTGTCATGCTGCGGTTAATTGGATTGAGCCGCAGAATCCCAGATTTGGAGCTGTACTCCAAACAGAAGCACTCTTCAGTGTTGACTTGGTAATTCGGTCCAGCTCTGTATGGTTTTGTATGGTCTCTGTTGCAAAACAGCAGCAGCACTCCAGGCCCTCAGCCCCTGAAAGGAAGCCCAGGGCCATGCTGGTTAGTGCAAACTCCCCGAGGATCAGAGCAGGAAGAAAACAAGCCGAGAGAACATCCTCTGGTGTGATTGACACGGCGCTAGCTTGTCAGCTCCAGTCTGCTTGTGTCTAAAGAGATGGCTTAGGAAAATCAGTTGAATGAAAACACACCATGCGCAGTGTTTTGTGAGTGACTTCTATGGTGCGGCTCTGCAAATGTGTCGTGTTTACTTAGTATTAGTTTTCCATTGGAAATATCTAAAAAAAATTCTTAAATCAAGGTACATTTACTTCAGGGTTTCTGCGGGTCTCCTACTCAAAGTAAGGCCTTAAAAAGTTCTTAAATCAGAGCAGAAAGTCTTAAATGCTTGAAATGTTGCATGCATTGCAAAAAAAATGTAATAAATCCTTTTTTGTTCTGTTTTCCAAAAAAAAAAATGTTAGTTTTTTGTTGTTGTTGTAGTTTTACAGACATTACATTTAGAGACCATATTTGACAAGTTGTGTTCCCTTCAATTTCTTGGTCTTAAAAAGGTCTTTTTATTAAAGTTTATCCTGTACTTGAGAAGCAAAATCACTTAAAAATCAACAAAAAACATTTTTCTTAAAACAAAATATCTTTAAGTGGGGTAAAAAAAAAAAAAATCAAACTTAATACATTATTTTTTCTGGCCTCAATGGCAGATTTTTGTCTTGTTTCAAGCATAAACGCACTTCATTTTGATATTTTTTCACTAAACATTTAATATCTTAAAGTCCCCCTGTGGTGAAAATCCAGTTTTTAATGTTGTTTATGTGTCTATGTGGTGTTTTTAATATGCTTTAAGACAAAGCATGTGTAAATTCATAAGTCGACAGCATTGCTTAGTATTTTCTGCTTAAACAGAAGACAGTATCAAAAGCACGCTTTGAAATCGCTGGTGTTTCTGACGTCACAAACGATCTTTTAACCAATCGGGTGCGTTTCCCGTACAACGACGTAGTTCACTGCTTCACTACCATAGTACGATGCATCGTTGGAGAAATCAACTAGCTAGTCACGACTGTTTCCCGAAACCCACTGTCGCAAAGTATCGTCTCTGCAACCACGTTGGTTTCGCACGTGGTGAGTAATAACTATTTTTAATGAAACTGTTTGAGATCCAATTAACGCTAGATTTCTTTAAATATAAATTACAGACATGTTATCTGAGGACTGTGTCTAATTGTTCTCAGTTATTTTGCTTTATTACCAGACTCAATATTTGGCTCGTTCTTACATAGTAGAGCAGGTTCGCACATGCGCACTCTTCAAACACGGTACGTTCAATCTTTTGAAAAACTGAAAGACGTAAATTACATTTGTATGTATTGTATATGTTGTACTGAATGTCAGCTTGCTTATTTTGCTCAAGATAAGGATTTATTACGTCCAAATGTGATGCAATATAGAAACGATGCCTCCACACAACTTTGCGATGCTGTTTGCGAATGTGCGTTGGATCGATGGTTTCGGGAAACACCGACTCGTTGAACTACGCTGATAACGACGAAACTTGCGACCATAGTTGGCTAACGATGCTTTCGGGAAACGCACCCCAGATCAACATGTGATCGTCAACCAGTGGATCTCTGAGCTGAGTGAGTGAGTGAAAGCGGGGCTCATTTGCATATTCATACAACCGCATATAATAAATGAGACAAGGGTGTCGAGTTACATTCAAGATATTTTAAGGTGTGTAAAAAAAATTTCATTTTGGTGAGTTTTAAGGGATACAATTATTGACCACAGGGGTACATTAAGTAATTTTGCATTAAGTTAATACATCTTGATTTTTTTAGATATTACAAGATAAAAATACTGAGTAAAAAACATTTTTGCGTTGGCCAGCTGCAAATTTCGGTTTTCATAATGACAAGAAAGAACCCTTTTGTCATAAAGGTTCTTTATAGGCTATTATTCATTCATATATTACATTATTCTGCAACATTTTGTAGTTGTAATTAAATTATTTTTCATTAAACTGCTGTAGTAATGTAGTAGTTTTTAATCATGCTGATTTTTGGAGGAGAAAAACTGAAATGGCACTCTTCGTGTGATATTAACTACATAAAATTATATAAATATATACATTTTCTAACCCCCATATCTTTTTTTTTATTGAATTTTCAAATAATACAAATATAAAAAGACATCACCCCCCCAAAAAAAAAATAATAATAAAATAAAAAAAATAAAAAAAATAATAATAATAAAATAAATAAATAAAATAAAATAACCCCCATATCTTGAATTTTGTGATCATTCACATGCATTCATAAACACATTTTAGGGTTTAGATGTTTGTCAAATATTTAATCCTGAAAGGACAAAATAAATGATAATGAATGAACCCAAAAGGTTCCATATAGAACCTTTTTCCTGGTTTAGGGTTCTTATTATTGAAGCCTTTAAAAGGCTTCTAGAACCATTTAGGGGTTCGCTGATAAAACCTTTTAAGGTTCTATATAGAACCTTTTCTTCTAAGAGTGTTCTTTGAAACTCGAGCTTCTGTCACCCTCCCTTCTTCTTCCTACAGTTTCCACACAGTTCAGAGACGCCAACGGACGACGCTCCCTGTGTACATGTGTTGCTTGGAAACCAGCGCACTGGGACCGTGTAGTGCAACACACAGAGGCACTGGATGCAGTACGTACAGAAAAACACGCTCAAAGCCCACGTGTGGACAGCAGCCTCCAGACGGCCAGGAACATTTCCCACAGACTTTAAAAGTGTAGTCAGTAATCTTTACAGTGCTGGATTTTAACCAGCTGCTTTAACACCATGTCTGCAGTATTATAAGTAAATTAATTATGTACACGTAAGAATGTAAAGTGATGATTAGCATGAATTAAAGTCAATAATTGCAATGAATAAAAAACGCTCACCCTATAAATGAGTGCATTTTGGGAAGACACGGCACAGATTGAAATTAAGTTTATAATTGAGTTATAGGAGATCTGATTCATATTAAGATTTGGACTATTCATGTCAAATGTTTTATTTTCCAGCACAAATATCTTAATATTTTTGAATCAAGATGCATTGACTTGAGAATATAATTAAGGGTTGTTTTATGAAAAACTGAAGTTTGTGCTTAAAACAAGAACAAATATATGCCAGTGTCATCAGAAAAAACAACTCTTGCTTTCCTGTTGACTCCATTGGCCGATATTTGTTCTTGTGTTAAGCTTAAACTCAATTCATAAAAAAAATAAATAAATAAAAATTCAGAAAACAAGACTATATGCCAGAATATCTTCAGGCATTTTGCTTCTTATTAAATGTATCTTGATTTAAGAATCTTTAGATATTTACACTGGAAAATAAGACAAAAATACTAATATATATATATATATATATATAATATATAATGCAGTGCGGCATTTAAATGTAGTTTTTTTTAAAATATGTCGGTATATATTTCTTGATTATTTCATTAATTAGAAATGTAAATGAAATTTTCTTAGTTCATCCGTGAGTTTCATGCTCTCAGATAAGATGTATTCTTGTCAACATGTTTACCTTCCAGATTACCTAGTTGAGTGTCTTATGAGTGCTTTGCAAATCAATTGAACTGAATCATTTAAAAGAACCAGCTCAAAAGGAGGATTCGTTCACAAATCTGACATCAAAGTTTGACCTTCCTGTAGAATGTGTTGTATATCTGTAAGAAAGGACACTGAAACAAAGTTCTGTGTGCTTCAGGTTCATCTCATTGAAGGATCAGGGATGTCATCTGGTTGTCTCAATTTGTGTAGTTTGGACTTTGGTTGGCTTCACCCCCTCCAGCTCAAAGGATAAAGCCGGATCAAGAACACATCCCTTCTAGTATCCATGGACTTGTAGAAAAAGCAGGTATACAGGACTTCCTTCCCTCTTGGAGTCCAGTGTGTGTGTGTATATGTATATATATATATAGGCGATATGGTTAGACGAGCTAACCATCAAAAACTAGAATATCGTTTATAGCTACAGATTGATAATTCGCTACTCTACTATCATTACTTGATTCATGAAGGTAAACGGAGGATAAGATAGCTTACATAACATAGTCAGGCAGACAAAAAAACCCCAAAAAACCAAAGAGATAGTATGTATAATCGTATAATATAATAGATAGTGTAATACACTTACTAATAGTCCAAAAGCATGACAGCCGAGTCCGCATCAGTCGGTCCCCCTCCTCCTGCTCACGCCAGCGAGAAAACGCTGGCCCAAAGTTGATCCTCGTTCTGCCTTTAACGTGATCACTTTCTCTTTTTCTCTGTTTGCTTTGCTCGGATAAAACCTTTGCTTTCTTGTTTTTCTGTGCTGCTTCGGCCATGACTATAACATTTGGCTCGCACGTCCGATTTTAAGGAAGTTGGGGTGGTGGTGGAAGTGACGTATATGCTGTAAAGCAGTCGAATTTTGTAGTTCTCTTTGTTCGCCGGTTACTACCCGAAACCCGAAGTTTAAAAGTACGATTAAAAACGCTACAGACCCCTTCAGGCTATGGCAGACGTGTCTTTCAAGCTATTGTAAGTCGATGTACCATCACAAGAGACTTGGAAATATATTATGAAGGTTGATAAGCTTTAATGAGTAACTAGAAGACAGCGGTAAGACTTTATTTGAAGGGGTGTGCATAAGACTGACATGACACTGTCATAAACATGACATAACACCTGTCATGAACATGAAGGAGTCTTTATGAAAGTTTATGACTGTTGTCATTAAGTGTCATTCGGTAATGTAAAGTTGACATTGTTTAAGATGTCTTTGTTATGACAACTTGATCATAACCTGTCACAAATATGTCATAACAGGTCTAATTATCAAACTTAAAGAAGTTATTTAGCTTTGATTTAACATTACATTATCCTGTCATATGTGGTTGGTTTTGACTTTGGCCATCATGACACCATTATAACTGTGACATGAATATTTTACTTGTCCTCAAGTAAAGTGGAACACATTATACTAGTTATAAAGATGTCATTGAGGGTTATTACACTGTCAAATGTTTTAACAACAGTGTCATTAATATTTCCCCTTACCTCAAGTAAAGTGGAACACGTTGGACTAGTTATTAAGATGTCAGGTTGACAGGTTATGATTTCTTGGTTAATGTCAAGTTGTCATAACAAAGACATTTTAAACAATGTCAACTTTGCATTAAAAGTGTCAATATACCGAATGACACTTAATGACAACAGTCATAAACATTCATAAAGATTTCTTTATGTTCATGACAGGTGTTATGTCATGACAGTGTCAGGTCAGTCTTATCCACACCCCTTCAAATAAAGTGTTACCAAGACAGCTTGGCGAGTGAGTGTGTGCAGTTTACGTTGTAGAACAAAATGTCAAAGTATAGCCAAGTTATGTTTACCGCTTTATTTCATTTCATTCATTTATATAGCACAAGTAAACACAACAGAAGTTGACCACTGTGCTTCACATAACAGAACTCCAACAATTATTTAAGAAAAACAACAACAAAAAAAACGAAATATCGATCAGACTGCAAAAGAAAACCTAAAATAAATTAATTTTCACTTTAAACTCATATAAAGAGGATAGCGATACAAGGAGACAGGGAGGCTATTGCACAACCTAGGACCGACAACAGCAAAAGCACAAATTTTTCTCTTATAAGAAATGTATGTATTATAAAACTCCGTAGGAAAACCAGTGGCGAATTAGACTTCTTGGATTTGACATCATACCTGCAATTTACTAATCTATTTCTGCTATAAAAAAAAACAAAAAAAAAAACAAACAAACTTTTTGTGCTATGGAAGGATTCTTCGATGCCAATCATAGACATATACACTAGACGTCACCTTGGCTACGGCAGTTCATTGGAACGAATGCGTCAATAGAGCCGCCATCTTGAAACAGGGGAGCCCCTCCACTTTAATGCATCAGTGTCAATGTAGTAGACACAGGTCTAACGGAAATAAAATCACAATAAATCATCATGAATGCGATTTTTCTTGTTTTTTTGGTTTGTTCTAACAGTCAGACATGTATTTATCATTGATTCCAGAAAGAAACTTTTTTTTTTTTTTTTTTTTCAAAAACATTCTTCCTAGTTCAGATTTCATCCGTGAACATCATACACTGCACAAAAGTCCGCCACCATCAATGAATTCGACGTAAAGGCAGAGATAGCAGCAATACCTAGCTACTTCCTATGACAAGACCCCTGTTCAAAGATGGCGGCGGTTTTGACGCATGCTTAGAGCCCCAAGGTGATGTCTAGTGTATATCTATGGATGCCAATAAGGAACCTTTATATCTATGACGTGCTTGACAGAACCGTTGAAGGTTCTATTATAGAATCTGTTCTTCTAAGAGTATAGAGTGTGTTTGCTATTGTTGACTCGTGTGTGTGTGTGTGTGTGTGTGTGCTATAGTATCATGGCTTTCCATTAACCAAAAGCAGAAAGATCCTCCAGCAGAGAGAAAATAGTACTCAAAGACCTTTTTCTTTCAGCAACCCACTAATTTGTGTCTATTTTTCATATATCCAAGTTATTTTATTGCGACTATGTAACTGTGCTTTTTGTAATTTCTAAGACAACGTCCATAGCTAAATCTCCACTTAGGGCAGGTTCTTGCTCCTTCTTTTAATGGAAGGATGTTCTGTAATCAGACTCACGGAGACGTTTCCCTAATGATGTTTACTTCAAACGGGTTCGAGTGGCTCCGAAATGACTCATAATGATCCTTGGCAGTAAGTTATATTATAGAGGAAATTGAGATTTAAAGAGCCATTTCAGAGAATGGGCTTTCTGTATTAATCACTGACATTGTTAAAGCATAGCTTCCAGTGAAATGAGCTGTCAGTCCTCTACTCCTGAACACTAATGGCGAAACGTGGATGCTGCCGTATGAAGTGTTCAAAGTGTGTGATTCTAAAGAGCTGTTTCCATCATTTACCTTCTCTCATTAAGAGAGTTTAATATGTTTTTGTTTCTTTCGTTTATATTTAGGTTTTTTTTGGTCTTGGAGAGTCGTGGGAGGATACATTGAAAGTTTTAAAGAAAAGAAATTTGAGGAAGCTTGTTATGCATGAAAACTTAATGTACATGTCAGAATTGCTGGATAATATCATTTTATTTCTGCACTCTAAAAAATTATGGGTTCTTTCAACCCAAATTTGGGTCAAAAATGGACTTAAACTCTCAAATGTTGGGTCAAATATGGACAAACCCAAATGTTGGGTCAAATATGGACAAACCCAAATGTTGGGTTAAAATGTCATTAAATGTACAGTTGAAATTAAGTGAAAGTTGTGTTAAAATTTTAAATGACATTTTAACCCAACATTTGGGTTTGTCCATATTTTGGGTTAAAACAACCCAGCATTGTTTAGAGTGTGGTTGTAACATAATCTGTGATTTTGTGGGGCACTGATTTCATAACTACACATTAGTCACTATGATAGAAATGTCCACAGGCAAATTTAATTTTTATCCCACTTCAAACTTGTCTTAAGCAGAACGCTCATTTAAACGAGTACCTGCATTAACTGAAGCTTACATGTGCTTCCCATTATGCATGGCAAAACAATTACATTAGTAGAATTTGTTGTAAAAATGTAAAAATCCTTGAAACAACAGTTATTTTTTTCTTTTGCATGCAGCAACACTGAATAAAATATTAAGAGTTGCTTTCATAGTTTGGATATAAGAGTGTTTTTGATGAATTGCTTTTGTTCCTCCTCTTGTGTAAGTCTGCTGCATAAATGTAAATGTATTTTGTCCAGCTGTTTTGAAGCTGTTCCCCTTGTTTTAAGTATAAACAAGTTCAACAACAAGTGAGATAAAAAAAAGGCCAAATACACTTATATAAATACAAGATGCACTCTGTGAAAACAAGTCTTAATATTTTATAGTGTCGCTTGTCTTAAAGATTTTTATGTATTTTAAATGGAAAACTAAACAAATATATATATTTTTTTCAAGTGTGCATATCTTGCTAAATGTAAAACCTCTATGTGATTTTATTGAATTATTGCTCAAATGTTTTCCAATGCATTTTTGTCCCGTCCGATTCTGATCAGATCAAATGGACCGATGTTGATGGTTAACTTTTAAGGAATAATAATTATTACTCAATTCTAATTTGTTCAATTTAATTAATAATACTGTTTTTAATTGATTAGATAAAGCATATGAAGAGTTCAGATGCAAAAGCCTCTAAATGCCATGTGAAATTTTCTTCTTTAATGATGATTTTTATCAAACTTGTATATTTAAGTTAAGTAATTTCACTTAAATAACAATTAATAGGTAATTATCATTGCCATTTAAGTGAAATCACTGAACTTAAATATACAAGCTTGATAAAAATCATCATTAAAGAAGAAAATTTCAAATGGCACTTAGAGGCTTTTGCATCTGAACTCTTCATATTCATTTTTACAGTGTAGTTTTTCTGTCTTCCCGCCATTGACTCAAACGTGTTTCTAAATGTGTGCCTCGTTTCTTGTTTCGTTTCCCATCACAGAACTGATGACCAGGCGCCCCAATCCAGGATTAACACAGCGGACGCTTTTCTCAGTGGAATGACTGGTTAAACCCTATGAAATCAGGCAATGAGATTACAGGGCTTGACTTTCCCAAAAGCGCTTACACAGTCTGCTTTAGATTCCCATCTCCATCCCTTTGTCACCGGTGGCCTCGACTCACTGTGAAACAGTGGTTTAACATAGAACATGTGTCCTTGTGTTGACAACTGCACTTGACGGAGGCGGAGGCTTGTGAGAACGCGAATGTGAGACGGGGGAATTGAAGTCTCGCAGATCTGTCTCCAGATCTGTCACAAAACCAGGGGCTTTGTTTGGGATTTGGATCTGCTGTTCAGAGATCAGTGCTTGGCAAGGAGAGTCTGTCGCGCTCGTCAGCTGTTGATTATTGACAGTGTCTCGAGGTGTCATCCAAATGAGAGACATCTGTGTAGAGGAGACAAGGGGTTTGATGCACGTTGACGTGCATGAATATTAATGCGACATGGACATAAACAATGATGATATGGGTGAGAGAGAATCATCATGCAGTTTGTCCACTCAGTATAGTGAATTCGGGGGGAAAGCCTTGCTCTTGACACGATCTGTTTAGCTCATCTCTGGTTTTGGCGTGACCACAGAAGACTGTTCAGCCTTGGCTCGTCTCTCTGTGGAAACTTTGCCAGCGGTGTATCACTTGCTTGGTAGTTTTGTCTTGGTCTCCATTGAAAATAACAATAGATTCTTAATTCAAGATGCATTCACTTGTCTTGCTTCCTAATCTAGAACGACTGTTGTTGGCGATTTTGCTTTGGATGAATGCAAAAATCTTAAATGGCCTTTTGAGTTTTAGCTGTACTGTGTGTAAAGCTTGGGATGTCCTCATTATGGTTTCAGGGCATGTTTTTGACTTTCCCGAAAAAGACTCATGTCCCATAATTCCAAGGGTTTTCCTTTGTGTGTTAGTCCCAAATAAATGTCGAAGTCTCTCGGTTCGTATGACATCCAGGAGACCATTAAATGTCCTGAATTGAAATGCAGCTGAGGCAACGTGTGTCATGTAGAGTTCAGATCTGCTGAAGCCGACTGTTAGAGCCACTCGGATTAGTTATTCAGAGGATGGAATAAAATTACTCAGTCACTTTAGTCCATATTATTTAGTCCAGCATTCCTGTAGCTCAAACAGTAAAGCATGCCGCTAGGAATGCTAAGGCCATGGGTTTGAGAATGCATGAACTAATCAAATTGAATGCAATGTAAGTCGCTTCTATCAAATGCATAAATATAAATATAATATTTTGAGTTAAATGCACTGCTGTTTGTCTACCAGTGATGAGATGTTGAAAACATAACTGCGTTTAGTGAACATTTTGTGAACTTGACGATAATCAACAGTTTCAGGTTTTTTCCTTTTCCCCCCTACAGATCGATAGATTCATTCATAATCAATTAAAGGATTAGTTCACTTTTGAAAAAACTTTTGCTGATAATTTACTCACCCCCATGTCATCCAAGATGTCCATGTCTTTCTTTCCTCAGTCGAAAAGAAATTTAGGTTTTTGATGAAAACATTCCAGGATTTTTCTCCATATAATGGACTTCAATGGGAACCGGATGGTTCAAGTATCAAAAGACGGTTAATAACTGTTTCAGATGCAGCTTCAAATGTCTTTAAACGATATCAGACGATGAATAAGGGTCTTATCATGCGAAACGATCGGTTATTTCAAAACTTATTCCAAAAATGTAACTTTTCTAAGGACAAACGCTAGCCTTGCTCTATTCTGTGAGGAGCGTTTGTAACGTCACGTATTACGTAATTACGTTCAAAAGGTCACGGGCGACGTAGCCGGAAGTACAGAATCAAAATCGTCCGACATCGTTGTTTTACCTTTTAATTCCTTTTTTTGTAAACGGTGTTTGAGTTAGTTTGCACGTTCAACCTATGCGTTCAACTTGTAAACACTGACTCTGTACTTTCGGCTACGTCGCCCGTGACCTTTTGAACGTAATTACGTAATACGTGACGTTGCAAACGCTCCTCACAGAATAGAGCAAGGCTGGCGTTTGTCCTTAGAAAAGTTACATTTTTGGAATAAGTTTTGAAATAACCGATCGTTTCGCATGATAAGACCCTTATTCATCGTCTGATATCGTTTAAAGACATTTGAAGCTGCATCTGAAACAGTTATTAACCGTCTTTTGATACTTGAACCATCCGGTTCCCATTGAAGTCCATTATATGGAGAAAAATCCTGGAATGTTTTCATCAAAAACCTAAATTTCTTTTCGACTGAGGAAAGAAAGACATGGACATCTTGGATGACATGGGGGTGAGTAAATTATCAGCAAAAGTTTTTTCAAAAGTGAACTAATCCTTTAAGACTTACACGGTCAAGAAAATTATGAAGATTACTTAATGTTTTTTTTATTGTTTTTTTTTAAATCTCTTATTTTCACTTACAAATAGTTTCTTGAGTAGCAAATCAACATATTAGAGTGATTTCTGAAGGATCATGTGACACTGAAGACTGGAATCACAGGAATAAATTACATTTTGGAATATATTCATATAGAAAGTTATTCTAAATAGTAATAAAATATCACTGTTTTTACTGTATTTTTGATCAAATAAATGCAGCCTTGGTGAGCAGAAGAGATTTCTTTCAAAAGCATTAAAATATCCTAATTATTCTAACTTTGAACTTATATTAACTTTTGAACGGTACTGTAGACTTCTTCATATGCAAAACCAGCAAAGTGTGATTTGATTGCATGATGAGGAAATATTTATTTGTTTGCATGGACGACGCATGGACGACACATGCACACATCCCCTCTTATGATTATGCATATTCGCTGGGTCTGTGATGTGATCGTCATAAAGCTGACATCTCTAAACCTTTGCGGGAAGGGCCCAGGGGACCGTTAGATCAGACTTGTGGGGCGAAGCCTCAGAGGAAACGCCACCAACCGCCTGGAATCGCCGTCACTTTCAAGGGATTTGACTGAACAAATGACAGCATATGGTAGATGCAAGGAGAGCTGGGTATTGTTGTGACTGGGGCTCGAGTGTGTTTCTCTCCCACCCCCTCCAAAGTATTTCCTCATTGTGTTGTCACAGACGTACTCCTTCCAGCGCTTTAATTAGCCTTCATGAGTGTCCATGTGCTGGAAGACTTCCACTCTGGAAAACCAGCCTCTTTCACACACGTTTTGGGCCGCTGCACCTCCTTCGGTCATGCCGAAACTAACGTTACAAGCAACGGTAGTTTGAAAGTCAGGCTGATATCTTTTTCTTCGTTGCTGCCAGTGAGGTGAGCTGGTCTGATTCTCCATCCCTGTGATTCTGAAGGGGGAAAAGGGATTTTCTTACTCATCTGTGCTTCCATATCGTGTACAAATATCTAAATATCGAGAGGCTGTGCTGTATCGTGAATCAGTAATGGCGTTGTTAGACACGACGCGAAGCGGAGTAACCCCTTCAGCCGTTACTTACTCACGATACAGCAATTGCCTCGAGTACCTTAGGCTACTGCTTTTATAAAACGGTTAGGACTACAACACCATAAACATAATAAAGTAAAAAAATATGTATTAGTGCAACTTTCATTATGTAAAATAACTAAAAGTCTTCCTTCCGCAAGAGAAAATAGTCCCTGGCCGTGAACAGCAACAACGCTTCAAAGTGTAAACTGCCGTGTTGCGGAGTGATACATAGAACCGTTGGGTGAAGCGGTCATAGCAGCGATCTTTTTCTTGAAGCGAAATGACATCGGAATTTTAGCTTTGTTTTCTGAAACATTCATCAAAAACAAGTGAGTTTGTGCTTGGAACAAGAATAATATTTGCCAGTGGTGTAAAAAATCGTTTATTTTTCTGCCCTTTGGCAGATATTTTCAGCATCATTGCTCAGTCTTCAGTGTTACGTGATCCTTCAGAAATCATTGTAATATGCTTAGATTGATCAAAAGTGACAGTAAAGATTTCTATTTTAAATATGCTTTTCTTTTTAACTATATTCATCAAATAATCTTGAAAATTATGGAGTGTCTATTTACTGGCAGAGGCTATTTATTTACATTAACTCCGCCCACTGACGTCTGATTTGGTCAGACAAAATTACGGAAATTTTTTTTCGAATCTACCTTTTTCCGAACTTGCTCTCCCTTTTCCCATCACATGTCAGATCGGAAAGACATTTATTTTCAATAACAATTGACGAAATATTTGAAATATGGAAAAAAGTGTCTTAAGGTGTGTTTCATAATACCATAGATCATTTCACAAGATGTAAACAAAACTGGTCCAGAAACACTTCCTGTTTCAGTTTGTAACTGTTTTCTTTATTTCACATGTAAAGAAAACATCTTAAAGATGTTTGTTTAACTTTTTGATTCAGTTTTGAATGTTGTATTTTATCCCAGCTTTTATGTAGTGTTAAAAAACTGAAACAGGAAGTGCTTCTGGACCAGTGTTGTTTACATCTTGTGAAATGGTCTATTGGGTAAGGTTAGGTAGGGCTTTATTGTCCCAATAAGGCCGCATCCATTTAAAAATATAAATATAATCATTTACACTGTTATAATTGCATGCCTTTTAAAGTGTACAACAACTTTTTAATATCGACTATCTACTATTTACACTTAACCTATTGCAAAGAAAATACTGCTATTTTTACATGGTGTGAATAGAATCTGTCGCTTTTCGCTCTTAGCATAATCTATTGCTATTTGCTGTTAGTGAAAAAGTCGCTGCCAAAAAAGAAAAGAAAAATATTTAGCATAACAATGAGAACTTATTGATAATTGATTGTACCAAATCAGCATTTGAGACACTCAAAATATCTAATTATTCAGTAAAAAAAAAAGACTTAAAACCTGCAAATATTTGTACTGGAAAAAACAATGCAAAAATAGCAAGTAAGTAAATAATTATTTGCAGTGTAGTCTGTATGGCACAGGCTCCGTCTCCACCTCACTTCCCTTTACAGGGCCCTAATCAGCCAACCAGGCCCAGCTGCCCCTCCCAGCCCCTGCCAGGAGTCGCTATCATCTTCTGATCAAATATTAATGCCACGATACTCTACTTGCTCACTAATCCACAGCCAATTAATATTATCTGTCAATTATTTACTGATCCTGAGGTGTGCAGCCAGGTCCCCGGAGGCTACATCGACCAGGGTTCAGAATGCATAATTGACTTCCTCTCCGAACCCCACCCTCCCCCCGGAGCGCCGTGTGCTCTTTTTATTTTCCCTTCCCCGTCCTCCTTTTTCATCTACTTTCATTTCTTCGCCCTTCTTTTATATTTCTGCTTTCCTTTTTTGTTTATGTGTCTTTTAAGTCTAAATGGCTGTCTTTGTGGTGTTTTAACAGGGTCTGCGCGAGGGGGAGCATTAGCATAGCGAGCGTCGGAGGTGCCCGGAGTGTCAGGAGGAGGGGGAATCTGGCGAATCTCGGCGGATAGAAGTGAACACGCATTATAGAATGTACAATAACATCCGCTGTGTTTCTTCAGGGTGACGTGCCGCTGAAATGTGAGACCTCCGATGATCTGAACACTCTGATGTTAAAAATAGAGGGTGAGTTATGTTTGTAACACACATGTAGCTGAACTCAGCACTCCGTCAGCTGAGAGAGTTGAGGTGGTAATATCTATCTATCTATCTATCTATCTATCTATCTATCTATCTATCTATCTATCTATCTATCTATCTATCTATCTATCTATCTATCTATCTATCTGTCTGTCTGTCTGTCTGTCTGTCTGTATCTATCTCTCTATCCATCTATCATCAATGTCTATCTATCAATCGATCGATCGGTCTGTCTGTCTGTCTGTCTATCTATCTGTCTGTCTATCTGTCTTTATCGATCTATTGCTTTGTTCTATCTATCGATCTATCTATCTGTCTGTCTGTCTGTCTGTATCTATCTCTCTCACTGTCTGTCTATCAATGTCTATCTATCTATCGATCATCAATGTCTATCTATCTATCTATCGATCATCAATGTCTATCTATCGATCGATCTGCCTGTCTGTCTGTCTGTCTGTCTATCTGTCTATCTATCTATCTATCTATCTATCTCACTGTCTATCAATGTCTATCTCTGTCTGTCTGTCTGTCTTTATCGATCTATCTATCTATCTATCTATCTATCTATCTATCTATCTATCTATCTATCTATCTATCTATCTATCTATCTATCTATCTATCTATCTATCTATCTATCTATCTGTCTGTCTATCAATGTCTATCTATCGATCGATCTGTCTGTCTGTCTGTCTGTCTGTCTATCTGTCTTTATCGATCTATTGCTTTGTTCTATATGTCTGTCTATCTATCTATCTATCTATCTATCTATCTATCTATCTATCTATCTATCTATCTATCTATCTATCTATCTATCTATCTATCTATCTATCTATCTATCTATCTATCTCACTGTCTGTCTATCAATGTCTATCTGTCTGTCTGTCTGTCTGTCTGTCTTTATTGATCTATTGCTTTGTTCCATCTATCCATCTATCTATCTATCTATCTATCTATCTATCTATCTATCTATCTATCTATCTATCTATCTATCTATCTATCTATCTATCTATCTATCTATCTATCTATCTATCTATCTATCTATCTATTTATCTATTTATCTATCTATTAGGGGTGTAACGGTACATGTATTCGTATTGAACCGTTTCGGTTCGAGGCTTCCGGTTCGGTACGCATACGAACCGAACGATTGCTTGGACCATTTTTCCTGCCGGCAAAATTCGTGCTGACGCGGCCAACACAACGTTGCGCAACATCCAAATGGCAAGGGTAATGAAAGCAGAACGAAACTGCTCTACTCATTATGTGCTTCACGGATCGTTTATCAGTTCGGACCAGCAACATCTGTGCAGCGCAAACCGGTCTCGATCAAGCAACACTGTTACCACACCGCGCTAAGAGATCCGGTAAAGAAAACATTTGAATTCGGCACTGAGGTAATAACATCGCTGCGAGATCTAGTGAGATACATTTACATTTCTCCGTTATTAACCGTAGATCTCTATTAGATCAAACAGCGCTGTCATGGAAACCAGGAGAAACATTGTGCCGTGAATGAACTAGTACTTTACGTCCACAGACCAGCAACATTCACCATGGATTTAATATAGTAAGACTAACTGTAACCAGTTTGGCTGGAATGGTGTGATTTCAAGTACTTCACACATCTTTTTCCAGCACTTCAAAATTCAAATATTATATAAATAAATATATATTTAAATGTTATTTTTAATGTGATGACCAAAACATTATTTGTTCATCCTTCAAAGATGACCCCTATTTATAAACCTGAAAGTTTCAAGATCTAGGAAAACTCACACTTATTTAAAAATATTTTTTCTTTAAACAAATAGGAAATTTCTCTGCCATTTCTTTCTTTTTGCTGTATCGAAAACGTACCGAACCGTGACTTTAAAACCGAGGTACGTACCGAACCGTGATTTTTGTGTACCGTTACACCCCTACTATCTATCTATCTATCTCACTGTCTGTCTATCAATGTCTATCTGTCTGTCTGTCTGTCTGTCTGTCTTTATTGATCTATTGCTTTGTTCCATCTATCCATCTATCTATCTATCTATCTATCTATCTATCTATCTATCTATCTATCTATCTATCTATCTATCTATCTATCTATCTGTCTGTCTATCAATGTCTATCTATCGATCGATCTGTCTGTCTGTCTGTCTGTCTATCTGTCTTTATCGATCTATTGCTTTGTTCTATATGTCTGTCTGTCTATCTATCTATCTATCTATCTATCTATCTATCTATCTATCTATCTATCTATCTATCTATCTATCTATCTATCTATCTATCTATCTATCTATCTATCTATCTATCTATCTATCTATCTATCTATCTATCTATCTATCTATCTATCTCACTGTCTGTCTATCAATGTCTATCTGTCTGTCTGTCTGTCTGTCTTTATTGATCTATTGCTTTGTTCCATCTATCCATCTATCTATCTATCTATCTATCTATCTATCTATCTATCTATCTATCTATCTATCTATCTATCTATCCATCTATCTATCTATCTATCTATCTATCTATCTATCTATCTATCTATCTATCTATCTATCTATCTATCTATCTATCTATCTATCTATCTATCTATCCATCTATCCATCTATCCATCTATCCATCTATCTATCTATCTATCTATCTACAAAGTATCTATCTATCGTGTAATGAGAAGCTTTCCCTTTACTCACCTAGAACCACAACAAAGAGCACCCCCCTCAAACTCACACATCTCTCTCCATCACACACTCTTTCTTTTATCCCCACTGAAGCATAAACAGCGCTGTGCCTTTGTAAGTTGGCAGACGCTGCATATTTGCGTCGTAAAGCTCAAATCACAAGCTTCTGTTGTCATTTGTGAGGAGTCACATTGGATGTGGACTCATTTGAAGTGTCATTGATATGCTGCGGATTATTTGAACTCGCTGACACAAGTCAGCTCTAACTAGTTGGACATTTAAATTTCCGACCTCCAACTAAGACAGTGGCAGAAATCGGCACAGTAAAGGGTTTAACGGGATAATGCATTCCTCGATTTAATGAGCTGTGTGGAGGCAATTGTCTGCTTTGCACATGTTGGCTTACTGGTGTATTTCACACTTTTAAAGAGTGTCGGTGCAGATTTTAGCGGAATTGTGTGTCCGTGTTTTGCGTGACGGCGCACCAGTCCGCGGGGAAGTCGCTGCTTTATTTTCACGAACGCGATACCCCTGAGAGTCTCCAGCACCAACACTCACAGACACAAACATCAGCCATGGGAACCTGCAAGCTCGAATCACCTGTGCGCTGATGTCGTGGTTAAGACGTGCAACGAAGGATTCAATTTAGCAGACAGAACACCTGCTTTCACATATGTTTGAGGAGTCCCAGCGAAGGGACCTGGCAAGAGAGGAGAGAAAACCGAGACTCGTGTACAAATGAAAGGAGCGCAGATGAAGATGAGCAAACCAGAGGTCACATCAGTTCTGTTTGATAGATACGTGACAGGGCCGTCTCTGATGTTGAAATGCTGTGGGATGTATAAGCTAGATGCTTTTAGTTCTCCCAAGATTGGCTCAAAAGGAGTGTGTTTTATGATCTGCTGGGAATTGCAGCCTCTTAAAGATATTGTTTGCCAGGTTTTAAAGTGAAACGGCATCCGCAATACATTTGACTTCTTTCAGAGTGACGATACAGTGGCTTAAAGAGTATGAATCACACAGCTAGAATCTACAAACAAATAATCTGTCAGGAAACGATTGGCTTTCAGAGGCACTTATTTTATTTTCTCTGTATGAACATTGACTCAATGACACCAGTTATGTGTATTAAGAAACTAAATGAAGAGTTCAGATGCAAAAGCCTCTAAATGCCATTTGAAATTTTCTTCTAAAATGACCATTTTTATCAAGCTTGTATGTTTAAGTTCAGTAATTTCACTTAAGTGTCAATTAATAGGTAATCTTCATTGCAATTTAAGTGAAATTACTGAACTGAAAATTACTGAAAATTTCAAATGGCACTTAGAGGCTTTTGCATCTGAATTCTTCAAATACTGTTTTAAAAATGATCCAAATACTGAAATTCTGTCGTAATTTATTGAAAAATAATGAACTGTTTTTGTTTTTGCATGTCAATGGGTTCCAAAGAAAGAAAGAAAGAAAGAAAGAAAGAAAGTCATAATGGTTTGTACCGACCTGAGCGTGTGTAAATGATGCTATAAATAATTGTTTTGGGGGTGAACTGTTCCTTTAAAATGCTTAAAGATATCTTTTGTCGTATCCACGGACAAATGACATCAGCAAAGTTACGCAAGTGCAACAAGTCTTGCGGCGACGTGACCGTATGATTGCAGTATCTCAACAGTCCGTATCGTGTTTCTCAGAGAGCGCTGAAGGCGGAGAGAGAGAAAGAGAAATCTTTAAGAAGTGTTTTACACCACCTGCGTTTCCGGCAGGGCTGTTGGGGTCCTGAGAGGGCTGCCCCACCAGCTGCCCTCCTTCACGCCTGTTTGTCAGGAGCTTTCAATAAGTCTCACATGCATCCAGCTTGAAGGGAAGAGTGAAAAAAAGAGTGAAACGAGATGCTTCCTGCCCTTTTACTGGCGAGTGGCTTCGTTAAGGGAACCTGTGAAATCAGTTTAATAGGCTGACATCACCCCACGTCCCCCCGAGACCTTCTCTTCTCTTCTCTTCTCTTCTCTTCTCTTCTCTTCTCTTCTCTTCTCTTCTCTTCTCTTCTCTTCTCTTCTCTTCATGTTATTGAATGCATGACTTTCATCACTCAAAAAAAATAAATAAATAAATCTTTAAAAATCATAGAAAGGTTTTCCACATGATTAACTTGCTTTATTTCAGCATTATACAATTCTGTTATTCCAATACATTGGGTCAACTTAATGCATTAAGGTTGATTCAACTTATTTACTATGGTTGGGCTCAGCTTAAAGCTACACTGTGTAACTCTTTTAGTTTATTGTTAGCTAAAAACACTTAGTTCTTTCAAAAATATATGTGCTCATTAGTGTATATTTACTTCGTTCAAGTAATAAAGTATTCTCGTGAGTGTATAATATGCCATTGAAAACACATACGGGTAAGGGGTTCTAATGTCGCCCCTCCATTTTGAAAGTACATTAGCCAAAGAGGGACATACCCGTTAATTCAAGCTTCGCCTTTTGCTTTTACGTTTGAGTTAACACTCATGGACGAGGTCGAACTGGAAGCCTTGTTAATCTTGGACTACATTGGCCACCGTAGGAGTTAAAGCGAAATCGGAATTGAGAGGAACAGAAACTAATATTCCCTGAATAGTCATATACCTTTTCACCACTAGATGGGGGTAAAAATCACACAGTGTAGCTTTAATTTAATATTGTCAGGGAATTTAATAAGGCTCCCTGGTGTGATTCAGGTATTAAAATTCATAATATTCATTCATCCAATACAATAAGATTCATTTTAGTGTTACACCAACATATTTCTAGACTATAACCATGTATTAGCTACCAATAGCACTTGATGAATATTATTGAATCATTTTTCAGACTAACCAAATTTATATGGTACTAATAATGGCAATGTAATTGAACATTAAACATAATTAAAACCCATTTTCTCAAAAACACATAAAATAACACTTAATTTAGACATTTATTCTCTCTTAATTCAGCCATATGCAAAGCATGCTGGGTACTAACAAGCACAGCCCAGTTTTATTTAACGCAACACAACACAAGTCCACAAATGTAATCCAACCCAAACAGATTAAGTAAACTTAAATTTTACATATTGAACACAATCAAATTAAGTTTGGACAAAATGTATAGCAAATTGTGTGTTAAGGAATTTCGACATTAAGCAGCAAAAATCACATTGCTTGTTTCCAAACTTATTATTGCATGCTATATTTGTCTACTGTGTATGTGCAATTACTCTACACTGAACTGAAAAATGTTGAAAATAAAACAAAGATTAAACAAAATGTACTAAAACATTATTCAAATGTAATTTTGTATTTGTTAATATGTATTAATAGACCTGAGCTAACAACTACTAACAATGTTAAAAGTTGATTTAAGTGTCAAAAAACATTCTAGAGAAGTAGGACAACATGTAAAAAGAAAATTATTCGCTCAAATGTTGATGTCATTTCCACTGAAACAGGAAGACATGAAGACAGGGCGGGATTTATTGAACAGCTCCTCCCCTTTTTTTAATTAGCCAATAGCGTTTCCTCCTAATCTCTAACCGTTTCTCCTCCTGATCTCCTCCATATCGCTTTAAAATACAGCATTCTGTGCAGAATTGAATGAGTCCTTATGTTGTTCCCTAGAATGTATTTGGACACTTAATGTTATAAAAGCATTTATACATGAGCTTGTGTTCTCTTCACTAACACCACTCTTTTCTTCATTGGTGAAGTCTCAGTGAATCAATTGGTGTTTCGGTGATTTGGAAGTGTGACTCAGGAGTCCAAGCCGAGGAACAGGTGATGTCCATCACACTGACTGTAAACTCAATACACTGACCGGCTTCATTTTCAACTCACATGATGATTTGGTGCTCAATGTTATTTATGCAATGTTGCTGCTTAGTATTTTTGTGGAAAGCATGATACATTTCAGGATTCTTTGATGAATAGAAAGTTCAAAAGAACAACATTTATTTTGTAACAAAAAAAAAAAAAGAGTTTTTACTGTCACTTTTGATCAATTTAATGCGTCCTTGCTAAATAAAAGTATTTATTAATTTATTTTTAAATCTGACTTGCCCAAAACGTATGAATGATATCACGATTTCCGCAACTGTTTTCAACATTGATAATAATCACGAATGTTTCTTGAGCAGCAAATCATTATATTAGAGTGATTTCTGAAGGATCATGTGACACTGAAGACTGAGTGCTGGAAATTCAGCTTTGATCACAGGATATAAATTATATTTTACAATATATAAAAATTAGGGCTGTCAGATGATCATCCAAAATAAAAGTTTGTGTTTACCTAATATATGTGGGTGCACTGTGTATAATTATTTTCTATATATAAATACACACACACACGCTTGTATATATTTAAGAAATATTTTCATGTAATATAATTTCTATGACATGTAAATATAAATATTTTATATATAAATAATATTTTTTTCTTAAATATACATGCATGTGTGTGTATTTATATATATAAAATAATTATACACAGTGCACCCACATATATTATGTAAACACAAACTTTTATTTTGGATGCGTTTAATCGCGTTTAATCGTTTGACAGCCCTAATTAAAATGTTTTTACTGTGCTTTTTATTAATTAAATTTAACCTTGGTGACCAGAAGAACACACACACACAAATGCTTAAGTATTCCAAATTTTATATATAAAGTAATGCTGTATATTTTTCGTGAAGTGTTTACTCTCTTAAACTCACCAGAGGATGAATTGCAGACCCTCCTACCATCTGACATTACTGAATAAAAGATCTTCTTCTTTTCAGACTTCTGAAAGGATAATCACTCGTTTTCTTTATTCTGCCTTTTCTCTTTCCTGAAGCCGAAAGAACAGGAGCAGAGGGAACGTGCACACCGGCTGGGTGAACCTGGGGTCAAAGGTCGGCCGTTTAATGGGGAGGTTCAAACGTTGCTCAAAGCGGATAGGAGTGCGAAGGTGTCATTAATGCCGAGCAGGAATGTTCCAATAAAAACAGCACTTCCTCATGCAAAGCTGCCCATAAAAGAGCACAATAAATATCTCATTAGACTGATAGCTGCTGGAACGGTGTATATATAGGACATCTCGAAAGCGCACGACAACATCCGCTAACAAGATGCAGCGCACTCACCCTTTATGGATGAACCGAAAATATGTCATATTTCCAGAGAAGCATCTGCATTGCAAATGAAGCTTATTGTTCTTTATGGGCCATCTCTCGTTGACTTATGCGGTGACATTGCCGGTGGGTGAGGTATGAAAGACACACACCGATTCTTGTGGTGAAGTATGTCTGCAGATCTGGAAATCCAACCGCAATTACAACTCAAACCTTTCTGTTCATGAATGCGCTTGCGGTGGTTGATTGTGTTTGACTTAACAGCCAATCTCATATTTTGATTTTACACTCACCAACGATGCATTTTTTTGGATCAAAAAACAGCAATATTGTGAAATATTATTACAATTTCAAATAGCAATTTTCTATTTGAATATACTATCAAATGTACATTTTCGGCATTATTACTCCAGTCTTCAGTGTCACATGATCCTTCTAATATATGCTGATTTGCTGCTCAAGAAACATTTCTGATTATTAGTGGTGACTATGTGCACCAACAATGTGATTATTTCCAATAATCAGTGTTAGGACTTAAAGGAGTAGTTCACTTAAAAAAAACAAACAAACAAAAAAAAAAACGTTTGCTGATAATTTACTCACCCCCATGTCATCCAAGATGTCCATGTCTTTCTTTCTTTAGTCGAAAAGAAATTAAGGATTCCAGGATTTTCTCCATATAATGGACTTCAATGGGGTCCAAACAGTTCAAGGTCCAAATGAGAGTTTCAGTGCAGCTTCAAAGGGCTTTAAATGATTTCAGACGATGAATAAGGGTCTTATCTAGCGAAACGATCGCTCATTTTAAAAAAAAATTAAAAAGTTTAAGTTTTATAAGCTCAAATGCTCGCCTTGCTTTGTTCTTTGATGCGTGAATGAACCTGATTTCGTTGAATGAACCAAATGACTCGAAAAAAAGATTCATTCATTTTGATGAACGAGTTCGAACAGGAGAGTCACGAACACTCATCACAGAACAGAGCAAGTTATAAAACTTGACGGTTCGTTTCGTTAGCTAGGACACTTATTCATCGTCTGGTGTCGTTTAAAGCCCTTTGAAGCTGCACTGAAACTCTCATTTGGACCTTGAACCGTTTGGGCCCCATTGAAGTCCATTATATGGAGAAAATCCTGGAATGTCTCCATCAAAAACCTTAATTTCTTTTCGACTGAAGAAAGAAAGACATGGACATCTTGGATGACATGGGGGTGAGTAAATTATCAGCAAAAGTTTTTTTAAAAGTGAACTACTCCTTTAAGATAGTTACATGACACGACCAAACCTCTTCACTCCGGTTTACAGTACGAGCAATTTTCATTATTCTGATTATTCGCTAAGAACTGTGGTTAATTTTATTACAATTCAAATACCCCCATGAATAGCACAAATGAACTCACATACAGTACTGTAGTGTGTGTTACAGCCAGAGTGCATTACTGTAAATGTAATGTGATATAAAGTCACAAAATTATCTATAAAATCCCTAAATTTCACTTGGATCAAAGCAAGGATGTGTTTTATTTGACTTTCTGATGTATTTGAAGGTGATTGCCTTGACATTAAGTATGCATTTTTCTATTGTTTCATGCAGTTTACGAGCATCCGATGCCCTCTGACCGATCGGGATGTGCAACTGGAAATGAAATTGTGTTACTGAGGCTGTGAGCGTTTCTGAGGAACAACTAGTCACTGGATTCGCCAGTTTACCAGGTTAGTGGTATCAAATATTTGTATTTTACAAAAATCTTTAATATTTGAAGATCAAAAATGCATTTGAAAGTGCTTAGTCAAGTCACATTTATTTATACGTTACTTTTACAGTGTATTCTTCAATTCTTCAATTATGAAAGACACGCTATTTCAGCTCTAAAAAGACAATAGTGTCATCATTCAGCTCAAGTCAGTGTTGATTCAGTCTCAAAATTGATCAATTATGAAATGAATGACATGCTTACAGTTGCAAGTAAACCAGAAACCCATTTTTGCCTGAGAAACAATACGAAATCCTGAACGCATTTGCAATTTCTTTGCATGGAAAACATATTTCGGATGAACCTGCCTAACCTGATTGGTTGCTGCTTTTTACACGTTCAACTTTCTTTAGTGTGTAATGTCCGTTTGAGCATGAAAAAAAAGCTCAAAGTTATTCTCTATATCAGTGTCAGTGTTTCTGAACTCGCCTCCATTGTAGTCTCGAGTTTTCTTCCGTCGCAATATTTAAATAATTCATATGCAGATTAAAGGGGCGGGGCCTGGTTGAGTTAGTAGTGTGTTAAACTGGCGGTTATGGTTAGGGGCGGGACATTTCCCAAGCACACTCGATGAGCTAGACCAATCACAACACGTCGCTCCAGTCGACCAATCAGAGCACAGTGTGCTTTACAGAAGGAGGGAGCAACTAAACAGAGCGTTACTGACAGACTGGAAAGAGAGGAGCCGCAACAATGGGGAAAATAATGTGTTTTTTTGAAGCATAAAAACCTGTTCTAGAGCCCAAAAGACTGAAAAGGGTCCCGTTTAACTCATTGTTTTTTTGTGATGTTATCGAATCATTAGACATGGAAACACACACATTAGCACATTGTTGAAAGGTGTAGCATCTGGCTTCTACAAACCCCTAGAAAACTCCCTCCCTTCCTTTCTGTTTCTCCTTTCCTCCTTCTCCTGGTTTATCTAAACAAGCTGGACTAATCCCAACTATCAGGGGATGCTCTGTCAAAACGTGCGGCAGGGGCCCTAAGGCGAACCGAGCCGGTGAGCAGCGCGCGCGGCTCAACCAGCTCACCAGTGACAGAGCAGAGGGGCCAGATTAGCATAATGCCTATCAGAGAGTGTGTGTGTGTGTGTGTGTGATGGCTAGAGAGAAGGAGAATATTTTGTGTGTGAGAGACAGAGCAAAAGCATATATGTTATATGAAAAAGGAACATGCCTGCATGTCTCATGTTCAGGTCAACACGGTTCTTCTAAGTTTTCAGTCTGCGATGCTCCATCCAGCCGTCTGTGTCCTCTGGGTCTGACCGCACATACGGAACCAGAGAGTGTGTGAATATTCATGCCCTGGGCCCTCAGCACCACCCAAACCCCCCTAAAATCCTCGGCGCTCTACCCCAGCGACGTGCTCCAGGTGAAGGCCAACTCACGAAGAAGAGAAGAAAGAATTAGTGAGAGGTTTGATGAATGACTCTTCCTTTTTTTCCTTGGCTCTCATTTCCAGGAATTAGAACATCTCGGGGTTTTTTCTTTTTTTTTTCTGATTTTTTTTTTCTGACTAAAAATGTTTGATTAGGATGGAAGAGTTGCAACTGATATCTGTTTAAAATTCGATTTTTTTTAATTTAAATTGGATTAATTCTAAAAAAAACAAAAACATGCTGGAGTAGCCATGTATGTGTGGGAAATAGTGTTATTATACTGTAGTATTTATTCATATTTTTAAATATCTACTTTTCATTTTAGTTTACTCATTTTGTTGTGGTTTGATCATTTTTTAAAATATTTAAAAAATTGTATTATTTAGCTTTAATTTTGTTTTATTGGAATTTTAACAACGACAACGCTGGTGTGACCAGGGTACAATAATATTAACCTGAATAATTTAGATTTTTATATTTAGAGAGTTTAAACTGATATTTAGTGTTTTTTGTAGAAAACGAGTGGTTGCTCGTTCCAAACGGATCTACACAAGGCTTGATATTTGTCTGTGTTGATGGTTTCTAGGGTGTTCTTGGTGGTTGCCAGGCCGTTACTAAGGTGTTGTGGGTGGTTGCTAGGGCATTGCTAGGTGTGTTGGTAGAGGTCATTGCTTGGCATTTTCTAGGGTGTTGTGGTTGGTTGTTAGGGGCGTTGCTAGGCTGTTTCCTAGGTTGTTGTGGATGATTGCTAGGGTGTTGCTAGGCAGTTTCCTAGGGTGTTCTTGGTGGTTGCCAGGCTGTTACTAAGGTGTTGTGGGTGATTGCTAGGGCATTTCTAGGTGTGTTGGTAGAGGTCATTGCTTGGCATTTTCTAGGGTGTTGTGGTTGGTTGTTAGGGCGTTGCTAGGCTGTTTCCTTGGTTGTTGTGGATGATTGCTAGGGTGTTGCTAGGCAGTTTCCTAGGGTGTTCTTGGTGGTTGCCAGGCTGTTACTAAGGTGTTGTGGGTGATTGCTAGGGCATTGCTAGGTGTGTTGGTAGAGGTCATTGCTTGGCATTTTCTAGGGTGTTGTGAGTGGTTGTTAGGGCGTTGCTAGGCTGTTTCCTAGGTTGTTGTGTATGATTTCTAGGGTGTTGCTAGGCAGTTTCCTAGGGTGTTCTTGGTGGTTGCCAGGCTGTTACTAAGGTGTTGTGAGTGATTGCTAGGGCATTGCTAGGTGTGTTGGTAGAGGTCATTGCTTGGCATTTTCTAGCGTGTTGTGGTTGGTTGTTAGGGCGTTGCTAGGCTGTTTCCTAGGTTGTTGTGGGTGATTGCTAGGGCATTGCTAGGTGTGTTGGTAGAGGTCATTGCTTGGCATTTTCTAGGGTGTTGTGGTTGCTTGTTAGGGCGTTGCTAGGCTGTTTCCTAGGTTGTTGTGGATGATTGCTAGGGTGTTGCTTGGCTGTTTCCTAGGGTGTTCTTGGTGGTTGCCAGGCTGTTACTAAGGTGTTGTGGGTGGTTGCTAGGGCATTGCTAGGTGTGTTGGTAGAGATCATTGCTTGGCATTTTCTATAGTGTTGTGGTTGTTAGGGCGTTGCTAGGCTGTTTCCTAGGTTGTTGTGGATGATTGCTAGGGTGTTGCTTGGCTGTTTCCTAGGGTGTTCTTGGTGGTTGCCAGGCTGTTACTAAGGTGTTGTGGGTGGTTGCTAGGGCATTGCTAGGTGTGTTGGTAGAGGTCATTGCTTGGCATTTTCTAGGGTGTTGTGGTTGGTTGTTAGGGCGTTGCTAGGCTGTTTCCTAGGTTGTTGTGGATGATTGCTAGGGTGTTGCTTGGCTGTTTCCTAGGGTGTTCTTGGTGGTTGCCAAGCTGTTACTAAGGTGTTGTGGGTGGTTGCTAGGGCATTGCTAGGTGTGTTGGTAGAGGTCATTGCTTGGCATTTTCTAGGGTGTTGTGAGTGGTTGTTAGGGCGTTGCTAGGCTGTTTCCTAGGTTGTTGTGTATGATTTCTAGGGTGTTGCTAGGCAGTTTCCTAGGGTGTTCTTGGTGGTTGCCAGGCTGTTACTAAGGTGTTGTGAGTGATTGCTAGGGCATTGCTAGGTGTGTTGGTAGAGGTCATTGCTTGGCATTTTCTAGGGTGTTGTGGTTGGTTGTTAGGGGCGGGCGTTGCTAGGCTGTTTCCTAGGTTGTTGTGGATGATTGCTAGGGTGTTGCTAGGCAGTTTCCTAGGGTGTTCTTGGTGGTTGCCAGGCTGTTACTAAGGTGTTGTGGGTGATTGCTAGGGCATTGCTAGGTGTGTTGGTAGAGGTCATTGCTTGGCATTTTCTAGGGTGTTGTGAGTGGTTGTTAGGGCGTTGCTAGGCTGTTTCCTAGGTTGTTGTGTATGATTTCTAGGGTGTTGCTAGGCAGTTTCCTAGGGTGTTCTTGGTGGTTGCCAGGCTGTTACTAAGGTGTTGTGAGTGATTGCTAGGGCATTGCTAGGTGTGTTGGTAGAGGTCATTGCTTGGCATTTTCTAGCGTGTTGTGGTTGGTTGTTAGGGCGTTGCTAGGCTGTTTCCTAGGTTGTTGTGGGTGATTGCTAGGGCATTGCTAGGTGTGTTGGTAGAGGTCATTGCTTGGCATTTTCTAGGGTGTTGTGGTTGCTTGTTAGGGCGTTGCTAGGCTGTTTCCTAGGTTGTTGTGGATGATTGCTAGGGTGTTGCTTGGCTGTTTCCTAGGGTGTTCTTGTGGTTGCCAGGCTGTTACTAAGGTGTTGTGGGTGGTTGCTAGGGCATTGCTAGGTGTGTTGGTAGAGATCATTGCTTGGCATTTTCTATAGTGTTGTGGTTGTTAGGGCGTTGCTAGGCTGTTTCCTAGGTTGTTGTGGATGATTGCTAGGGTGTTGCTTGGCTGTTTCCTAGGGTGTTCTTGGTGGTTGCCAGGCTGTTACTAAGGTGTTGTGGGTGGTTGCTAGGGCATTGCTAGGTGTGTTGGTAGAGGTCATTGCTTGGCATTTTCTAGGGTGTTGTGGTTGGTTGTTAGGGCGTTGCTAGGCTGTTTCCTAGGTTGTTGTGGATGATTGCTAGGGTGTTGCTTGGCTGTTTCCTAGGGTGTTCTTGGTGGTTGCCAAGCTGTTACTAAGGTGTTGTGGGTGGTTGCTAGGGCATTGCTAGGTGTGTTGGTAGAGGTCATTGCTTGGCATTTTCTAGGGTGTTGTAGTTGGTTGTTAGGGCGTTGCTAGGCTGTTTCCTAGGTTGTTGTGGATGATTGCTAGGATGTTGCTAGGCTCTTTCCTAGGTTGTTGTTGTTGGTTGCTATGGTGTTGCTAGGCTGTTTTTAGGGTGTTGTTGGGGTTCTTGTCCAGAAGGTAAAAATGCTCATCTAAACACTTATTAAAGTAGCAGCACACTCTCCTCAACACACATGACTTTTTGAATGAACAAAACCTTGCAGTGCAGCTCTCATCTTATAAATGTGTTACTTCTGATATGAAACAAATTCAGCTTTCAAATTCGGTCAATTTTATTACGAAATTAAAACATACCGTTTTGGGACTCTTGAATGTGGCGCCTTCGGTTCGTGCGATGCGCACGTCAATGGTCATCTCTTCCAGTTTATTGCATGAACAGCATGAAATAAACATGAATGAACATCAGAAGGTATGAAAGATAAAGTAGGCTACACCTTGTTTCAACCTTGAAAGACATCAATAAAACAGCTTGTAAACAATGTCACATAATGTTACATTTACCTCCGAAAACCCATTCAATGTCCGAAAAATCTTGGCACTACAGATATACACTATATTGCAGATTCATTGGATTTCTACTTAACCTGTTGTATGATTGAATAAATCCGTCATGTTTTTATGACAGCCACCATTTAAATGTTAATATTAATAAAAAAGCAGAATTAAATGTAATAAACGTAATTAAAAATGTAATATTATAACGTTGTTATTATTATAAAAAAACGTTGTTAAATACAAGTAGCCTACGAATCAGCTTATTATATGTTAATATTGTAGTGATGTAACTAAGGGTTTCTGCATGCCAGTTGTAGATTAAAAATCCTTCTGATTACTGACAGGTGCGACGTCTTATTCGGATGCGTCTGGTATTGTGACTGATCTGTTGTCAGGGGTCTTGCCCTCATGATTCTGTGTCTGTGTGTATCGAGCTGTAGTGTTGATGTGGATCACGTCTTGTGTTTGTAACTGGGCCGCATCTGTGAATGCACACTGGGTCTGTGTGTGTGTGTGTGTGTGCGCAAGGCCTCATTATCCGAACACTGAGCGCTGGGACACTGGCCTCTATCTGCAGCCCAGTCGCCCCCGGCATCTCTGCATCCCGACTGCCTCATCCGCACACACACACACACACACACACACTCACAGTCCGATGCCAAGTGAACTCTAAGGTTTAGCATCGGGCAGATCTAGCGCCTCTTATTGTTTTTCAGAACCCATGAGCGCAATGGGACCCAATTGGGGCCTCATTACTTTATTGTTCTGAGTTGGTTTGGTTGCGATTTACTCATGCAATATTTGAATAATTCCTAGTTTGTTTTAGTTCGCTTCCATGTTTTTGCCTTTGCTTTGTTTAAAAGAGCATTTGTTCGTTTATTAATGTGCTGCGTGCTTGCATCAATCCCATCAAACTTTTTGTAATATTAATGTCCTGAAAACTAGCCCACCCGTCCTTCCCCCTCCTTGCTCCGTCAATTAATCTCTAATATTCACATGGCTCATTGAAACAAATGAGCATCTTGTGTTTGTTATTGCCTTTAATGGCTTCCTAATGTGCTGGAGTCTGCCTGCTTAATAATGAAGTATCAATATGGCTCAGTTATTAAGGCTTTTCATCATTTGCTGGACACTTGTTTAAAAGCACCTTGATTCGGAACCGAATACACAGAATAATAGACGCGGCGTGACGATCATGCATTAGGCGCCCTAATCAATAACGCCTCTGTTTTGCTGAGAAGAAGTCACGGATGAAGTTGTTGCGAGCATCTTAACGGGGGACGACAAACACACGGTTTTGGAAAATAATGACCCGGGCTGCATCGCACGTATGATAAAGCAAAGCCAGGGGGTTTATTAACATCTCGGAGCCCTGTCAATCACGCAAAGGCCCGTCCCAGCGCCCAATTATCTTTGAAGCTCGGGCCTCTGGGCCTGGACGTGATCAATGAACGCGCTCCGTCGTCGATACGGCTGCAGAAGAAGACCTATTGATCAGCCAACACTTGTGGACAGCTTCCGTGAGCCGGATAATGTCAGATTGAACCAGCGAGAAGGTGTGTGTGTGTGTGTGTGTGTACAGTACACAAGCCTATATTTGGTCCTTTATAGGTGTGTTTATGTTGTGCGGTGGATTTTCTGTACAGCACTGTACAAGAGTGTTGGTTTAGTGGTAATATCTGTAAAATTTGAAATAGCTTTTCTACACTGAAAAAAAGTGATCAGTTGACTTGACTTTTTTTTTCAATTACGCATGAAGTTTATTTACTTAAAGGAGTAGTTCACTTTAAAAAAAAAACTTTTGCTGATAATTTACTCACCCCCGTGTCATCCAAGATGTCCACGTCTTTCTTTCTTCAGTCGAAAAGAAATTAAGGTTTTTGATGAAAACATTCCAGGATTTTTCTCCATATAATGGACTTCAATGGGGACCAAACGGTTCAAGGTCCAAATGAGAGTTTCAGTGCAGCTTCAAAAGGCTTTAAACGATTTCAGATGATGAATAAGGGTCTTATCTAGCGAAACAATCGCTCATTTCAAAAATAAATAACGTTTAAGTTTCATAAGCACAAATGCTCGCCTTGCTCTGTTCTGTGATGAAAAAACATGAACAAATCTTTTTTCGAGTCATGACTCGATGGTTTCGCTAGATAAGACCCTTATTCATCGTCTCAAATCGTTTAAAGCCCTTTGAAGCTGCACTGAAACTCTCATTTGGACCTTGAACCGTTTGGTCCCCATTGAAGTCCATTATATGGAGAAAATCCTGGAATGTTTTCATCAAAAACCTTAATTTCTTTTCGACTGAAATTTGGGTTAAAACAACCCAGCAATTTTTAGAGGGTAGGGGGAGAGAATGTACAGTTTGGACAGGATAAAACCCATTACGTCCATTTTGGATAGCCAAGTAAACCTGTGTGTGTGTGTTCATTAGGTGGCAGGTGGGCAGCGTCAGGGCCAGGGGAGGCAGTGGCACCGCGGTAAAGCCCTAAAGTCCCGCGGGACGCTGGGATCAGGGGGAGGGTCACGATCCGTCCCGTCCTCCTCTCCACAGCACCTCAGCAGGGCTGACTTCCACGAGCAACAACCCCCTTCAGAAATACAGCAGTCTGCACTGTAATTAAAGCCTGGCCCAGACGTGAGACCGCGGCTGACACAGCATGGGACGGAGCAGAGACCCAGCGGACTGGTGTACATAAAACGAGTGCAAAACGAACAGACAGAAACAGACGCGCCGCCTCACACCCACATGCATAAAACACACACACACATGCGCGCATGCAATCAAGATTAGGCACAAAAACACACTTTCTCACTCTGACAGGTCTGAAAATCAAAGTTCCTCCAAGTTAACTGAAAAACCACTCGCGCAGTCCCGCAGGAGCCCCCATAAACTAACAGTTTTTCTTAGCGGCGTGTAGTACGCGCCACTTTTGCGTAGCTCGTCGCCGCCTTCTCCAAATCTGTTTCCCATTCGGCGCGCAGGTCCCTCAGCTGGTCCGGTGTCTCAATTATGATGGATGATTATTACACCGAGATGGCTTTATGATGTATGCACTCGTTAAAACTAAAAGCCCGATCGTTGCGCTCGGGTAACCTTTCTGTACATCATTTTAAGTGTGAAACTAATAAAGCCGGCATTTTATTTGAAGGACAGGAAATTAGGACGCCTTGATTCGGCCCGGAGAACGAGTGCTCAATAATCATAAGCTGCCAGACTGGAATTGTGTTTTTCCGACTGCCTTCAGTGTGACTGGAATATTGGTCGCGGCTTGTTTGGAAGCAGATGAGATTTTTAAGAGAGATGTATGAGGGCTCTGTGAATGCAATATAGCATAAACAGCAGCAGTATCACCCAGGAGTGTGTTTATGCAGTATATAGACATTAGTCAGTGTCATGACACTTTGTGCTTGATCCATTTCTGTTTTATTTTATTTTTTTCATGATGTTCCAAACCAGCATATACACTTTATAGTGTGGACCCATTAGTAAATGTTAGTTAATCCATTGACTAAAATGAACAATGAGCAATAATCTTTGTAAATACAACTGTCAGTTCTCTTACAATTGTATTTAGGGCTTGACATGAACTTTTTTGCCCATTAGCAGCCACTGTGGCTAGTGGTTTTCCAAAGTTACTAGCCACTCACTTGCCACAATTATGGGTAAAACTGCCGTATGGATAATTTGTATATTATCTCATATTTTAGGCTGCTGTCACTTTAAAACCTGACGTATGGATCCATTATACTGTTTCTGTGCGTTCACACCGGACGCGAATAGCGCGTTAAATTCGCGGCTACCACGTCTAGTTATACGCTTGAACACTTTGAATCCATTCGCGTGTCAAGAGCGAAATTGACGCGTGTAAAAACAAAAGTTTGAAGCGAAATTTACGCGCGTCAGAATCGAAAACCGTTGGCAGCCATCTTTTTATGTTGACCGCGCATTCATCGAGAGAGTCACCGCTCTGTGCAGCGGCATAGGGATAATCTTCGCCGTATTTGTGTCTGAGGCGAACCGTTTGGCTAGTTTCACCATGTGCCTGGATGACGGCCGCTGTCACTTCCGCCTGTCCCACTCCCAGTTTGATGAGCTGTTGTCCCACATCGGAGCGAGGATCACGCTCTCCCTCATCCACCTAATCTGTCATTTATTTTTGTTGTGATGATAAATAGAGCCAGCCAAAAGTTATTAACCTGTCGTGTGATTTTTTATTTATTTATTTTTTTTTCTCTCTTACGTCCAGACACGAACTTATGCACATGCATGTTGGTTGTCTTTACATTATAATAATATTTCATATAATCTAGATATGGAATAAATAACATTCGATACAAAATGAACAGAAATAAAGTTTTTAAGTGCTAAAATATTTGCTTTGTTGTGCATTAGAACCACACCAGGCATTTAGTCATATTACAAAATAATTGAAGCATCCAGATCCTTCACCACGTGAGCAAGCAGCTAGGCTCCTGATTGGTTAACGCGGACCGAATTGACGCCAAAGTTCCGATTTTTCAACTCGGGCGGCAGGCGCGAATTCGCGTCAAACGTGTGAATGCACAAATAGCACTGACTAAATCATTCGCGCTTAACGCGGCAGACGCTCAATTCGCAGCAACTTGACACTTGACACACGCTTCATTCGCGCTGCAGGAATTTTTGACGCGAGAGAGTGAGAAAGCACAGCTATCCTGTATCTATTCTGCGGTAAACGAGTATTCGAAGCGTTTCAGATATTTCAGTATCGAAATTTTTTTTTTGACAACACTACATTGCACTTGGTTTGTTATATCCGATGTCTTTTTAAAAGACTACAATTGAAAAATATATATTATATAGGCTTATAAAATTCAACCCAATTCAATTCTGCTGAAATACACACGCATTTGGTGGGTATTAATGTCAAACCCTGGTTGTATTTACGAAAAGATGAAAAGATACTCTTTTTGATTTCAGTAATGTATTCGTAAACATTAGGATTCGATTTTTTTTGTTAACTAATGCAGCAATGCCAAGGCCATGGATTCCATTCCTTATAAAAAATTGAATGCAATGTAAGTCGTTTGATATAGGCTACAAGTGTGTGTACCAAATGCATAAATGTAAAGTTGAAACTCGGTTACGATGCAAATGGGAGCCAATGGTGTTTGACATCATGAGTGATGCTTAATTGATCTCCTTTTGTGTTGTAAAAGTAAATCTTACTCACTCTTAGAAGAAATGGTTCTATTTAGAACCAAAAATGGTTCCATCCCCCGCTTCATATATGGAACTCCAAAATGGTTCTATATAGAACCATTTTTTTTTTTTTGTAAAAGGTTCTATTGACCAAGTATGGAACCCCAGGGTTCTATATAGAACCCAGAGGAACCCTTTTTTAAGAGTGTATAGAACCTTTTAGGGGTTCCAAATACGTAGCACTGATAGAACCTTTAAAGGTTCTATATAGAACCTTTTCTTCTAAGAGTGCAGGTTTAAAAGGACATGAGGGTGTTTAAACGATTACAGATTTGCTATTTCTGGCTTGTCGGTATACAGTAAGTTTGTCTCTCTTTGTTCACGGTGGATGTCCCCCATTTGACTTCTTGCCCTGGCCGTGGCCAACAGGAAATGAAGCGATCTTGTGAGCTCTCATGCAAATGCTATACACGTCAGTGATCTTAAATTAATCTCACAAGTTTCACATACTCAGCTGAGGGCAACATCTCCCCGCCCTGAAGCCATGACACACATACACACACACACACACACAGAGAAAACCCCCATGCTAGAAAAATTAATTAGCTGTTTGTCATCTAAAGCTGATCTCAGGGATTTTTGTTTTGGGGCTGGAGAGGAAGTGTCTGTGTGTGTGTGTGTGTGTGTGTGTGTGTGGTGGTGGGTGTGTGTGTGGCGGGTGATCAGCATTACAATAGCAAACGCAACTCTTATTACAGTATTACAGTATGGTTTGGTGTTCTGAGGAGTGTGTATATGTACAGTAGGTGAACTGCACAAAAACCATCCAGATCATGTTTCACCCTAAAAAAAAAAAAAAAAATTGCATGTATTTTGTATGTATAAAATGAAGCATAAAGATGTATTTTGTATCATTGCTATGATACAAAAAAATTAGGGCTGTCAAACGATTAATCGCGATAAATCGCATCCAAAATAAAAGTTTGTGTTTACATAGGCTAATATATGTGTGTGTGTGCTGTGTATTATTATTTTATATATATAAATACACACACATGCTTGTATATATTTAAGAAATATTTTCATGTATATAGATTGACATATAATTTAAATTATATATAAATATTTTATATATAAATAATATTTTTTTCTTAAATATGCATGCATGTGTTTCTATTTATATATATACAGAATAATTATAGGACCATGTGACAATTCAACTTTGATAACAGGAATTAATTACATGTTACCATATATTCACATAGAAAACTGTTCATTTAAAT
>NW_024121321.1:30534578-30549578 GCF_016745375.1 Pimephales promelas | reverse complement strand
ATGGGAATTAGCATGAATGCTATTTTTTTAGTGAACAATGACTTAAGTTATTTAACTTTGAGTTAAAATGACTTCAGAATACATGACGTCTTTTATGATGATTTTATAATGTTTTTGCTGATGTCGAGCATCATGAACATTCTGCTAAATGTTTCATTTTGTGTTTTACAGAAGTCATACGGGTTTGATGGTGACGTGTCATTTGGTTGATTCAATGAACGAAATTGTTTTGTTTTGAGGATGAGAGTCACGAACGCGCATCACAGAACAGAGCAAGGAGAGCGTTTGTGCTTATAAAACTTTAAAGTTTTTTATTTATTTGTGAAATAACCGATCGTTTCACTTGATAAGACCCTTATTCATCGTCTGGAGCCGTTTAAAGCCCTTTGAAGCTGCACTGAAACTCTCATTTGGACCTTGAACTCTTTGGTCCCCATTGAAGTCCATTATATGGAGAAAATCCTGGAATGTTTCCATCAAAAACCTTAATTTCTTTTCGACTGAAGAAAGAAAGACATGGACATCTCGGATGACACAGGGGTGAGTAAATTATCAGCAAAAGTTTTTTTTAAAACTCCTTTAAGTTAAAATGACTAGTTTTTTATGATGATTTTATAATGTTTTTGCTGATGTCGAGCACCATGAACATTCTGCTAAATGTTTCATTTTGTATTTTACAGAAGTCATACGGGTTTAATGGTGACGTGTCTTCCTTTAAAAAGTAAGTGCTACAAATGCACTTCATATTTTTAGAAAAAATGCATCTTCACTTATGCTTTGTTCGAAAGCACCTTGATATATTTGAGTGTTGTTCAGGGTTTCAGTGCGAGGCGTTCAGATAGACTCACAGGTGTGTGGGACGGTCTCCTCTTCATGATGGATGTGCTGGAGGAGGGCTGACAGCGGCTCGGCGTATGGCAGAGGTTTGGTGTTGGCTCAGCTGTAAAGATAAGAGCTGTCACTTTGAAATGGTTGAGGATTTCTGGCTGATGTCTTGATAACACACCTGTCAGGTTCTTTATAAGGTCTCCAGGAGAGTCTGGCTTTGTGGGTGATCTTACCTGCTTGTTTGTAATAAACAATCATTTGTAAAATAATAGTAATTGTCTAGTCAGACTGTGATTAATGCAGGCGAAGTGTCATGTCTGCGCCACTAGAGGCAAACAAATGGAATTGGAAATATAATAAGTTCTTAGCCTACTATAGAGAGCCCTTCCGGTCGACCCTTATTTCGGAAAAATATTGTATAGTCAATGGAGAGAGACAACAAATACTTTGATCTGGTTTGAATTGTGCCCTGAATTACACTTATATGATGTTTGTCAATTTAAGATACATTTTAAAGTCAAGAAAGTCGTAGTTTGATGTAAAACTGCTGATGAAAATACATAATTACAAAGACTACAAACCCCAGAGGCGCACATTTTCTCTCATGAATGAAGCTAACTTTACTGAGGCTAATGTCATTGTTTCTATAGCCTTACGTTATAATCGTAACGTTACGCCGTCATGAGTGTTTTGTACCAGACTGCACACACACACGAGCAGCGGATCTCGCTCGCTGTTTCGCTTCCTGGGAGATGTAGTTCATTGAGTGATTTTCACATAAAACTAAATGTTTCTTTTTTATGACAAACTGCGACTTTCTTGACTTTCAGAATTATCTTTTAAATTGACAAACATCATATGTGTAATTCAGGGCACAGTTCAGATGGAATAAAAAGATAAGTTGTCTCTCGCCATTGACTACCACACGTATTTTTTTTCCGAAATAAGGTCCCGTGAGCCGGAAGCGGAGGGGAGGGACTAAGGCTCTCTATTGGTCAATCAAACGGGTAGCCCCGCCCCAAACTCTCTCCATTGGTTGAGTAAGAATATCACTCAAACAAACAGGTGAACATGAAATCAACATATTGTTGGACTGGGATAAAAGATCAATATTTGAATCTGCGTCAGCCAATGACTCTGTCTGATTGGCCAATGATATGTTCATTCAGCAATATTAACTTTTTGAATATATTTTATTCCTGAGACAAAAGCTGAGTCACATGATCCTTCAGAAATCATTCTAATATGCTCAGGAAACATTAATGATTATTATCAGTGCAGAAAACAGTTGCTTCATATTAAAAAGCCCTCTAATGGGAAAAAAAAACTGAAAAGTTTACTTTTAAACTTAAAAGAGAGCCTTAATGGAGTAGTTCACTTTAAAAAAAACTTTTGCTGATAATTTACTCACCCCCATGTCATCCAAGATATCCATGTCATTCTTTTTTCAGTCGAAAAGGTTTTTGAGGAAAACATTCCAGGATTTTTCTCCATATAATGGACTTCAATGGGGACCAAACAGTTCGAGGTCCAAAAGACAGTTTCAGTGCAGCTTCAAAGGGCTTTAAACGATTTCAGATGATGAATAAGGGTCTTATCTAGTGAAACGATCGCTCATTTAAAACAAAATTACCAAAGTTTAAGTTTTAAAAACTCAAATGCTCGCCTTCGTTCATTTTGATGAACGAGTTCGAACGGGAGAGTGACGAACGCTCATCACAGAACAGAGGCGGCCATTTGAGCTTATAAAACTTAAACTTTGTTGTTTTATTTTTAAACGAGCGATCGTTTCGCTTGATAAGACCCTTAATCATCGTCTGAAATCGTTTAAAGCCCTTTGAACTATTTGCAGTTTGCACTGAAACTCTCATTTGGACCTTGAACCGTTTGGACCCCATTGAAGTCCATTATATGGAGAAAAATCCTGGAATGTTTTCATCAAAAACCTTAATTTTTCGACTGAAGAAAGAAAGACATGGACATCTTGGATGACATGGGGGTGAGTAAATTATCAGCAAAAGTTTTTGTTAAAAGTGAACTACTCCTTTAAAAGAAGAAAGAAATTGTTGTGTAAGTAAATGCACGCATTTATTGCCACGTTCTTCATTTAGAGACATTCGCACACAATTTTTTTTCCACGTCCTGTCAGTGTCCAGTGATCTCCCTATCCGTCATGTCCCGTGTGCCGAGATTGGACGGTTCCCGGCTGGTTATTGGGTGTTTGACTGTAAGATACATCATTGGCTGACGTTTGACCTCCTGCTAACTTCCAGAGAGGAAGTCCAGCCCAGTGGAAATCCTTCTTTGAAACTCTAGTACTCTGCTTCTCTCTGTTGTGTCTTTGAGTGGCGAATCCCCCCCAAAAAACTTTGCCTGTCATCAAGTGTCTCTCTCTCTCTCTCTCTCTCTTTCACACATGTTTCTCTCTCTGCGTGGAGCTCCAGAGGACCCTGCAGCTGGCCGGGGTTGTGCCCATGTAGCGCTGCTCTCGGCTGGGGCTCTGCGGGGGGCCGGGGAGGGGCTCTGGATCTCACTGAAAGAGAAAAAGAAAGAGATCAAGGATAAAATGAAAAAGAAATCTGTGATTCCCCCTGGCACCTTCCCCTCCCCTCCCCCCACATGGCCATTCTTTTTTATCTTCTACTTCTCTTACTAGCAGCCGGTCTTCTTTTCTTCTTTTCGGTCCTCTTTGAGAAGATGCTCGCTGTTAGATTCAGTGTCAGGTGCACTCAGACCGTAGTGAAAATGATTTAACAAGAGTATTGATTTCGGATTCACTTGTATGTCTCTGTTACAGCCTCTACTGAGATGCTCAGTTCATTTACTTTTAAGTCATTTAGTATTCTGAGATTTTGAGATGAGATTTGAATCAGTGAGCAGAAAATAGTACAAATAGCAATATGCAAATAGCCATACAAGTATGTATATATATATATATATATTAGGGCTGTGCATCCAAAATAAAAATTTGTGTTTACATAATATATGTGGGTGCACTGTGTATAATTATTTTATATAAACACACATGCATGTATGTATTTAAGAAATATTTTCATGTATATACTGTATAAAAATTTATATATAATCATACATGCATTTGAGTGTGTATTTATATATATAAAATAAATTATGCACAGTGCACCCACATATATTATGTAAACACAAATTTTTATTTTGGATGCGATTTAGTCGCGATTAATCTTTGCATAGCCCTAATATATATATATATATATATATATATGAAGAGTTCATTTTTAATCAAGCTTGTATATTTAAGTTCAGTGATTTCACTAAAATGGCAATGATAATTACCTATTAATTGTTATTTAAGTGAAATTACTGAACTTGAATATAAAAGTTTGATAAAAATCATCATTAAGAAGAAAATTTTATGAAAGAAATGGCATTTAGAGGCTTTTGCATCTGAACACTTCATATATATATATACATATATTATCAGTATTAGAGAGGATGCATGTACGTAACAGTACATGATTGTGAAGAAGATTACAGTAGAAATGTGTCTTTCAGCGCTAAATACAAGCGTCACTCTTCTTCTGAGTGTGAATCGCTCCCAGAAAACAGATTTTGCATTGCACTCAGCCATGGGTTTGATTCCCACGAAATGCATAAAACGATCAAATGCAATGCAAGTTACTTTGGATTAGAGCATATTGCATAATAATAAATTCCTAGTGTCACTAATGCACATTTTCATTCACTTCTAGATTTAAATACACGTCACTCTTAAACCTTGTTTAGTTTGTGTGTGACTAGAGATAGACTACATTCATTCCATCAACTTCAAATTTGGAACATAACTTGCTTAGATGTATGACTTTGATTTTATAAAAAAAAAAATATTGCACAGTATATTTGATTTACTGTAAATGTAAACTTCCATAACATTAATCTGCCGAGTGTTTCCTTTAAAACAAGACCAAACTTAGGTCTATATTCCAAAGCATTCTTGAATTACAACCATTTAAGTTTGAATAGTGCATTCTCAAGGAAATCTTTTGTAACACTCTTAATGAACTCTTAATGATCCCAAACCTTTTAATCAGTGGTGTGACAGTGGAACAGCATATAGCTTTCTTAAAAATATAGTCTGCATTCCCAGCAAGATCCAAACCCTCCACAATCTCCACCGGCGAGGCTTTGGCAGTGGAATCTGGCAGCGGTTTAACATTGTTATCAGTCCTCACGCTATTTACCTAATGCGTTTCTGTGTAATTGGATTACATGATCCCGCTTGTCAGCCCAGGTGTGTTGTGCATCTATTAAATGACTGACATTTTTATGTAGCTAAGCTGAAAGCTCCGGGCCTTTTGCACGTTGAGTGGAATCAGGTGCTCGGCTCGGTGTGTGAGAGGCTGTAAAAGTGCACACACTCCTTTCTTTGCTGCCTCCATCCACTTTTCTTTTTTTTTTACTTTCCGTCCTGCCTCTTTTTTTTTTTTTTGTTCTTTCCGTTCCATTTGCAAGGTGTGATATTGCTTTAATTCAGCAGAAACATGTGGAATATCTCCGGGGATTACTGGAAGAGGAAAAACTCAACTTTTCTCTCTCTCTCTCTCTCTCTCTGCCACTGCCAGACTCGGGCAGCTTGTGTTGTAGAGCAGCAGGGTCTGCTGGGAATGAATGTAGTTAGTGCGACCTTTGACCCCGAGAGCTGTTGACATGGAAGGCGGCCAAGAAGGGCTCTTACAGGACCCTTTTGTTAATCTCATTCATGGCTCGCCTTTGCAAAAAAACCTAGTTGTGTGTGTGTGTGTGTGTGGAGGGTGTTGGCAGCTCTACTTGCTGGAATGTGCTCTCTCTCTCTCTCTCTCTCTCTCTTTCTTTTTTTCCCAGGCTTGTTTGGAAGAAATGGTGGGCCCAGGACCAGCGCGACTGCTTTAGCCCGGACCCTGCCCTTTCAGCTCAATCGACACTGACAGATTCCTGGCCTGGGATTGCCAACTGGCACACAGGAAAGAGTGATGGAGAAAGAGCGAGCGAGTCGGTCCCGGAGCAGGCCATCGAACAGAGCGGCAAACTTGAACTCTGTCCTGCCGATTACCAGGTGAACCTCATGAAAACATGTCCAAGTCATATTTCACCCCATGACCAAAAGACATTACATTTTGCATAAAGAAATAATGAGTTTTAGGACCATTTGCCATTATTTTCTTGACACGTAAGCTCTCTCTCTCTCTCTTTCTATAGATACATGTCACCCTGGATCACAAAACCATTCACAAGTAGCACGGGTATATTTGTGGCAATAGCCAACAATACATTGCATGGGTTTTCTTTTATGCCAAAAATCATTATGATATTAAAGGAGTAGTTCACTTTTTTTTTTAAAAAACTTTTGCTGATAATTTACTCACCCCCATGTCATCCAAGATGTCCATGTCATTCTTTCTTCAGTCGAAAAGAAATTAAGGTTTTTGATGAAAGCATTCCAGGATTTTCTCTATATAATGGACTTCAATGGGGACCAAACGGTCAAAGGTCCAAATGAGAGTTTCAGTGCGGCTTCAAAGGGCTTTAAACGATTCCAGACGATGAATAAGGGTCTTATCATGCGAAACCTCATTTAAAAAGTTTAAGTTTTATAAGCACAAATGCTCGCCTTGCTCTGTTCTGTGATGTGCCGCGTGTTCGTGACTCTCCTGTTCGAACTCGTTCATTAAAATGAACAAAACATTTTTTCCGAGTCATTTTTTTAAATAATCGATCGGTTCACTAGATAAGACCCTTATTCATAGTTTGGTGTCGTTTAAAGCGGTTTGAAGCTGCACTGAAACTCTCATTTGGACCTTGAACGGTTTGGTCCCCATTGAAGTCCATTATATGGAGAGAAATCCTGGAATGTTTTCATCAAAAACCTTAATTTCTTTTCGACTGAAGAAAGAAAGACGTGGACATCTTGGATGACATGGGGGTGAGTAAATTAACAGCAAAAGTTTTTTTTTAAAGTGAACTACTCCTTTAATGCATGCATACATTACCATCTTTCTCTCTTTATTTTTATGCAATACAGTAATAAATGTGAAACTGTTTGGCCGCTGGTTTGATCCTCATCCGGAACCTGTAATAAGTTGCTCATCCGTGCTGAAATTATTCTATTGTATACTTTGAAATTGATCAGATATTCAACCAATGCCTTCAGCTCTATAGATGTGCTCTTCATGTCATTCTCGTGCGCTATTAAGGGCTCATGATCGCAGCTCTCAGGTCCAATCATGCACAAGTAACGCAAATAGCAAATGCAAACAAACCATGGAGCGAGTTGCACGGCCCATTTGCTCTCACTGTGTCTTTATTCTTCACCTATAGAGTTATCCTTCTCTCACAGAATGGTTTCTCTCTGGTCCAGCTGAGTGAATTAACATGGTCCCAGGCTACAGATTATATAGCACGTTAACCACTGAAAGAGATGTGTGCCGTTCAAGAAAAAATCAATCAAGATTAGCTTAGCCACCTCTCAATGGACCACTGTGAACCTCCTCGGGGGGTTAATAGCAATCCGGCGCGGAGAGAGAGAGGGACGAGAGACAATCGGTGATTATGTGTTTGACTCAACACGCACACTTTAACTTTGACATACAATATTACAAGGGAATACATTTTCTCAAAAATATTATGCTTTCGTTTAATAACAAAAAAATGTCTAAACATATTTAGAAATAAATTGTTAATTTAAAAAATAAAGATTCATATCTAAAATATATTAATTAAATACATTTAATTGAATTATTTAAATGAATTCTTAAAAATAGAAATGATTGTCGACTGATATATGAGAGGCCTCTTCTAACTCTTGGATCTAAATCATCAATGATTTGTGACGATTGTCTATTATTTCTCTCTTTAGGGACTCGTGGTCTAAATCTTTCAGCCGGCGTCGTCTTTAAATGAACACACACTACAAAGGGAATGGCTAACGCTGGAAATAAGAAGAATACACTCACCTGCAAATCAAAGGAATGAATAAATACGCCCCTCCCCTCCGTCAGCCTGGCGAACGGAGTCTGTTGCATGCTGGGATAGGGGAAGTGCCTGCCGGGGCTCCACAATGGCGTGCGGGTGTATTCGGGACCCTCCTCTTGTGTTGGTCTTGGCGGGGAGGATTTCACAGTCTGCTCAGCACAGCTGGATCCTCACAGACCTCACTGACTCTGGATCAGCCTCTCAGACGCTCCTCATGTGTGTTTCTGTAGGCCAGACGTGAGTATTAGGACGGAGGCAGACACTGTTGCTCAATCTTTCTCTCCTATGGCAGATTCAGTTCTGGGTTATATTCAGGAACCCTCGGTAGATCGTGCTCTATATGAAGTGTTCAGATTCATCTCAAAATACTATTAGTATAAAGTGTAGGTTTGAAGAATTGATTATTCACAACACACAGTTGAAATTTAATTTTATGCTCTATTTTAAAGTACCAATTTCCTTAAACAGTCCACAGTTAATTATCATTATATTGTTTACTAAAAATAATTATTATATATATATATATATATTAGGGCTGTCATACGATTAATCGCATCCAAAATAAAAGTTTGTGTTTACATAATATATGTGGGTGCACTGTGTATAATTATTATATATATATAAATAAATACACACCCATGCATGTATAGATTTAAGAAAAAATATTATTTATATATAAAATATTTCTATATAATATAAATCTATATACATGAAAATATTTCTTAAATATATACTATATACTAGCATGTGTGTGTATTTTTATATATATAAAATACAGTGCATCCACATATATTATGTAAACACAAACTTCTATTTTGGATGTGATTAATCATTTGACAGCCCTATATACTGAGTAATATATTGGAGTTATATACAGTATATATATATCATCCTACACATATAAATGGTTCAGTTGTTAATAAAAATAACAACAATAATGTATTCCTCATTATTATTTAAATTAAGTATAGATGAAAAATAATGAAGATTTTTGTATTATAAATGTAGTTCTTATTATGAATCTAATTATGATGTATAATTGGAATGAATAATCATTCAATTGTATATCGTATTATTATTATTATTATTAATACAATTTGTATCATTATTAATAATAATACATTATTATTGTTAAACATTTAAAAAAAATATTATTTCAATAAAATATATTCATACTACAATTGTTATTATTAGTAGTAGTATATAGTAATAATAATTAAAGTTTGTATTATTTTAATGAAATGTAACAATATTTAAATATAATCATAGTTTTTGTGGCTGTTTCATGAAAGGCATGATTTTTTTTGATTTTACTTAAAGTATGCATTGCTGTATTAAAGCTGGTGTGTGTCATCGTCTGAATATTAAAAAACATTCTCATTTCCCATTTTAGTATGCAATGCATAGTCATTAATATGGCATATTCCACACACGCATCCATTGACCTGTTAGTCTGACGAATACAGGAAACATATTTGGAAACAATCATTGTACTGTGCAACTGCTAGTGTTGTAAAAGTGACACTCTTCAGCTTTAAATCAGCATCTGCTTGTGTTTAAACTCTTCTCGGTATCTGTGTGTCCTCCTGCGCAGCTGTAAGCTAAACGCTAGTGTGTGTGTGTGTCTGCTCTTGGTTAGCACTGGCTCTCTGTGATTTACCTGCTGTCTGTCTGTCTTAATGTCTTCCATCTGCTTGACAACAGCCCAGAGACACGCTCACGACTCAAAGCAAGACGCGAGTGTCCCGGGAGGCCAGGAAGTCACCGTCCAGATATCAGCAAACGCTGGAGTCAGGACTCATGAAGATGCAGGACATTGAGGGGCCTTGTTTAACTTAACTCAGTATCGGTTCGTATTATGATATTGGTTAACATTATTCTTGGTTAGTTCTGATAACATAAAGGTCCTTTCAAATTCACAGGTGCAGAAAGTTGCATTTTCATGAAGCTATTTTTGTCTGGTGATTCATGCGAAATAAGACTCTATATTCAGTGACTGGTTATTATGCGTCACATGAATGATGTTTATGAATCTATTCTCCCAAACTAACATATTGATTTCACTGAGATGAAGATGTTAAAGGCATTTAATTGATTTTGTTTTGCTGTTCATTTTGTGTAATTGTCTGTCGTTGCAGTCAAACACCTGCTGGGCTCACGCAAACAGATGACCTTTCACCTTTAGGGTCTGTACTGCTTATTTCACATACTGGTATAACAGTGATGCAATGCTGTACTAAAATGAATAGGCTGCGGCCATCATAGAAATTGAGGTGGTCTGATCTTCTACATTTGAATTAGTGGATATTTCATATAATTTTGTCTTAACCCAGCCTTGAATATTTGGTTGCATCCTTGACGATAGACACTATTAAATATGCTGTGATGTTCTCAGAACCAGGTTTGCCAATATCAAAACTGGGAAATAGTTCAAAAGCTCTTCCTGATATTATTTTTAAAGAGACATGATCGTTTGGGTATAGATACTGTGCAAAAGTCTTAGGCCGTTAGTATTTTTTACAAAAGAAAAGGGTTTTAAGCCAGATGTCTTTTGCTGTTGTGTGTCAGAAGGAAATATCAGATCCAAACAATCCTTTTGCCAGTATACAATATATAATATAACACAATACAATATATAATATTATAATCCAGTGAGAGTAAAGACTGTTTTTAGATGCATTGCTCTATTAAAGCTGATGTGTGTCATTGTCTGAATGTTAAATATTAAAAAACATTCTCATATGCCATTTTATATGCATAGTCGTTAATATGGTATAATCCATACATCCATTGATATGTTAGTCTGACGAATACAAGAAACAGATTTAGATTAAAATGCTAACTTTGATATTACATTGTGGGTTTAAATGAATTAGGCTTGGACTTGGTGCTGGAAACCCAAGGACAATAGAGACACAAGAATAAAAATATTCATTATTCTGAAGCTGATGATTTTTTCTGACTAGATATTTTTAATATATTTAGATATATTTCAAATAATGTTGGACACTTTTTACTGGTCAAGTTGCATAAGTCATTTGGCATTATCAGGACACACAAATATTCCCCCTTTGAATTATTATACATTATATTAGTCAATATTATATATAGTGGTTTAATGTAGTACTGAGACTAAAACTTTTGGGAGAATTTTTTATCACACAGTAACTTATTTTGAGGAACTATATCCATGATACATATTGTAGCATTTTTGTATTGCGATATATTGTGGCACGATATATTGTTACACCCCTAATATATATACACATATACTGTATGTATATGTGTGTGTATATATATAGGGCTGTCAAACGATTAATCGCATCCAAAATAAAAGTTTGTGTTTACATAATATATGTGAGTGCATAATTATCTTCTATATATATAAATACACACATGTATATGCATTTATATTTAAGAAAAAAATATTATTTATATATAAAATATTTATATATAATATAAATGATATATAAATCTATAAACAGTATATACATGAAAATATTTCTTAAATATATACAAGCACGTGTGTGTATTTATATATATATATATATATATATATATATATATATAAAACAATTATACACAGTGCACCCATTATGTAAACAGAAACTTTTATTTTGGATGCGATGCGATTAATCGCGATTAATCATTTGACAGTCCTCTATATATATATATATATATATATATATATATATATATATATATATATATTGATTTTAACTGAAGAAATTGCATTACAGCCTGTCTGAAGCCTGTGAGATTGATCCATGCGTTTGTCCGGTCTCGTCTGGCCTTAACTCACCTCTCATCATGTCTGATGTGTCTCTGTCAGGGAGGACAAGCCTTTATGAAGATCTCCTACTGGGGCAAGAGCATCCAACTCCACGGGCCCTTCACACTAAATAAACTTATATGTTTACACAAGACGGCGCGCCACAGAGGAGCCAGTGGGGCGTGTTACGCGCTCGGTCACTGGTCCCCGGGGGTTTACTGGGCATGTGGATGTAAAGGTGTCATGATCTGCAGACAGAAGCCGAGAGAGAGAGAGAGCTTGTAAGAGGATCCTGGTTGTAACTTTCTGAAACATCGTCCAAATCAAACGCAACTCTCTCCTTTCCTCTTTACGAGCTCCTGTGATCGCGCGCTCCGGCGTCCCGCTGGAATCACAGCTAAACCTTTGAACCCGGAGCGTTGCGTCCGAGAGCCCCGTGTCACCGCAACCCTCGGCTCCTCGCATCCAGCACTTCCCCTGCTTTACTTAACCTCTGACCCCTCGGACCCGTACAGTTCTGCGGTTCTGAGGGCAGACGCGAGGAACAGGAAGTATAAGGGCCGGTTCACATATCGCGTCTTTTGCGCGCTCAAGTTCGTTATTTCAAATGTAGGCGCGCGGTATGCGCGCTCATAATGGAAGCGGTGCGGTCGCGGTGCGACGCGCTCCTTTTTTCCATGCGCGTCCGCGCCGCGTCGAGATAAAAACATCTCAACTTTTCAGAATACCGCAAGCGCACCGTACGCACACAATAGGTCATGTGACAAGAACCAACTGAAGCGCAACCGCCCTGGCGCTTTGCAAAATAGAGAATGCGGCGCGCCCAGCGTTTTCTACGCGTTTTTAGGCGCTATATGTGAATCCGGCCTAAGGTTACAAATTAAATATGCGCATGTCATAAGCCATAAATCCGCGGGCTCTGCTGGCGGCGGCGCTACTGAAACGGCATGTGGCACACAGTGTCGACTAATAAAGTTTTAAAGCATTCACTTCCGTCGGTATCTCTCGCGGGCGATGGGGGGGATGGAAGCGGGGGAACCTGAAGCGCGCGTCGGCAGGAGGAGGGATGGAGAGGCGCGCGGGGAACAGACAGCCAGTTGTGAATCTTTGTAATATAACTATTAGTCTCTTTCAGGCGGGATGCCTTCGTTCATCCAAAAAGCACCGGGAGGCGTTATGACAAATGATATTTCCCTTTGATTCCTTCCCAAGCTTGTTATTAAACTGCGGTAAGTTATTGTTTCGCTGACTAAAATCTACAAGCCTCTCCTGAGATCCATTTTGAAGTGTTTGAACAAATAATTACCAGATGTTTCTCTATGAACAAGCGATCTTGATGAAAACCCTCAATCAGTGTCCCTCACGTTTCTGGATTTGACATGTTAATGTTCCCTCTCTCTTCTGTAGTTCCCCGCGGGCGAGGAGGAGGTTATACCGTAAACATCAGCTGATGAGCGGCCTTCTCTCAGCTGATCCATCGCTCACCGCAGACAGGCCGTAAATAAGACACCTGGAGAAGATGAAGACGGTCTAGTACACACACACACACACACACACACACACACACACACACACACACACACACACACACACACACACACACACACACACACAGCATTCGTGTATATGTATAGCCTTGAGAATCATTGGTAACACTTTACAATAAGGTTCAGTAGTTCTGAGAATGAACAATACTAGTTCAGCATTTATTAATCTTAGTTATTATTATTAAAGGAGTAGTTCACTTTTAAAAATAAAACTTTTGCTGATAATTTACTCGCCCCCATGTCATCCAAGATGTCCATATGTCTTTCTTTCTTCAGTCGAAAAGAAATTAAGGTTTTTGATGAAAACTTTCCAGGATTTTCTCCATATAATGGACTTCAATGGGGACCAAACGGTTTAAGGTCCAAATGAGAGTTTCAGTGCAGCTTCATAGGGCTTTAAACGACACCAGATGATGAATAAGGACAGTATTCATCTAGGACTGTTTGAGTCATGACTCAACTGAGTTTGAACAGGAGAGTCATGAACGTGCATCACAGAGCAGAGCATTTGAGCTTATAAAACTTAAACTTTTTATTTATTTTTTAAATTAGTGATCATTTCACTAGATAAGACCCCTATTCATCGTCTGGTGTCGTTTAAAGCCCTTTAAAGCTGCACTGAAACTCTTATTTGGACCTTGAACTGTTTGGACCCCATTGAAGTCCATTATATGGAGAAAAATCCTGGAATGTTTTCATCAAAAACGTCAATTTCTTTTCGACTAAAAGTGAACTACTCCTTTAATTTCAACATTTACAAATACATTATTTAAATCAAAGGTTGTATTTGTTAACATAGTTATGCACCGTGAAATGAACAATCAATGAACAGCTGTTATTTGATTAAGTAACATTAACAAAGATTAATAAATACTGTATTCCTCATTGTTAGTTCATGTTATTTCGTACATTAAATAATGTTAACAAATGAGACCTTATTCTAATCGTTATAGCATCTCTCTAATCTTAAAGCCAAACCAGTTTTTCTGACGACTTTGTGATAGTTTGTGAATGATGCCGAATTCATGATGGAGAACACCAAAATATTGCTGCTTAGTGTAATATTTACATTAAATTAGAACGAAATCAATACTTTTATTCAGCAAGGATGCATTAAATAGATCAAAAGTGACTTATATTGTCACAATTGGGTAATGTTTGCAATAAAAATGTGTCACTGTTTCCACAAAAATATGAATTTTTCATCATTGATGATAATAATGAGCAATGTTTTTTGAGCAGCAATTCAGCATCCTTGGTAATCCTAGACAATAGTATAATTGTGAATTAAATAATTGTTGCAAATAATGTATATTGTCAAAAAACACCACCATTTGGGGTAGGTAAGATTTTTTTTTTTTAATGTTTAATGTTCTTTCATGTTCACCAAGGCTGAAGTTAGCCTATTTGATAAAGAAATACTTTAAAAACAGTAATATTGTGAAATATTATTACAATTTAAAAAAAATATCAGATTTCTTTTTGAATATATTGTAAAATGTAATTTATTCCTGTGATGAAAGCTGTATTTTCAGCATCATTAGTCTTCAGTATCGCATGATCCTTCCGAAATCACTCTAATATGATGATCTGATGCTCAAGAAACATTTCTGATTATTATCAATGGTGAAAACAATATTGTTGAAACTATGAAACATTTTCTTTAGGATTCATTGATGAATACAAACTTCAAAAGAACATTTATTTGAATTAGAGTGTTTTGTAAATGTCACTTTTGATCATTTTAATGTGTCCATGCAGATTAATTTTAATTGGATGATGCAGTAACAGCATTCAGCAGCTGGGAAACGTCCTGCTAACCAGCCGCACATGATCCGCTGCAGTTCTTCTGATAAAGTTCAGATGTCA
>NW_024121321.1:30459578-30529578 GCF_016745375.1 Pimephales promelas | reverse complement strand
GTCTCAAACGCAGCTCGAAGTTCCCTTGAAAGGGAACGGCGTTCTTGCCCGCCAGCCAGTACTTGCCCAGATAGCAAACTGACATTGAATCAACGTGGAAATATGACATCGAAACAACGTTGATCTGACATTGTTTTGCTCATCGAATTAACGTTGAACCAACGTCAGACGCGTCATTCTTTCAAAACTAACGGAAAATCAACTTGAAATCAAAGCGTTGTTTCAACGTTATGAAAGCAAACCAATTTTCGATTTTCATTTAGCTTTGAAGAATGCCGCGTCTGACGGTTCAACGTTAATTCGATGAGCAAAATCAACGTTGTTTTGATGTCATGAGAGACGTCGTTTCCAAGTTGATTCAATGTCAGTTTGCTATCTGGGTGTGACGTCACGTGCAAAGTATGAACACAGTATGTGATTTTAGACACAGCCAGTGTGTTGCAGCCAGTTGTGAAAGATGGATGGATGGTAAAACAGATTGAGAAATGTTGTTCTCCATCCATTAATGCTTGTGCGATCTCCAGATTTCGAGATCTGTATAGTCTGGATAGAGCGTGTCACTTTCAGGTGGGGATTGAGATATAAAGGTATGCTTAAAAGTCTTTCTTTGAGGCACTATAAGGAGACTGCAACAGATAAGATCCTTTTTAACCTACTTTTGAAGAGGAACTGGAGTCCTTGAGTTTCGTTTGAAGTTTGTTTGCCGTAACAGCTGGAAAGAAGGTTGAAGAACCGCTCAGAACTGCAAACGAGGAGTTGATTAGTCCATGTGTGCGTGTCACCATTAGACAAACACGTCTTCCACAACACAGTGTTTCTTTGTTTATCGAGCGAAAGAAAAACATAGCGTTGTGTTGTGTATCAGGTCGTTGTTCTCAGCTTGCGTTGCAAGTGTAAGAGGCAGCATTAATGAATAAACATGGAGGGTTAATGAAAGGAACTCAAGGTTGGATATCTCCTCTGCTGAGCAACCGATTTCCCACATGAAGTTTCCGTTAATGAGTATCAACGGGCTTCTTAGTGTTTTCTGTTGGTTTGTTTTCTGCTCCGCTTCACACCAATATCTGCGAGATTACAACAAACAGAAGGTGATAATGGCAGAGGAATATGTAAGCATCCCACAAATGAGACTGTCTGGGAAAATACCCTAAATCACTAAATATATTTTAAGATAATTTAGTCTATTTTTACCATCCATGAAACTTAAAGGCACTATATGTAAGATTTTTTTTAGATTAAAATATCCAAAAAACCACTAGAGCAATGTTATATGTGTACTTGCATTATCCCAAATGTTTCCAAAAATATATATAAATATATTTTAAGATAATTTAGTCTATTTTTACCATCCATGAAACTTAAAGGCACTATATGTAAGATTTTTTTTAGATTAAAATATCCAAAAACCACTAGAGCAATGTTATATGTGTACTTGCATTATCCCAAATGTTTCCAAAAATATATATAAATATATTTTAAGATAATTTAGTCTATTTTTACCATCCATGAAACTTAAAGGCACAATATGTAAGATTTTTTTAGATTAAAATATCCAAAAACCACAAGAGCAATGTTATATGTATACTTACATTATCCCAAATGTTTCCAACAATTTTTAAATCCAGGGAAATTAGCAATTTTAACAGTGTCAATGACATCATTTCTGTGTTACCCTCGAATTCCGGTTCCCTAGAAACCATGGAAACTCTAAAGATGCTTTCGCATATTATGCTGTTTGGATACCTTTATTTACAGAAAACAAATCATTGTTTTATAGCTCAACATGGTTAGACTTATTGCGTGCATCTCTTGTTTTCTTGATTTACATCTCACATGTTTATAAAAAAAAGAAAGAAAAGTAAATCAAACAACACTATTCTGTTAAGTGGCTTACATGGCTTAATCAGAAAGAGCTTTATTTACAGTATAGTAACAGTAATAAAATAAAATCATTTTCTCCACCTAACCATGCAATGTTTTAAAAATAAATTGCATGACATTTAACAACACAAGTCAACCAACTTTTATTAATATGATATTCTAATATCGATCTAGCTTACTGCACACACTCAAAACAAATCAAACAGCGCTGCGTTACCCCACATTTTTAATTATTCAAAAAAAGTGTCCTGTACGAGTAGTAATACAGCACTTGAGGCTGTTTTATTAGAATTAAATAAAATTAAATATTATTATTAATGATATTAAGAATATTATTAAAGTTAAGTTCTGTTCTTTGTATTTTATAAACAAAAAAAATAAAAAATAAATTAAATAATGTTTGTTTAAGTGATCAAACGCAACTGTAACAAAGTTCAAGTTCAGGGAAGAAGGAGCCGAACTTTAAATGTAACTTTAATCGTAACTTTAATCGCAAAATAAACATAAACAACAAAACGGCGGCATATAAGCATAATAAAAACATGCTCGGCCCCGCCCTGCTTAATAAAACTTTACATATTAGCTCATTCATGACACGAGTCCCGTCGGATTGCTTTCCATAGGCAGTAACGCTGAAGACAACAACTCCCATAATTCCACACTCATTCACAGCATCATCAAGCTAAGCCTTTGAATAAGAGGTGAAAACTTAGAAACTGAGAAATTAACATGCCCAAACATTAAAGCCATGAATCTGGCGCTAATCGTGTGTTTGAGCGCTTGTGGTTCAAACCCATAATCCTGGTTCTTCCACTTTTCTCTGACTGATGTAAGCACAGCATGGCTCTTTGAAATACTGCCCTTGAAAATCCCATAGGAGTGAAGCTCCGGCCGTGTGTGTGTGTGTGTGTGTGTGTTTGAAGGAGGAACAAGAGACTTCAGGAGGCGTTTTATTTACATCTGTCTTTGTCATCTCGGTTCAGGACCACAGCGACATCCACTAACCAAAAAGTAGGTCAAAAGTAGTGGGATTTTGGACCATTTTTCACAAAAATTATACCATGGTATACAGTGGTTCTTTGATGTATGCCACGGTACTAAAATCTGTGTACCATTTTGCAGATAATCCAGCAAGGATTACTTAATGTAAAATGTATACCATATATGTATATGTATATATATATATATATATATATATTAGGGCTGTGCAAAAATTAATTGCGCTTAATCGTATCCAAAATAAAAGTCTGTGTTTACATAATATATCTGTGTGTGCTGTATATAATTATTTTGTATATATAAATACCTATGCATGCATGTATATATTTAACAATTATTTGTGCCTAAATTCTGTATATATATATAAATACATAATCTATATTATATAAATATAAATATTTTATAAATGAATGACACATTTTCTTAAATATATACATGCATGTGTGTGTATTTATATACAAAATAATTATATAAAACACACGCAAATATATTATGTAAACACAGACTTTTATTTTGGATGCGATTAATCACAATTAATTTTTGCACAAACCTAATATATATATATATATATATATATATATACATACGTGCTGGGCATAATCACATCCAAAATAAAAGATTGTGTTTACATAATACATGTGTGTGTTTGTACTGCATATATTTTGTATGTATATAAATACACACACATGCATGTATATATTTAAGAAATATGTGCATGTATATATTGTATGTATATTTATATATAATTTATATTATAAATAAATATTCCTATTTTTTATATAAATAAAAAATGTTTCTTAAATATAAAACACAAACTTTTATTTTGGATGCAATTAATTGTTGCCCAGCAATGCAAAGTTGCTCTGATCTAAGAACAGATCAGAGTTATGGACGAAAAGAATGAATTGTTGAGGGGAAAAAAAAGATATATATATATACAGTATATAGATAGATAGATACATACATACACACATTGTTAAGGTTGGTTTAACTATGTAAAGTTTCTATATTATATATATAGAACTCCAGAACTCTGATCTGTTCTTTGGTTCTGAAAGCATTCCAGTCTACAGGTGGCTGGAGCAGCGTGTTCAGAGCGGGTCACAGAATCCAAAACCCCCAAATAAAGTGGGAAGATTAACCTTGCTTCAGCTGGGGCCGGCCTAATGCTAACAGACAGAGAGCAGTTGTCGGGTCAGTCAGTGGTCTTGAGCGGTGACCCAGTGTGTGTGTGTGTGTGTGTTGGGCAAACACCATGGCTAGCCTGACCCCTAAAGGCCGGGGTGACTCGTGGGCGTGTCTGTGCCAGGATGGGGTGTGTGTGCGGGCCGGTTTAATGCGGATGGTTTGGAGGAATGCTGAGGGTCTCGCAGCCAGTGGAGCGAGGAGGGGTATCAGAGTGCAGCGAGGGAGGGGACCCGTTCCCCTGTGGGGGTTACAGGGTTTCTTGCCACATCACATGGTCTATTTACCACCCCAGTGAGGGACAGGAGCATTTACCCCGCTGGCCCTCTAGAGCCTCATCCAAGGGTCTTGCACCGAAACCACACAGGCGCTTATACTTATGTTGTTGAAGCCGTTTTTGTACAATATTTGAATCTTTAGGGAACATTCCCTAAAGAAAAATGTTAATAGATGAACATCAGTTTGTTTGGCCCACAAAATGTTATTATATATTGCTAGGATGTTGCTAAGGCGTTCTGGGATGTTTGCTAGGGCATTGATGCAGTCAGTTGTAGTTTGGTTGCTAGGATGTTCCTATAAGGTATTCGGATTGGTTACTAGTGGTTTCTAAGTAGTTTTTAGGTGGTTTCTAGGTTGTTGCTAAGGTGTTCTGGCTGGTTGTTGGGAGCATTAATATGAAATTTTTAAGGTGTTCTGGGTGGTTGGGCGTTGCTTTGCAAATCCTATAAGGTGATCTGGGTTGTTTGCTAGGGCACTGCAATATAGTCAGTTTCAAAGGTGTTCCGCTGGTTGCTAGGATGTTGCTATGCAGTTGCTAAGGTGTTCTGGGTAGTTGCTAGGATGTTGCTAAGGCGTTCTGGGATGTTTGCTAGGACATTGATTGAGCCAGTTGTAGTTTGGTTGCTAGGATGTTGCTGTAAGGTATTCGGATTGGTTACTAGTGGTTTCTAAGTAGTTTTTAGGTGGTTTCTAGGTTGTTGCTAAGGTGTTCTGGCTGGTTGTTGGGAGCATTAATATGAAATTGTTAAGGTGTTCTGGGTGGTTGGACGTTGCTATGCAAATCCTATAAGGTGATCTGGGTTGTTTGCTAGGGCACTGCAAAATAGTCAGTTTCAAAGATGTTCCACTGGTTGCTAGGATGTTGCTATGCAGTTGCTAAGGTGTTCTGGGTAGTTGCTGGGATGTTTGCTAGGGCATTGATTGAGTCAGTTCAGTTGTAGTTTGGTTGCTAGGATGTTGCTATAAGGTATTCGGATTGGTTACTAGTGGCTTCTAAGTAGTTTTTAGGTGGTTTCTAGGTTGTTGCTAAGGTGTTCTGGCTGGTTGTTGGGAGCATTAATATGAAATTTTTAAGGTGTTCTGGGTGGTTGGGCGTTGCTATGCAAATCCTATAAGGTGATCTGGGTTGTTTGCTAGGGCACTGCAATATAGTCAGTTTCAAAGGTGTTCCGCTGGTTGCTAGGATGTTGCTATGCAGTTGCTAAGGTGTTCTGGGTAGTTGCTAGGATGTTGCTAAGGCATTCTGGGATGTTTGCTAGGGCATTGATTGAGTCAGTTGTAGTTTGGTTGCTAGGATGTTGCTATAAGGTATTCGGATTGGTTACTAGTGGTTTCTAAGTAGTTTTTAGGTGGTTTCTAGGTTGTTGCTAAGGTGTTCTGGCTGGTTGTTGGGAGCATTAATATGAAATTGTTAAGGTGTTCTGGGTGATTGGGAGTTGCTATGCAAATCCTATAAGGTGTTTTGGGTTGTTTGCTAGGGCACTGCAATATAGTCAGTTTCAAAGGTGTTCCGCTGGTTGCTAGGATGTTGCTATGCAGTTGCTAAGGTGTTCTGGGTAGTTGCTAGGATGATGCTAAGGCATTCTGGGATGTTTGCTAGGGCATTGATTGAGTCAGTTGTAGTTTGGTTGCTAGGATGTTGCTATAAGGTATTCGGATTGGTTACTAGTGGTTTCTAAGTAGTTTTTAGGTGGTTTCTAGGTTGTTGCTAAGGTGTTCTGGCTGGTTGTTGGGAGCATTAATATGAAATTGTTAAGGTGTTCTGGGTGGTTGGATGTTGCTATGCAAATCCTATAAGGTGATCTGGGTTGTTTGCTAGGACACTGCAATATAGTCAGTTTCAAAGGTGTTCCACTGGTTGCTAGGATGTTGCTATGCAGTTGCTAAGGTGTTCTGGGTAGTTGCTAGGATGTTGCTAAGGCGTTCTGGGATGTTTGCTAGGGCATTGATTGAGTCAGTTGTAGTTTGGTTGCTAGGATGTTGCTATAAGGTATTCGGATTGGTTACTTTTGGTTTCTAAGTAGTTTTTAAGTGGTTTCTAGGTTGTTGCTAAGGTGTTCTGGCTGGTTGTTGGGAGCATTAATATGAAATTGTTAAGGTGTTCTGGGTGGTTGGGCGTTGCTATGCAAATCCTATAAGGTGATCTGGATTGTTTGCTAGGGCACTGCAAAATAGTCAGTTTCAAAGGTGTTCCACTGGTTGCTAGGATGTTGCTATGCAATTGCTAAGGTGTTCTGGGTAGTTGCTGGGATGTTTGCTAGGGCATTGATGCAGTCAAGTGTAGTTTGGTTGCTAGGATGTTGCTATAAGGTATTCGGATTGGTTACTAGTGGTTTCTAAGTAGTTTTTAGGTGGTTTCTAGGTTGTTGCTAAGGTGTTCTGGCTGGTTGTTGGGAGCATTAATATGAAATTGTTAAGGTGTTCTGGATGATTGGGCGTTGCTATGCAAATCCTATAAGGTGTTTTGGGTTGTTTAGTAGGGCACTGCGATATAGTCAGTTTCAAAGGTGTTCCGCTGGTTGCTAGGATGTTGCTATGCCGTTGCTAAGGTGTTCATGGGGTTTTCTATTCAGTTGTGATTTGATCAAAATCACTGTGAGCACTATGTGAGTCTCACCTTAGCAAACCCCTTTGACTATGATTGTCTTCAGTCCATGTTTTGAAAACATTAGTTCAATTTAAAAAAAAAAATCTCGTCTGGACAGAACATTCTTGTCCATATTTCCGCTCTGCTTTTATAGACGTCTTGTCATGCACTTACGAGCGTTCATGCACAATAACACTCACGGACGTCTCTCATCAGCCCAACTGTACCGATGCTTTCTTTCTTTCAGCTTTGTTTGTTTTTGTGTTTTTTGGTTTTTATCATTCCTCCTCTTCCTCGTCATTACGCCGAGAAAGCAGGGCTTGCTTTTTTTCCCCCCCGCTGCACGCTCTGAAGTCTTCCTCCTCGAGTCCCATCAGACCTGCTTCAGATTAAAGAGCGGGCTGGAAAGTGCTTCCTCTTTGGCAAAGAGCAAAAGCCCATCAATACAATAGAGCAGCTCTCAAGGTCTTTCTTTGCCTCTCTCTTACAAATATAATACCACATACCTGTCGATATTATTGAGATGCAGTGCGTAAACGCAGCCCCTCTCTCCCATTTCTTTTAACCTGTTAATGTGTATTGATTTAGGCCCACCATGCAGGACCGAATGCGTGTCTCGCTGTAGGGCTCTTCTGTTCGACTGCTGGATCTGACTCTTCAAGCTTTCAAGAGCCAGTTTCTCTTCTTTTATCAAAGCTCAGAGCGTAACTACTGTGGGTGCTTTTTCCAGGGTGGTGTTTATTTATTTATTTTTTACTAACCAATGTGTTACAATAGGAGACTGTGTCTGGATATGAATACTGATTTCCACAGAGTCAAAAGGAAAGGTTTTTTGGAGTGCAAGCAGACGCTTTGAGCCGTCCATCCATTGACTCCGCATCGATTTGTTAATGTACCGTTTTCATGTTTCTGCTGTTTATTTTGTCCGATATTTCTTACGCGTCTTTGTAAGTAACACATTGTTGTGACAATCCAGTGAAATTGGAAAGGCCTTGTGAAAAGGGTTGCAAAAAATGTAAAAATTTGTGTTGTAGAAGTAGAAAGATTCTCAACACAATCAAGAAGGAAATCAGCCAAAATGAAATCTTAAGTATGTTGTGTAAGAAGTAAGATGTCTTTCTTTCTTCAGTCGAAAAGAAATTAAGGTTTTTGATGAAAACATTCCAGGATTTTCTACAGACTCGGACTCGGTCTCGAGACCATATTTTAATGGTCTTGGTCTTGTCATGGACTCGTGTCCATTTGGACTCGGAATTGACTCGTACTCGAACATTTTTTTTTTTAGGACTCGGAATTATTCCCGAGTCCACTCGAGTTCAATTAAAAATATTTTTCATAATTATTAATGTATGTTAATAAAATATTTCTTTAAATTGATTGACACGCCCAGTGATTGGTGATTTTCTAGTGCGCAACTGCGCATGACAAATTGTAATAAAATTACTTTTAACACCACCTACTATGTGGCCTTTTTACCCTAAACTGATCATATTTTTTAAACTCCAAGTAAATTTAGTAAAAAAAAAAAAAAAAAAGGATTTCTCTAAGTAAATAAAAGTAAATTAGGTAATCAACCCTCACTGGTCTCGACTCGGATTCGACCGTCTCTGGTCTCGGTCTTGACTCGGACTCGACTCTCTCTGGTCTCGGTGTCGACTCGGACTCGAGTGAGGTGGTCTCGACTACAATAATGCACTTCATTGGGAACCAAACGGTTCAAGGTCCAAATGAGAGTTTCAGTGCAGCTTCAAAGGGCTTTAAACGACACCAGACGATGAATAAGGGTCTTATCAAGCGAAATGATCGCTCATTTAAAAAGTAAATAGTTTTATAAGCTCAAATGCTCGCTTTGCTCTGTTCTGTGATGCGCGTTCGCATTTGCATTTGCATGCATAGTTAGACACGATCAAAGACTACTTTCACAGTTTAGATTTTAATTGATCGATTTAGCATGTGTAGTCGGTTTAACACTTGGTTTAACACTTGGTCATCCTAAGTTGTCGACTCTCACAGGACACACGTCCGATGTTTTCTTTGTGGACTGTCTGTTAGTCTTTGATTTCAATTCAGTTCGTATCACTTCGTTTCATTTTAGTTTAAAACGTGTATTATGTTGACTGAGCTTGCTGGCGAGATCCACATTTGCTGTGTGTACAAGTATAACCAATAATGCATCCTAATTTATAATGTTGTTTTTGTCCTTTTTGAGTGCAACCATCTTGAAACTGATGTTGGATGTTATGAGCAGCACTCCACCAAATGCGAGCAGGTAAATGTATTGATAAGTGCACTAAAACCCTTAGTTCTGTGAATGTCCTGCAGTGAACATCTGATCTCCTGGACTCCAGCATATGCTCATCGTTTACCGGCTGACGGAGGAACACACGCTTTCCTCTGAGGTGGACTTCCTGTAGCGTGTGCCTCTCTCATCCACACCAGCACTATCTGAGATTCCTGTCTTGTATCCTGTTGGACATGAAAGAGCTCCGGGAGAAATCCCATGAGTCTCGTGGGCAGATGGAACGGGAGGACGGGAATGTCGTCGGCAAGAAAGAGATCATTCTCTCCAGATGAAACAAGCGTGTGAGGATGAGAGAGATCTTTGTGATCTCCGCACGTTCGACAGGCTCAAAGTAACTACAAACACGTCCGGTAGTGATTTGTGTCGAAGAACTTGTGAAAAATGAACGGTGGCCGTATTTTAGCACTATGGGCTCTGTCTTGCACCCGGCACAAATGACTTTATACACTAACGCATGTCTCATTCCTATTTTGCACCTGCGCAAAGCGGGCTTTTTTCCTCCACCGACACACGTCGGTAAACTAGGAAATGAACTTGCGACTAGGAAATGAAAATGTCCGAGTGATTCCGCGTGTATGTATGCCGTTAAATGTTCGAGCGAAACGAAGTAAAATGTAGATCTACATCTTGGGAGCGATATTTTTTCCCTAGGATGGGAAAAACACTCATAAATGCCATTAACCCCAGTGACGGGTAGGTTTAGGGATGGGGTTGGGGTAGGTCATATATTTATATATACAGTAATGTAATGTTAAGTCAACGGTGTTCATAAACACGTTGAAAAGCGATTATGCGTGTTGATAGCACATCAAAAATGGAATACGAATTGGCGTGTCATACATACGCCATTTCATGAGATCAGTCTGTCCGGGGGCATAATAACAATAAAGATGGCTGAGGGAGATGACCGCGATAGACGTAATCAAAAACACACCCAAAGCTTGGAAAGCGGGCACAAAAACAAATCTGGGCACATTTCGGATTCTACAAAGTTAAAGGAGTAGTTCACTTTTGAAAAAACTTTTGCTGATAAATTACTCACCCACATGTCCATGTCTTTCTTTCTTCAGCCGAAAAGAAATTTAGGTTTTTGATGAAAACATTCCAGGATTTTTCTCCATGTAATGGACTTCAATGGGAACCAGACAGTCCAAGGTCCAAAAGACAGTTAATAAAAGTTTCAGATGCAGCTCTTTAAACGACACCAGACGATGAATAAGGGTCTTATCATGCGAAACGATCGGTTATTTCAAAGCTTATTCCAAAATTGTAACTTTTCTAAGGACAAATGCTAGCCTTGCTCTATTCTGTGAGGCGCGTTTGTAACGTCACGTAATACGTAATTACCTTGAAAAGGTCACGGGCGACGTAGCCGGAAGTACAGAATCAAAATCGTCCGACATCGTTGTTTTACCTTTTAATTCCTTTTTTTGTAAACGCCGTTTGAGTTAGTTTTCACGTTCAACCTATGCGTTCAACTTGTAAACACTCTGACTCTGTACTTCTGGCTACGTCGCCCGTGACCTTTTGAACGTAATTACGTATTACGTGACGTTACAAACGCGCCTCACAGAATAGAGCAAGGCTAGCGTTTGTCCTTAGAAAAGTTACATTTTTGTAATACGGTTTGAAATAACCGATCGTTTCGCATGATAAGACCCTTATTCATCGTCTGGTGTCGTTTAAAGACATTTGAAGCTGCATCTGAAACTGTTATTAACTGTCGTTTGGACTTCGGTTGGACCCCATTGAAGTCCATTATAAGGAGAAAAATCCTGGAATGTTTTCATCAAAAACCTTAATTTCTTTCCGACTGAGGAAAGAAAGACATGGACATCTTGGATGACATGGGGGTGAGTAAATTATCAGCAAAAGTTTTTTCAAAAGTGAACTAATCCTTTAATGGGAAACTAGATAAGACTTACGCGGTGTGTAAAACCTGCCACACTAAAATCAATACAACTAACTTCACGAACCAAGTTGATCGTCGGCATCCTGCTGAGTTGGCTTCAACAACAACAACAACACACAAAGTCGACGCATCCCAGCTGATGAAAAATTTGCCGTAGAATTTTGAAGCATCGATATGAATCGAATCGTTACCTGGTGAATCGCAATCGAATCGAATTGTGAGGGCAGTGCCAATGCACACCCCTATTATTTTGCCCAACAATCAGTGTCATTCTCTTTCCCACAGGCCTCACGGAGACTCACCCGTGCGAGGAGGCAGAAAATAAAGAGGCTGGAGAGGCCGAGCAACATCACTGACCATGTAATTATCCACTCATGTCTCTGGGATGGCAGACGCCACGGCTCCCTGACATCTCTTCACCCGCTTCACCTGTCACTCATCTCGTGTTTCTGGCAGCCCTCGGCTGACCCGTCTCGCCCCCCCTCGTGACATCCACCCCCGTCCTCTGTCACCTTTCCCACCTTCCCTGTCACGCGTACGTGTCGACCAGTCTCATTTTCGAGTGAGAGGGCCACCCGTGGACGCGACATCTCTCTGTCTGCACGTCTCATTAGAAACAGCTTGGCTGTGGGGCTGACAGCACTAATCGAGGATCTCGACAGGAACCGGCCAATCTCTGTCTCGGGTCGAGATCTGCCCCGCTCGTGAACCTCCCCGACCGCTGGCCAGAGGGAAAAAACATCTGTCCGCAGGATAAGTGCAGTTTAATGGGGTTCCGCATCAGTTTGGGCCGAAAAGGGACATTTTCAAGGAACGGTCATTATTTACTGGTCCTCGTGAGGTGAATTTGGTAACACTTTGGAAACACTTTCGAATAATGCAATCTAAACGTTTTCTGACACATTATTAAAATCAAAAGTTGCACCTGTTAATGTTATTTAATGGACCAAGAAGTAACGATGATAATTTAACGTCATTCTCAGTGCATTAACTACTGTAATGTCAACCAATGGGAATTTATTGGAAAGTCTCTTATTAATATTATAGTAGATTTATGAATGATCACCATGGTACTTACATATTATAGTATTGTCATGTCTAAAAATGATCCCAACCTGATGTTTTATCTGATGCATATTCACACCAACATCTACAGATATAATACAGAAGAAGTGTTTTTTTTTTTTTTTAAATTACGTTATTTTATTATTACGTTCACGTCACAGTATTATGACTTTGTCACTATCTTGGTACTTTTTAATATTTATTTCTATTATATAATCTGTCTGTTTTTTCTTCATTCAAATATTAATTATTATTTTATTTACTTACACACCAATATTACTTACTTATCATAAATACACATTACATTCCTGTAATTTTATTACAATATTTCAAGATATTTTTTACATTTTATTTAATTTAATTATTTTTATTTTAACCTACTTTTTATTTTATAATTTAATTTGATTTATTTGACCTTTTTATCGCACGCTGAGGTGTTGGTTATTTCATTTTAGTTCTTAACTTTATGTTTTTAGATACTCTCCTCCAGGTTGGCGATGAACTGTACGATGCAGCGTAAGGTAAAACGAAAGCTTGCTTACCTATTCAGTATCACATTGATTTTAAGGTCAGATCACTGACCGATCATTGATCACGAGCGTCCACCTCCACACTGAATGCGATGTTTTTCTCCTCTTGTGTTTTTAATGTCTTGTGAATGTTTATTTTAATTTTGGGGATGGATCTAGATATTTCTTGCACAGCACTTTGGTCAACCAAGGTTTTAAATGTGCTTTATAAATAAATTAGAGCTGTGCAAAGATTATTATCCAAAATAAAAGTTTGTGTTTACATGATGTATGTATCTGTGTGCTGTGTAGAATATGCATGCATGTATATATTTAAGAATTATTTGCACGTAAATATATAAATACATAATCCATGTTATATATATATATAAATATTTTATATATGAATAACACATTTTCTTAAATATATACATGCATGGGTGTGTATTTCAGAGCACACACACATGTAAACACAAACTTTTATTTTGGGTTAATCGCAATTAATCTTTGCACAGGCCTAAAGTGACTTGAACTATTTGATGGCCTGTTGCCCTGAATGAATCTCCTCAAACGTATATTTCTGCTCTAGATCTGATGTTGGCGTCGGTCTTGTTGTGTTCTCGGATGTGACTGCACCAAACTCATCAAAGCTTCAGCGAGGGATGGAAGATGCAGCGTTTTCTGCCGTCAAACTAAAAAAAGGAGGTCAGTTGCAAACCCTGCAGCTGTAGATTAACAGACATTATGAGGAGAAGCTCAGGAGAATATGAGATCAGCTTTCAGATGGCCTTGTGCTGTTTAAACACAAAGACACGGAGTTAAACCCTCTCGCTCTTATTTCAGGCTTTGTTTGTCCTTGAAGGTTCAGCGTTAAGAGTCGAGGCTGCGTTTGATGTGTCTGATAAACAAGCTCATCGCTCTTATTGTTGTTCTAACAATGCTTTTCTAAAGAAAAAAAAGTGATAATTTCTTTAAAAAATAATTAATGAGTGAAATCCTGTGATTGCTGCAGATCCAGAGCGAGCTGTGAAATTCCGTCATGAATATTTATGAGGACGCGTGTGACCCGGGGCAGGATGTCGACGGAGTGCTATCCCAGCATGCCCTGCTGTGAGGGAAGTTGATCAGATCATCTTCAGCTTATTGGCCTCATTCTGTGTCCTTGTGTGAACAAATGAAGAGAGTAAGTACATACTTCATCGAGAGCACAGCATTTCATGTGACTATTCATAATGGAAAACAATCACGCTGTACAGAAACCCTTAAAAACTACAGTAAGGTGATGGTGTGGTGTCAAATGCTACACAGTAAAACAATTGAACAGTAAAAGGGCCATTCCACCGAATGGGTGACATTTGCTTGTTGTAACTCTTCAAAAATAAACTTTATTTTTGAACTTTTTCAACATTGAATCTAATACTACACATATTTAACTATTTAAAATTTGTATTGGTCAATCTCAGGCAACTTTATTTATTTTTTTACAAGGTTTAAGCAGAATATGGATGCATGTTTTCTCAATCCTGTTACCAAAAATCATGTCATTTAAAAAGCAAGTTTAGAAGCATGTCAATTAATTCCTTTGTTTTTCCCACAAGAAAGTGTTTATTTTAAAGAAACTGTTGGTTATATGTTCAAAAAATTAAAAAATGCCAATAAAATCACTATTAAAGCAAGGTGTATTTTGATATAAAAAGCACAAAGGCATTTTTTCATTTTAAAGACGACTGAAGCCTCAAGCTTATATATTTTTTTAGAATTAATTAATTAAATAATTGTATAAATTATGGGCCAAACAAAAAATGATAAAAATAGTGGTTTAATTTTATTTTTTTAGAAAAAGTAACAGGACTGAAGGTAACAGGATTGAGTTTTTAAGCAAAAGGTTATCAAATATATGGCATATGGCCACATAGCATTGATGCTAATAGCGTGAGGACACTGAGCCATTTCTAGTGCCTTACCAAAAGTTAATATTTTTAAAATAAAACAATTAAATCTAAGAAAACGTTTAGATAACAGGACTGTATGTTGAGATTGACCTTCTCATTCATAGTTACAATTTCATCAAATATACAGAAACGAAAATGAGAGGAGTGACTTATAGTCGCCCCATTGCCTTCAGAAGATCCAGATGATGAAACTTACTGTTGAAAATGTGTCTTGTGGAATATTCCACGTTATTCAGTAGGGGGATGTAATAGTGTAACAGGACTGAGTGAAAACCTAGGGACATGACTAAAATGTGTATTTTATCTAAAAATATTATTAGATATTATTGGTTATTAAAATATATTAGATATTAAAATATTTTTCTTTTATCATTTTAAAGCAGTTTGGAAATAAAGTCATACAAAAATGCAAGAAAAATCAGATTTCTGAAGGATTTTAATCATAATATTTCATGGTAAAGTTTAGAGATCGATATTTTTTAGTGTTCTGTGTCGTTTTCGTTAATGTTTTTAATTATACTTTTTAAATTTGTAGTTAGCTAAATGTGCATGACATTTTTCTTAATAATAAAATGTATTTTAGAGATAATTTTCATGCAATTATATACATATAAGGTCCTGGGGACAGAAATGTCACCCTTTCGGTGGAATGGCTCAAAAATGCTACAGTGCAAAATTGTTAATTGGTTAACCAAACGTTTTCTTACTAGATACGGGTAAATGACTGTGATAAATCTGGTTTTTGAAAGTGAAAAGAACAACTTATTGTGTGATTTACAGTGAAAAACCGCAAATTGACATTCCCACAATTCCCTGCACAGAAATAAACTTCCCTTTATCCTTTGAGTCGGATCACAGGTTTTGGTAACAGGCCGATGCCTTAAATGAAACACATGCAGGCTCCGCTCGACACACTTTCTTAGGTAGTTACGCGGACATCTCCATGCTAACCGTGTTCCCCGACTCGCCTCCTCTCCAGAGTTAGTTACCGCGGCCTGTGAAAATGCAGGAGGGAAACTATTATCTGTAGTCTGGCGCTGGAGTGCGCCGCCTTCATTTCCCCAGTCAGCAGGAGTCCTGGCAGGGTTATAATAGCCTTACATGTGTAATTAACACATGGAAAGGCGAGCGGGACCTGTCGCGCAGGGACAGCAGGAGAAAGCGCTCTCATTCTTCTCTTGACTTTCTCCTCCTTTCTCTCGCTCTCTCTGGACGCGAACACACTTACAAACGTCTCCCTCTCACCTCCTCTCTCACTCTTGCTCTCTTTCACACGAGCTTTGTTCTCCTCTTTCGCTCGTTCCCTCGCTTTCACTCGCCATCTCCCACCTCTTTCTCTCACTGATGTCTCCTGCGCTTCTCTCGATCTCTTGTTCTCGACCCCTCTCTCTTTTCCGGGAGCTGTAAAATGGTGCCGGCTCCACCACGACGCCGCTTCCAAGAACTGGGAAAGACACCCTTCAAAAGACATGGACACATGAAATGTGTAAGACTGAACATGAACTGGCTGCTTGCATTAGGGAAATAAACACTGGGTTAAATCTATGCCTTGTTTTGGCACTTTTATAAGGCAGGATTGCATGTATGCTTTGTAAAGGAGGCAATCCCAGAATGCAATGCGGCAAGGTCCAGGAAAAAATAAAAAATGACTCCGATTTGGCAAACTAGTAAGAAATGTCATTTTAGTTTTGGGTCCAATTCTCACTATTAATAGTTGCTTATTAGCATGCGTATAACTAGGATATTGGCTGTTTATAAAGCACATATTAATATCTTATGCTGCATAATCATATTCTACATCCCTTAATCACCCAATACATTATACCGTAAGAGTTTACTGAGGCAAAAGTCATAGTTAATAGTTAGTTAATAGTGAGAATTGCACCCTAAACTAAAGTGCGACCAGAATGTTAAGTGTATACTGAGAAATAGCGATAAATGTTATTTTTAATCAAAAATGATCCGATTTTCAATCATATTTAAATATTTTACTCCATGTATGGGTTTCAAAAGTGGATTTCCATTAAAGATTCTTATTTCTGATATATAAAAGCATTGTCAAAAATTAAAGCTTATTTGTAACTCTTTTTTTTTCTCCTCGTCGTGTATTTTTCAAATACTTATTTTTTTAATAGTTTTACCCTGGTCCCAGACATGGAATTTAAATTAAAATACGACAACATGAACAAACAGTACGATATTTATGCGTGAAAATGAAATCTTCACTTAAACTTTAATACATCAATAAAAAAATCATACATTTCATTTAACTGAAACAAACTAAATACATGATTTGTGGTGAAAATTATTATTTAAAACAGTGCCATTAACCTGGCCATGGTTGAAAAAACACTTATTCAAGACTAAATTGGAAAATATTTGTTGAAATACATAAATATAATTCAAACTAGCTTCTAGGACCACGCTCCGTGCAAACAAAATTTTAATATTTTACTTTTCATCCAATTCTAAAAAATAATGATTTCACTCATTAAGTGTTTTCATGCTATTTCAAGACAGTATTGATATCTTATAAACATGCTAATGTCAAACTGAACTAGCATGTCGGTGGCTAGTCGAACCACTCGACTAGCAATTAACTTAGTTAGCGCTGACCAGTTCTACTTTACATATTAAAATTAGACCAATCTACCTTTTTATGTAACAGGCTTAAATAAGCAATGACCAGAAAAAAAAACCGAATTGGCTAACTTGTAAGTTCTAGTCTGAGCGGTTTCTGGAGTTAGCGTCGAGTGTGTTCATAAGAACTGCTGATTAAGTGACTTCTGCCGGTGTAAATCTTTTCAAATCACTCGTTTCTGAAGTTCACTTTGTGTTGTGTTGTGCTGTCAGTGTAGACCTAGACTGCTGAATTGGTTTAGGAACGGATCTGATGTAAAGAAATCCTCCTAAACCCCCCACTGAGTAACCCAGCGAGCGCCTGACAGAGCCCCGCTCGCAGAACCTGTAATTAACCGGCGATACATTAATTAAGAGTTAACGCCGAGAGAAAGGCTGTGGTCTAATTGAGGCCGACGTGGGTTGTAATTAGAGCTATAGTCACACATTGAGATTTTATGAATGAGTGACTTTGCCAGGTTTTGACGCCTTCTCGTTCTCGAGCACCAGCCACTAGCTGTTATTAGCCCGTGCGGACGTGAACGAGACAATATGTTGCCGGTCAAATTTCTTTTCTTTTTTTTTTTTTTTAATCCAAACAGCAGATTTTTTCTCCGGGCTTTCTCTGACTCTCCCTGTTGTTAATTAGCGGTGTCCGACGCGTGGGGGAAGGAGGAGGTGGAAGCTGGGAATCCAATTATTTCTCTCTTTTTTGCCCCAAACGTTTTTTTTTCCTCCAGCCGTGTCTGGTGGGGAAGAGGAGGATGAGCTGCAGAGATGTGGACAAGGACACAAGCAGGAGCGGAGGAGATGTCCAGGACAGACAGAGGCCGTAGCAAGAGTCTGTTCTGAGGTGTTCATGATGAGGTGACCAAATACATTTACACATTAATTCACTACTTCCCGTTTTAAAACTTAGCAGTTTTGTTTATTTATGGACACAGCACAAAGCTTCTTCACTTTACATAGAATTTGCACATTACAGTTTTTAAGATTGTTTATGAAAGAAGTGATGGGGAAGGCTGCATTTATTTCAGTAAAAACAGTAATATTGTGAAATATTATTACAATTTCATATAGCTGTTTTCTATGTGAATATATTGTGAAGTAGAATTTATTCCTGTGATCAAAGCTGAATTTTCAGCATCATTACTCCTGTCTTTAGTATAACATGATCCTTCAGAAATCACTCTAATATGAGGATATTTAATTTAAAATTAAAGTATAGAGAGAGAGAAAGCTGGAGATATACATACACACAAATACACACACACACACACACACACACACATATATATATATATACATTTACACACATACAATTTGTATTATCAAACGGCGTTCGCATTCTGTAACTTAACTTTCTGTATTTATTAATTAATATATATATATATATATATATATATACTGTATATATATTACCCATTTATTAGTTTATTTATATATTTGTTATTAATTTGTTTATTTATTTATTGATTCATTATGTCAAATTTATTTAAATATTCTTTCAATATTCTTCTTTAATTGTCACTGAAAATGACGTTTGGAATGACTTTAGCTGAGTACCTGGATAGTAATGACAGGAACTTTTGCTTTATTTTTAATAACTTGATTTTAAAAATAATAATTTTTAGCTGTAATTTGTGAATAAAATCTTCATTGTCAGTGAATTGTTCTGGATTCAAAATTAGTGAAACAGGAGAGTCAGGAACGCGCATATCAGAGCAGAGCAAGGTGAGCATTTGAGCTTATAAAACTTAAACTTTTTTTTGTAATGATATTTTCGCTTGATAAGACCCTTATTCATCGTTTAAAGCTCTTTGAACAGTTTGCAGTTTGCACTGAAACTGTCTTTTGGACCTTAAACCATTTGGACCCCATTGAAGTCCATTATATGGAGAAAAATCCTGGAATGTTTTCATCAAAAACCTTCATTTCTTTTCGACTGAAGACATCTTGGATGACATGGGGGTGAGTAAATTTTCAGCAAAAGTTTTTTCAAAAGTGAACTACTCCTCTGACCACCCAATATCTAAACTTAACAACCTCTCTAACTATTAATAAGCAGTAATTAGGAGTTTATTGAGATCAAAGTCATATTAATATGAATTGGACCCTAAACTAAAGTGTGACCGAATAAACAAAGTGCATTTTTGTGTTTCATTCTCAGTGTAGATAGACCTTTAGTCCACGATTTGTTTCACTCGTTCTTCAGTCGCACAAGCGAGAGAATCTCCACCTGGTGAGCAGACAAATCCTGCACAAAAGATCTCTTTAAAGTAAAAGTCTGTATTCTTATATCCATCATCACAACAGCTTGTACTTCATTTACAATCACATGTCGTCTCGCGTAGCCAGAGCTCCAGACTGACGGCAGACTGATTGCAGCTTTACTTGGCTAAGGACGTTTGACTGACATGTAACGCAACCAATCACAGTGACAGTTCGTTTTGTTCCGTGTCATGTTTAGGGGCGTGCCAATGTGATGTCGACGTCCTTATAGACCAGTGTGCGTCTAATAAATTATTAATTCAAGGACTTTGTGCAAGTTTACTGCAACAATAGAGCCGTGAACTTGCAGGGATGTGATTTTTCCGGATTAATCCGGAATTCCGGATTTTCCGACCTGAAAATGTGACCTACGTGAATCATGCAGATCTGTAAAAAAAAAAACTCTCTATATTTTCCTGCTTTTTTGTCCTTAGCCAATCACATGCCTGACTTGGCATACTTTTGAAAATCCAGCGTTGAGTTGATCCTGGTGAGCGCTCATTGTCACAGTCGTAAACACGCTTTCTTCTTACACGAGGGGTTTAGGCATCACGGCTAGAGCCCGACGGATAAAGGATTTTGAAGGCCGATACAAATATTTATTGGTTTTAAAATCCGATATATCGGCCGATATTTTTATTTTTTGTGTTTTTTTCAGAAACGCACAACAAAATGTTAACAGATTTCCCTAACATTAGTTATTTGTAGTTATTTATGAGTTTTAACTAAAATAATATAATGCATTTTAATAAGAAACTTGTTTCTTTTATTGTCACAACAGAACAGACTGGTGATAGTGGCATTAGCAAGCTTTGTGGCTATAGCTAGTCTATGATGAGCCATAATTTAGCAATGGATAACGTCATACTGCAAATTGGAAAACATACATTTTCAATATAACAGGCCAAGGAGAGATTTAATTGTTATTCAAGCAATGTATGTATCATGACCAACTCAACGAGTGTTGCTAACAGGAACTGTGTAGAGTGCCCTCTGGTGGACAAACTATACAACTCCAACACTCATGACATGGTTCAAGCGTGTTTCGTCCGTTTTTATTATTATTATAATATATTATTATAACTGCCGATACCGATAGTTTGGAAAATGCCTAATATCGGCCGATATATCGGTCTGGCTCTAATCACGGCAGATGAAAAACACGACACACACGTCTCCCGGGCATCCTGTAGAATTCAACCAATCAGATCGCGACTTTGAAACTCCTGAAGTTTTTCCAGAAAAGTGTGCCGTATGCATCGGGCGTTCAGCCAACGGTTGGTGTTCGTGAGACTAAATCACATGTAGTCTAAAATCTCTCTAATGTCTCTCGACCGGTTGTGTGTTTTCAAAACAATTGAAAACAGAAGCGCCGAGGATGAGCCGCTCAGGTCTCTGAGTGCAGATGTGCAGAAGATGAGCTTGTCTCTTACACCTCTGCTGCCGGCCGGAGGTCAACGGCTCCAGCGACGTGATTTACGAGTGTTTCTCCGGTCTGGAAGTCCAGTAGCTGTCGCTGACGCTCTCGTTCCTCTTCTCCTCCACTCCACCTCTCATCAGCTCGTTCATCACTTCCTCCAGCACATCGCTTCAAAGCGTCGCTGATCCGCGTGTGTCCGCGGCGAGGGAAACGGCCTTAATCTGAGTCACACTGCTCCATTGATCTTCATGCAGGAGCTTCAGTTCACGGCTGTGTGTGTGTGTGTGTGTGTGTGAACCTGGAGATGCACGGCGAGCTTCTCGAGGCTTTAGGAGACCCTCACTGGTGGAATAATCCATCCCTGGATCCTGTGAGTTTGTTGATCATTTCCAACAGTCCTGATTGGAATCGTCTGATAGCAGAAGTCACACACACACATTTCTATGATGATCAGAGAGTGATGACTTAACTTTCTGTTTCTAGTCATGGTGACCACTTCTATCTGTCTGTCTATTTACCTGTGTATCTGTCTGTCTGTCTGTCTGTCTGTCTGTCTGTCTGTCTGTCTGTCTATCTATCTATCTATCTATCTATCTATCTATCTATCTATCTATCTATCTATCTATCTTTTATGTCTCTATATACCTATCTATCTATCTATCTATCTATCTATCTATCTATCTATCTATCTATCTATCTATCTATCTATCTATCTATCTACCTATCTACATATCTACCTATCTATCTATCTATCTATCTACCTATCTACCTATCTATCTATCTATCTATCTATCTATCTATCTATCTTTTATATGTCTATATCCATCTATCTATCTATCTTTTATATGTCTATATCTATCTATCTATCTATCTATCTATCTATCTATCTATCTATCTATCTATCTATCTATCTATCTATCTTTTATATGTCTATATCTATCTATCTATCTATCTATCTATCTATCTATCTATCTATCTATCTATCTATCTATCTATCTATCTATGTCTTTTGTTTATTTATTGATGTATTTAATACCTTGAAAGATGTGGTCACCGTGAACTGTCATGTAAAAGCAACAATCTCTTTAAACACACAGAAAGGGACATGAGGAGGAGTAAATAATGACTGATACTATTCCTTAAATTTTATGATAGCATTATAAAATAAAAATATTAAGCGATCATTTGTTCCAAAGTGGTACAACAAATATTTTACAAACTGGCATCGACCTGGCTTCATCATGGCATATAGTATATATATATATATATATATATATTTTTTTTTTTTTTTAAATGACTGTATTAAGGTGGATTTGCATAATGCTGACAGCACAAACACCAGATCCAGTGAGACGAGAGACGATTCTGCTGAGCTCGTGTGCTTATGCTTCACAGTCGAGTCCGGCCGAGAGGGAAGACGGTCATCAGGGCAAAGGTCATCAGTGTCTTTCTGCCCAGTCATCAATCTCACAATCCAGCTGATCCTACACAAGGGTCAAGGTTTGGCTGGACATGATGGCCAATAAAAGCTGTGTATTCTTCTGATGCAAGACCATATTTAATCATAGATGTTTACCACCCATTTCACAGCTTGCTATTGAAAAGCACATCAGCCAATAGAGATGTCAGACGCCTCCAGGTACTTCTGCGGCATGTTTGTCTCTTGCGTATTATCGCATGTTATAGATTCCACCTGCTAAAACGTGACTCTTTTTCTTCCTTTCCAACTTCCGAGCTCACACTCACAAATACTCCCTTAAAGCACTGCTCTAGCTCCTCAACAAATAATGGAGCGAGCACATCCGAATCAAACCTCCTCTCGCCCAAACCACAATTTTGTTTGGCCATTTCAAGGCCACCGGTGACACTAATAGCCATGCTTGTTTCACCATGACTACTTTCAGGCGGTCAACACACTCCATCAGCTCTCTCTCAAGACTCCATTTGGACTTTCATCTTCAGAAACCATTTTTTCCCCCTCAAATATCCACCTTATTTCGCCCCCAGCGAGTGTGTTTGTTGGATACTCCACGTCTCTGCCCATTAAATGTAGCCTATCCTATGGCCTACTGACAGACATCAATGTAGCTTGAGGGTCTTTGGGTGCAGTTGAATATTTTTAGCTTTTGCCCCTCAGAAAGCTTCTTAATTATCAGGATGAAAGGTTCAGAGAAGGCGTTAAGTGTTGGGAAGCCTGGCTAGCAAGCGTTGCTCTTTGATCAATCACGTACTAGCGCACGGACCTTTCGCTAAATTGTGACTGACACCAAGCCGTTCATTTTTGTTGAAATAAACGTATTGTGCCTTTCGTTTACCTGGGTAAATGTTGGAGAGCAGAGCTGTTTGAAGTAAGCAACGTGATTTCTGTCGACTTTCGGCTGCGATAGCCTCATAAAAGGCTTTCTTGCCCCAACAAGGCTGGTTGGAAAGAGGTTCCTAATCTTACCTGAAAGAAAACGAATTTGAGCTGATTATTTGAAGTGGACCAGGGTCAGACACTGCAGGATATGGTTTATGCCTGAGATGTTCAAGTGAGCTCGCTGTGTGCGGCTCTGTCTTATTCTTTGTTATTACTGTGAAAGCCTGCACTGAGCACTGGATATGACAGTTTTATGTGTTATTATCTAAAATGTGCTCTCGCTGGGAATCAGCCTTTCCCCGCCCAAAACACACGAGAGCATGGACAATGGACGCATTTATCATGAGCACTTTTAAACAACTTTATTATTCTAATTGTTTTTGGGGTTTTTTTTTTCATTTATTTCAACTTGTGCTGTGGTTGAGTATTGTATTTTTTAAGTTCTTTTTAAAATTGTTTTGCTTTCCAGAAAATACTTCTGGATACTTCAGGATTTATGGAAATGCAATAGTTTCTATAAACTATCGTAGTGCAAAGAGTGGCAAGTAGTGACTGGGTTTGTCCAGAAATAAATGTTTTAATTAATTTTTAGACTGTTTTTATTCTATTTTATTTATATATAATACTATATATAATATATTATGTACACACCCAGTGGAGAGCGCTACTAATTTCGTTGTATTGTAAAGTACAATGACAATAAAGGCATTCAATTCAATTCAATTTAGCATTAAGCTTTGTATTACTAGGAAAACTATAGTATTTTTTCGAATTACCAATCTTTCCACTCTCATATCCCCCTGAGACGAGAGATTTATGTTTTTTTTGTCTGGAAAATATCCTCCGATGATGCAAAAATTGTTCAGTCAATCGTCCACCTATGTTCTCAACCCGCCTATAGAAGGTGGGTCTCACTCACAGAATGAACACATTGTGTCGGCCATCTTTGTTGGGAACAAGGGTAACAAGTAATCCATCAACCGGAAGTTGAGGCTATCACCTGCTGTTAGCATCCCATTGACTCCCATTCATTTTGGCGTCACTTTGACAGCGAATAACTTTACATCTGAGGCGTCCAAAGTCTCCATTTGTCCATTTTTTATTTCTAAAGAAAGACGACAATGTATAAAAGTCTCCATTACTTTGTATGTTACGTTATGGGCCCGTAGAAGCCGTTCTTGTAAAAAAATAGGCTAAAAATTGCGTCATAACCACTCGACTGTCCGTCAGTCGCGCAGTAGAGAAGTTACCGTATAGGCAGGAGGAGAAAATCGCACAGCCTCGCAGGCATCTTTTACCGTTTGCATTCTGTTTACAATTATTATTTTTATTCATTTATTTATCCGATTAATTTGTGGATTTGTCACTATGACTTAAATATGCAACCATTAAGAATGATCTTATTTATTTTATTTTTGGCTTGTGTTTTTGATGCTTTATACAGATGTATTGTGAATATATTTTCTACCCTCCAGCCTTTTAATCTCTTCACTGTAAAAAATATCCGTGATTTTAACGGTAAAATACTGTAAAAATGCTACAGAGCAAAACTGTTAATTGGTTAACAGAAAGTTTCCGTACTATACACAGTAAATAACTGTGATATAATTTTACAGTAAAATACCGTTAAATTTACAGTTTTTGAAAGTGAAAAAGAACAAATCATTGTATAATTTACAGTGAAAACCCGTAAATTGACATTCCCACAATTCCCTGTGTGACACTTCACATTTGATGTATTTTTGTTGAAATAACTATAGTTCCTCATAGTTTTATTGTTTTTTTTCTAATCAGTTATGTACATTAGGGTTTTATGTTACATTTAATGTTGTTAAATTAATGTTTATTGCATTTTTTAATTTCATGTGTGTTACCATGATGTTTGTGTGAATGACACTGTGCAGCTTCTTTATATAAATATTACTCAAATAAGTAATCACTTACGATGAGCTGTGATTGCTCAAGTAACTCTCATCACTGCTGTGATGATTGATGGTCGTCAGTGTATTACAATGGTCTAAAACAGATATCCATAAGTTGGTAAATCAACATTTTATCAGAAGTCTGTAAAACCATTAATGTTCCTACCGTATTTTTAACGGTGAAGTTTTTTCTGCCGGTTTTTTACCGTAAAATTTACGGTTTATTTTTTACAGTGTTAGTTAAATTAAAGGTCTAATAAAGTAATCGATTAGTTGGGTCTGTGTTGACTGTACAGACTTCAGTATTGTGCATTTAACTTTATTTATCCCAGATAACGAAGCGTATAGTGTACATCCTCGGCCTCTCGGTGTTGAGAAGCCACAGCAGTACCAGATGCTTTTAAAAAGCCGTCGTATCGTCCGTTCAGCTCCGTGACAGACCCTGCGGAAAAATTATGATAAGCTCTCAAGTTTCTATTAATATCATAAAAGGATCCTGTTCAGGTCCTGCACAGCAAATGTCAGGGTGGGGCTTTTTTATTCATATATTCATCCATATGCTTCCGAGATTTACATGTTTTGCTCTGGGCCCCTTAAGCTTACGGGCCCCACTGTGGGGAAGTCAAAGAGGGGAGTTTGGAAGGGACAATGAATTACATTTACATTAAGAACGGGCTGTGTGTCTTTTGCATGCATCTCACGGGACTCTGTACTTGTTTACAACATGTAGATGGGTTATTTAGTAAAAGAATGACCTTATAAGCTCTTTTCCTGCTTCCCATCTGTCCTCCACTCGCTCTCTTGTTCTCTTTGTCATGTGACGGTGTGTTGGAGTGGGTCGTGGTGCCGGCCCGTTCACGCCCGAGTGCTCCAAGCGCTCATGGTCATTATCTGACCCCAGCGCTCCTGCAGCTGCACCAATTAGTTTTGACCCAGAAGGAATTTCAGGAGACAGTGAGACAGACATGCTTCCGTACGAGGATGCTCACTGCACGCTCACACACACACATGCATGCATTTCTGTTTCTGTGTTTGGAGTGCAGAACAGAAATAAGACGGGTCTATTTTAGTGCATTTTAGCATGTTTGTAAATAAGCTAAGCTGAGGGAATTGTCTTCTTTAAGGAAGCGTCCCGACTCAAACCTGGATTAGTTTAGTGTTTCCGACGTGAAGTGCACACGAGACATTTTCCTCAACAAAGCCTTAATTTGCATACAAATTATATGAGTTTTTTATGACCCTTCAAGTTTGATTAAACCATCAAAATTTGAGGAAAATAATCATTTAATCTTTTTTTTTTTATGAGGGAAGAACAAAACATTAAACTTGGTTAAGGGATTTATCTGACAAAATTATTTGGAAAAAAGGGGAAATAAATATGTATGCATAACTGTAAAAAATAAAACCGTAATTTTTACGGTAAAAAAACGGCAGCTCTGGTCGCCAGAACTTTACCGTTGAAAATACGGTGGGAACGTTAATGATTTTACAGAGTTAAATTAAAATTTACAGTAATAAACGGTAATTTATTTTTTTGATAATGTTGATTTACCAACTGATTAGAAAAAAAAACAAGAAAACTATGAGGAACTTTATTTATTTTAAAAAAATATACAAAATTATACAATGAGTTGTTCTTTTTCACTTTGAAAAACTGTAAATTTAACGGTATTTTACAGTAAAATTAAATCACAGTTATTTACCGCATTTAGCACGGAAACTTTCTGTTAACCAATTAACAGTTTTTCACTGTTGCATATTTACAGTCTTTTACCGTTAAAATCACGATTTTTTTTTACAGTGTATGTATATGATGTGCGAGTCTGCTGCATTCATTAATTACTGCAATTTAATTACTTTTCCCTTGAAAATGTAGGCTAAAGTAAGGGATTACTCTTCTTAATTTTTCTGTAATTAAATTACATGTACTTTTTATAGATTTACAATTCAACAGTATATTCAACATCAACATTTTACGTCTAATGTCAAAATGCATGTTTTTAATGTAACCTTCTCCCTTTATTACTTTGGTCAAGAAAAATGTATGCAATATTTACTTTTTTATGTGAAAGAATTAAAAGAGCAGTTTCATGTCTCTCCTTGTATTGTTCGACTGGTTGAGGTTGATGGTATTTAGACAAAGTAATTAGTAGTAATCAAGTAACGCAATACGTTTTAGAGAGAGTAATTCGCATTAATCAAACTCCACACTGTAGGCCTATATGTATACAGTATATACACTCACATAATATGTACTTAATACTAACATAATATTTTATAATATTTAATAATACATAAATTCTACTGATGTTCCTCATTATACCTGCAGCGGTGGTGCTGAAGACGTGAGCCGGCGGGACGGTCCCGAGTGCTGGAACGGTAATACTGTAATCTTCAGCCATTAGGGAACATCAGGACGGACAGACTGCGACATCACTGCGGTAATGAGGACACTAAACACACACTTCACTGTACCTGTCCATACATTAACTTTACAGGACGCATTTAATTTAGTATGTGGTCAAATTTGAATTAAATCAAATATGCATTAAAGCATGTGTGTGTCAGTCAGAATATTTAGTGGCCTTAATTAGTCTTAACCATTTTATTCACAAATCACTGGTCAAGAAATGAGTCATAATTGCACAAATACTGCAGATAAAGTGAGTTTGCCGACAGCTTTTTCCAGAAGAAGAGTCCGTCGTTCCTCTCGATGTTAATGGCTTCAGTGAAAGTGTCTCCCAGTTTGTTTGAGTTGAAATATTCACTACAGGGTTCAAATCTCGACTCTGACATGAGCCTGATGGACTTGTTCTCGTGGTTGTGTTTTGCGGTGTGTGCAGGAGCATCGTCTTGTTGAAATATAACATCTGCTCGTTCCTGTTTAGATGACAACTTTTCATTTGTGGGAAGTGATTGTGTGATATTCTCCTGTCCTCCACAGCCTTAAATGACTTCTCACAGTGAAGCGGCATGCATTTATTATAATATTTCTCAGCAGATTTTTGAAGACATCACCATACAACTCGTGTTTCAATGCGATTCATCCACACACAACTTCCCATATTCTGCCACAAACTTCAATCTATCTTTGATGGCATGTTAACCCTCTGGGCTTCTTCGTAAATGGGTTACACTTCCTCCCAGTCAAAAACAGACAAAGCCTTAAAATTTAACTTTACTTTTTCCCGGGATAACCATTCAAATATATTTTTGTTCTATAATATTTTCGGATTATTATTTAGAATTTTTAGAGTTTTTTACGATACTTTGCATTAATTATATAATTTTTATGAGCTATTTTTTTCCATTTGAAATAATATATATATATATATATATTTAAATAAATGCAACATTTCACATCAAAATAGAGTGCCAGCTTAATAAAAATGTTCATGTAGAAGAGATGTTCAAGAAAGTGAGATATTTAAAGCCTTTTATTTGTTATAATTGTGATGATTATGGCTTACAGATATGAAAACCTTTTCACAATATTCTAATTTTGATTTTAGGGTTTTCATAGTCTGAAAGTCATAATCATCAAAATTATAACAAATAAAGGCTTGAAATATCTCTCTTTGCATATAATTGTCACAGAACAGAATGGCACAGACGGGTGAGTTTGAACAAGGTTTATTGAATGACAGTCACAGGATGGTAAGTAGCGTGCTAGTTGAAGTTGATGAGAGTAAGAACAGTCTGATGATGTTTTCCTTATCTGAACAGGAACGGAGGAATGGAGAGCTGACCGGAACAGCGGAGCTTGGAGACTGAAGAGGACTGGCAGCAGACGGGGACCAGGGACCGGAACAGACGGGAGAAGGATAGTTTGGAGATACAATGCAGGTAAGTGGTTTCAGGAACGTAACGTAGCGATAGCGAGTCTGTAATCGTGGTTGAGACGAGACCAGACAGTGAGTGACTGAATGAGGTGAGTATAAATGGAGTGGATGATAGTCCGGATAAGTGATGGCAGGTGGTGACGACAGGTGATGATGATTAGTAGTCAGGGGAACCGGAACGAGTGGGCGGAGTGCAGGTATCTGGTGCTGACGCAGATGGGTCCGTGACAGTACCCCCCCCCCCACGGCCAGCTCCAGCTGGCGGGCGGGACCGACGACGGGGACGGCCACGGCCCCTGGGTGCAGGACGACCTGGATGGGCCGAATGGAAGTCCTGGAGTAGGGTGGGATCAAGAATGTCCTCCCGCTGAACCCAACATCTCTCTTCCACCCCAAAACCCTCCCAGTCGACGAGGTATTCCAGAAGGCCGCCCCGTCGCCGGGAGTCGAGGATTTCTCGCACTTGGTAGATGTTATCATCCTCCGGATCCACAGGAGGAGGGGGCACGTCCGCAGCACCAGACCCTGGGGAGGAAGGAGTGAGAGGATTAGTATAGGGCTTGAGGAGGGAGACATGGAATGTAGGTGCGATGCGGTAGTGAGCGGGAAGAGTGAGTCGATAGGTGACGGGGTTGATCTGCCTCTGTATGGCGAACGGACCGATGTATCTGGGACTCAGCTTACGACAGGGCTGTCGGAGACGGATGTCCCGGGTGGAGAGCCAGACCAGTTGACCCGGATGGTATTGGGGAGTTGAGGCACGTCGAGCATCCGCCTGGGTCTTGTGTCTGCGGACAGCCCGCTGGAGGTGAGTGTGGGCTGAGTCCCAGACCCTCTCGCTCGTCTGGAACCAGTGGTGGACTGCTGGAACATCTGATGGTTCACCGGACCAGGGAAACAGTGGAGGTTGGTACCCGAGTATGCACTGGAAGGGTGTGAGCCCTGTGGTGGATTGACGGAGAGAGTTTTGTGCATACTCGGCCCACGGCAGGTAGCGGCTCCAGCAGTCCTGATGGTCGTGGCAGTATGACCGTAAGTATCTCCCGATTTCCTGGATCTTCCGCTCAGTCTGGCCGTTGGACTGGGGGTGGTATCCTGACGTAAGGCTGACGGAAACGCCCAGGAGATTGAAGAAAGCCTTCCACACACGGGAGATAAATTGTGGACCTCTGTCAGATACAACATCTTCGGGGATTCCAAAGTTTCTGAAAACGTATTGGAATAGGGCTTCAGCGGTCTCAAAGGCAGTAGGAAGGCCGGGGAGAGGAATGAGTTTGCAGGCCTTGGAGAATCGGTCGACTACCACAAGAATACAGGTGTGATTGTGAGAGCGGGGAAGGTCGGTGACAAAGTCGACCCCCAGATGGGACCAGGGTCGAGTGGGAATTGGTAGGGGAGTGAGTTTGCCTTCAGGAAGATGACGGGGAACCTTGGCCATGGCACAGACTGAGCATCCCTTGACGTATCGGGAGATATCCTGGGCCATACCCGGCCACCAGTAACGCTGTTGGACGAGCGAGAGAGTTCCTTGGCTGCCTGGGTGTCCAGAGCCCGGAGAGGTATGCACTGAGTCCATGAGAGACAGGCGTAGACGTGTCGGGACGTAAACCCGTCCCTCTGGACCTCCCGGCGGAGCAGGTTCGGCTTGAGTGGCGTCTGTAATGTGATCGTCCATACTCCACTGAATGGGACTTACGACGATGGCTGGAGGGAGGATGGTCTCGGGACTTAGAGGAGGAGAATTGGGCTGGAATTGTCGTGATAATGCGTCTGCTTTTACATTTTTATGTCCAGGGCGGTAGGTGACGGAGAAGTTGAAGCGGGTGAAGAAGAGAGCCCAGCGGGCTTGACGGGGATTGAGTCTTCTAGCCTCCCGGAGGTATTCGAGGTTCCGGTGGTCCGTGATAACTGTAAACGGGTGTTGAGCCCCTCCAGCCAGTGTCTCCATTCCTCCAAGGCCAGTTTGATGGCTAGCAGCTCTCGGTTGCCGATATCATAGTTCTGCTCCGCCGGGGACAGTTTCTTGGAATAGAAGGCACATGGATGGAGTTGCGCTGGAGTCCCCTGCCGCTGGGAAAGAACCGCTCCTACCCCAGAGGTGGAGGCATCCACTTCCACGATGAAGGGTAGAGCTGGATTGGGAAGGGAGAGGGTAGGAGCAGAACTGAAGGCCCATTTCAAGCTGTCAAACGCCCGTGTGGAGTCGGTGTTCCAGGACAGAGACTTGGCCCCGCCCTTGAGGAGATTAGTGAGAGGGGAGCAGGTCTGACTGAAGTTTTTGATGAAGCGGCGATAGAAGTTCGCAAACCCAAGGAACCGTTGAAGGTCTTTCCGAGAGGTGGGTTGTGGCCAGTTGTTGACGGCCTCCACCTTCCTCTGGTCCATGGTTATACCGCGGGGAGTGATGAGGTAGCCCAGGAACTGAACGGTGTCTCGGTGGAATTCGCACTTTTCAAGTTTCAGGAAGAGTTGATGGTCTCTGAGGCGTTGGAGTACAGTTTGGACATGGCGGATATGAGTGGGTAGATCGGGAGAGTATATGAGGATATCATCGATATAGATGATGACAAATTGGTGCAATAAGTCTCTGAAGATCTCGTTCATGAACCCCTGGAACACGGCGGGAGCGTTGGACAATCCGAAGGGCATGACGAGGTACTCGTAGTGCCCCGCAGGGGTGATGAAAGCTGTTTTCCACTCGTCACCTTCACGGATGCGGATGAGATTGTACGCGCTCCGGAGATCGAGTTTGGAATAGACAGTAGCCCCACGGAGCTGTTCCAGAGCGGCGGGAACCAGAGGAAGGGGATAGCGGTATTTGACGGTGGATTGATTGAGGATACGATAATCGATGCAGGGGCGCAAGCCTCCGTCCTTCTTGCCCACGAAGAAGAAGCTTGATGCGGCAGGGGACGTGGATGGTCGAATAAATCCTTGACTTAAGGCTTCCTGGATGTACTCCTCCATGGCCTTCTGCTCCGGGATGGACAGAGAATAGATCTTACCTCGCGGTAGGACCGCCCCAGGCAGCAGGTCGATCGCACAGTCCCATGGCCGATGAGGTGGTAAGGTGGTTGCCAGCTGTTTATCAAAGATCTCCTGGAACGCCCGGTAGGGTGGAGGAACAGCAGAGGAATCTTCCACGGAGGTGGCGGAGAGCGAGATTTTCTGAACCGGAGTGACTGGACGGATAATGGGCTTGGAAATGGCAGGCAGACAATGATGATAGCATTCTTCACCCCACTGTAGGACCTCACCGGTTGACCATTGAATCTGTGGTGAATGGAGTTCCAACCACGGGCGTCCCAGGATGATCTCAGCCGTCGAGCCCTCCAGCACCAGAAAGGAGATTGCCTCCTTGTGAAGCCAGCCGATCTCTAGCCCTAGATCCGGGCTGCGGTGTCCAACCCGGCCACGGCCAAGAGGTTTTCCGACGATGGATTGAACGTGAAGGGTGTGAGGAATGGTACGTTGCTTCGTTTGGAGCCGATGGAGAGTGGTGAGTGAGATGAAGTTACCGGCGGATCCGGAGTCAATTAGCGCTTGAACTGGAAGGGAACGATTCATATAGGTGAGAGTAGCAGATGTATATTTCATATTCGATATGGATAGGGGTAACTGAACTGTACTCACTGCGGGTCGAGGTGGACGAATGGGACAGGTGGATAACATATGTCCAGCAGCTCCGCAATATAGACAAAGTCCGTTGGTTATCCGGCGATTGCGCTCGGAGATCGGTAGGCGAGCAGACCCGATCTCCATCGGCTCTGGTGCTGGAGGACTGTAAGCGGCAGATGGGCGAGGAGGCGGAGGTGCAGGGCTATCTAGCTGGCAGGCAGTGCGGCGTTGGTCGATGCGGATGGATCGCTGTATAATGCTCTCGATACCCACTGTGTCGTCGTAGATGGCTAACTGGAGACGAATGTCGGGATTCAGACCGTGGCGGTATGCAGTGATAAGCGCAGACTCATTCCATCCCAGCGAAGCGGCGAGGGTCCGGAACTGCAGAGCATATGCAGCCACTGACGATCTCCCTTGCTTCAAACGAAACAGCTGATCCTGCACGGAGATCGAGTGCAGAGATTGTGAGAACACTTCCAGGAAGTGATTGGAGAATGAGGCGAAGGTTCTGGTGACGGGCCCACGATCTTTCCATAGGGCATGAGCCCATTGAAGAGCCCGACCCCGGAGAAGGGAGATAAAGAAAGCGACCTTCGATTCTTCAGTGGGGAACGAGGATGGAATCATTTTTATGTAGAGCTCGCACTGCAAAAGGAAGCCGCTGCACTCCTCCTCCTCGCCAGAGAAGGGCGCTGGTTGGGCCATGGGACATACAGAGGCAGCGGCAGAGGAAAAGGCTACGGTGGAAGTAGCGAGCACAGATGCACTAGTCCGGGGAAGAGGTGCTGTCGATGGGGAACTCGTGTCCGTGGTGGTTGCGGGCGTAGGTTGAAGCATGTTTTAGGTTGGTCTGGTCTTCTGTCACAGAACAGAATGGCACAGACGGGTGAGTTTGAACAAGGTTTATTGAATGACAGTCACAGGATGGTAAGTAGCGTGCTAGTTGAAGTTGATGAGAGTAAGAACAGTCTGATGATGTTTTCCTTATCTGAACAGGAACGGAGGAATGGAGAGCTGACCGGAACAGCGGAGCTTGGAGACTGAAGAGGACTGGCAGCAGACGGGGACCAGGGACCGGAACAGACGGGAGAAGGATAGTTTGGAGATACAATGCAGGTAAGTGGTTTCAGGAACGTAACGTAGCGATAGCGAGTCTGTAATCGTGGTTGAGACGAGACCAGACAGTGAGTGACTGAATGAGGTGAGTATAAATGGAGTGGATGATAGTCCGGATAAGTGATGGCAGGTGGTGACGACAGGTGATGATGATTAGTAGTCAGGGGAACCGGAACGAGTGGGCGGAGTGCAGGTATCTGGTGCTGACGCAGATGGGTCCGTGACAATAATGAGTCTATATAATATATTAGTTTCACCTTTTAAGTTGAATTACTGAAATGAATGAACTTTTGCACCATATTCTCATTTTTTGAGCTTCACCTGTATACACACACACACACACACACACACAGTAGTGTGATGTGGATATCTGTGTTTAGAGGTCATGCACTACAATTATGTCTGACAGTGACGCATGAGAAGTGATGCGTTGCCGTGTCCCATCGTGCTCCCTGTCTGTACCGGCCAATTCAGTTCGCCATTTCACATCAGATTTAAATGTGTGTGAACTTCAACACGGATATGTTTCATTCTGGATGCATTAGTTATCTTTTAACCAATATTTCTTAACGCGATCATGGCTTTCCCTGTTGAAAACATTTTTAATCTAAATATCTGAATAACTGACATTAAAACAATCAGTGGACGTACAAATTCAGCGCGAGAGCATCTATTAGGCAAGGCAAGGCAAGTTTATTTATATAGCACATTTCATACACAATGGCAATTCAAAGTGCTTTACATAGAGGAAATTAAAATAATCAAAAGATTATTCATAAATCAGAATAATTAAAACAGTTTAGAATAAAAAATAAGAAATAATGAAAAATAAAAATTATGATAAAAATAAAATACAGTAAATTAAAACTATTTAGAATAAAATGAAGTGCAGTAACAGTCGGACGAACAATGGCACAGTGGCATCTATTAGCATAACATAATGGCAATGTTCACTTTTTATTTAAAGAATTAAATGGATTTTAAATGCATATGTCCTGTCAGGCAATACACTAACATCCTCTTATGATTTTAAACCAATGCATGGCTATGAAATGCAGATCGGATGTTTTTGCTAATTAAAGACAGCATATCTACATACACGGCATCATACAAGGCATTTAAGTGCATTGGTGTTCTGTAAATTCCTCTGTGCCCGTAGGCCGTGTCCTGCTGTCCCGTATCCGATCGGCCCGTTTGCTCACGGATGGATGACCTGCCCTGCTCTTCTGCACTCTCTGGTTGCCGGTTGTTTTTGATGCCCTCGGGGTGTGATATAAACCAAGAGGACAGGAGAGGAGAAGGCATTTTACTAGGGCTTCTAGTGTTCTTATGCAGGACTTTGAGCAGCAACAGATAATAGATTGTTAGTTAATCATTGTATTATCAGGAAAAGTTAGCTCTCGTGATCTGTGTCCTGAGATATAGTTGTCGAGTGGTTGAATGGTGCATTTCACTGGTTGTCTCTCTGCCCACATACAGCAATAAATAAATGATGCATGGAAAACTGTCACAAAGTGATTTTGATTCATGCATTGATAATAGTTCATGCTGGTCATTTTGCACTGCTGCAGTTTAACCCTAAAACCGTATTCTGGACAAATGTGGGCAAAATAGTTTTGATTTATTTTTAAAAAATACTTCCCTTGATCTGAGCGCTACAAGACTTGGCTGCTTTTCCTAAGTTTGCCTCCTGAACACACACAATTTATTTTTGACTCAATTCTACAATGTTAAGTGGGTGAACAAAATCCTCCTTAATCTTGTATTTGAGTCAAAAATGGGAAAAACTGTATTTTAGAGCATTCTGAAATAAGCCAATGATACTTTAATGTAGTTTAAAAAATAAAAACATAAAAATAAGCATAATTTACATAGAAAATATGGTACTTTTTGAAGTAAATAAATTCAAAAATACCCCCAAAATAAATAAAAACACCATAAATGCATAGACAAAACTTTATCGAAGACAGTGACATAACATTTATAATAAATAAAAATTAGAATCACACCTGAGTCCTCTGTGCCCACATTTGTCCACAATTACACACTGTAAAAAAATATTGTTGGTTTAACTTAAAAAATGAAGTAACCTGGTTGCTTTAAAAATTTTAAGTTCATTGAACTGGAAAAAGTGAGTTAATACAATGAAGGAAATTGATTTAATCATCAGAAACTCAAAATATTAAGTTGATTTGACAAAAGAAGAAATGTTGTGATTACAAATCATGAAAATATTTTTTTACAGTGAATAAAGAAGTGCAGTAAACTATGACAATACATACATTTATAACATAATAAATAACAGTTTGCGAAGCGACACCGGAAGCCTCGTATTGCGTTAGAAATAAGAGACATCATGGCATCGGGAGCACATCAGTATCTGGTTGGTACATGAGGATTTGAGAGGCCTCACCCCAAACGCCCTCCTCCAGCTCACGGATCACTCTCCCCGTACCCCCTATTAATTGGCTGTCAAAAATGTGCAGAATTAACGGATTAATGACCCCAGTTTGTGAATCTTGAAGTTGTGGATGGAGATGAGGTAAACCCCCGCCCATGCCAGCCCACAACACCCACCCCTCCTTTACTTCCTCGTGCAATATCGCCACAAATCTGTATCCAGGACATTTGAGGGGATTGTGTTTCATTAGTTTGATTTGAGCGGACAGCACTAAGCTGCTGTGGGGCTCTGCGCTGACAGCTAATTACAGGAATCTGCCTCGTCTACTGATAGAGAACAATGGGCTGAGATGAGCCTCCGCCAGCCAAGGGGGGAATGACTGCATGGATCTTTATACATTTAATCTACATCTGAATATGTGGAAAACAGTCAAACGCAGCGCGTGCATACGGTAACGCACCTGTTCGCGGAGAACACGTCAATTACGCGGCTCTCTCTAAACGGTTCAACCCAAAAGCAAACAGAACTCCTCCACCGCCAGCAGAACCATTAAATGGTTTTAGTCGCAAACTGTGCAATGACTAAGCAGGCAGTAGTGATGCGCGATGGACGTTTAGAAGTGCGGTAGGCCTGGTCCTGTCAAGCGCACGCATCTCGTGCCCATAACCTGAAGATATTCCCCTTGAGCAGCTTCAGCAGCATCCGGGGCCGTCCTCGTCTTCAGATAATCAACATTAAAACATGCCGCTCCATTCATGTGGACGCTTTCCCCCTTAAAAGAAAATTAAATAGATTAGCGCAAACGTCAGTAAATCAAACGACACATTACGCTCGCTACATTTGAAGCGGCCAGCGCGCGCATGTCAAAACAATCCAATTAGCTGTGTTTCTGGCCCTGGCATATTCTTTTGTTATGTTTTCCATTTTTTCGTATGAAAAAAAAAAAAAAAAAAAACTCGACTCGCTCTGTGAAATATTTGCTAGCCGATTGCACCACAGCGCTGCGCTGTCACGCGCCATGCAACAATGTTAATCCTACAAGCTGTCCCAAACTCCTACGTTTTTGACACACTTTTGCCAAGTTTTTTGTCTCCCAGGTAGCTGATGTCTGAGCTCCTGACATGTTGTCAGTGAGCGGCGAGAGAGGAAAAAAAAAACTTTGGTGAGATGGAGACATTTCAACATAACGGCCATAAAGCTCAGGTCAGTCCTCCTCCTCGACGTCTCCTGCCTTTTTGCGGTTTCATCATCAACTCTTGTGATTGAGGCTCCGCGCGGCCCCCTCTCACGCCGCGGCTGTCGTTAATGTCACTCTGTGTCAGGGTGACTAAGCCGTGGCAACCGTGGTGACCCGTTTGGTCTGAGCAAAGGGTCTGCTAGTCTGTCGGCCACGGGGTCAGCGGTGCTGTGGCGATGTGTTTGAGTGACAGCTCGTGTGGGGGGATTGTTAGTGAGATTTTCCTGCATGGAGATGCCCTGTCATGGGTGGCACAGTGCCGGCCCCGCGGCGCCTTCGTTGGGACGCTGGCTGACAGGTGAGCTGTACAGGGGCTCCTTGGCCTCCTAATTGCAGCCCCTGGTCCTCCATTCTGCGGAGCGATCGGGTGGCGGAGGCCGACTCGTGTCCAGCTGCCCTTCCCTGTGCCGGTGACCACCGCACCTCCCTGGAGCCAAGTCTGGACGTGCAATGATGATATGACATGAGGACCTGGCACAAACATGGCAGGTGAATTTGATGGGCCAACAAGGACTCGGACACGAAAACGTGCACGCACGAAAACGTTGTGTGCTTTGGCGGCTTCCTGTCGGGAAGCGAGCATAAAGCCTTTTCTGTGCACAATGCAATGCATGATCATAATTTGCATGCTTTTGAAAGCATGCATGTGCAAAAACGTGCATGCAAGGGAATGCTTGGCAGCTTTCTGTTGGCTTGCAGAAATTCGACTGGCTTTATGAGTATGAGGCTGAACTGAATATTGACATAGCAAACTGTTTAATGCACGTCTGTACAGTTTAATGCACTATTACACAAAGTGCCATTAATTTGCGTGCACTGAAAATGTGCATGTGCAAAAACATGCATGCATAGTAACATTGTGTTCTTTGGTAGATTTCCAACATGCATAAATTCAACATGTTTGATCAATGAGTATGAGGCTGAACAGAATATAAACACAGCAAACTGTTTAATGCACGTCTGTACACAATGCATGACTTACACAAAGTGCCATTAATTTGCGTGCATTGAAAATGTGCATGTGCAATAACATGCATGCATAGTAACATTGTGTTCTTTGGTAGATTTCCGGCATGCATAAATTCAACATGTTTGATCAATGAGTATGAGGCTGAACGGAATATAAACACAGCAAACCGTTTAAGTTTTGCATGAGTTTAACACACTGGACTCGTGTAAAATCATTGTAATTTGCATGCACTGAACACATGCATGCATACATGGAAATGTAGCTTCTGTTGGCATGCATGCATAAATTTAACACACATTTGCCTTATGAGTATGAGACTGAACAGATAAACTGTTTAATATATGTCTGCACTCAACGCATGAGTTTAATACACTAGATTCATATAAAGTGAATTAATTTACTCTCAAAGAAGCCGTGATATTGTGTCTGTTCCAGATGTAAAAACACGGGAGCAGGTAGATTTATGTTTTACTGTTTAAAACATGAAGAGACGTATTTGTCAAAAGATACTATTAATGAATTCCCCAGTGTATTTTTGCATGTAAATGAATGTCATATGAATATGTATGTTTCTAGGGAAGCAATGAAATTACACTTTGAAGCAGAAGACAATAGAGGCAACGGAACTTTATTTGTCTATTGCACAAGTATTGGTTTGGTGCTTTAAATTGCTTGACAGTGAATGTCAAAAGCATATTTAATCTGACTAGCTTTGAATCTATCAAGATATTTATGGGATTTATGAAGCATTTGTCTTCATATTACAACTATACATAATCTAAAGTCTACACTGAATATGTCTGCCGTTAGACTTTTAGATGTGGCATTTTACACAAGAAAAAAATCAAATAAAAGGACAGTTGCAGTTTGTTTAAATATTGACTTTGATCAGAGTGGCATACTAACATACTAATCTTAATATGCCTACGCCTACAACAGTGCAATCAGAAAGATTTAATCAGACTGTCAAAATGTAAAATGCATATGTTAATGCCACTCACATGCAAAATTATGAGACAATTCTCTTAAGGAGGGCAGATTACAATGTGCAGTTTATTCACTGAGAATGCATCGCCTAATTTACTTAATAACTACAAATAGTGAATGTTGTCAGGCCAATTTAGAGGCAGATATCCTGGTGTGCGCGCATGTGTGTTGCACAGGGTGCTGTTCCTGGCACTTCTCGGTGGCAGCTGTGCGGGGCTGGGGCTGGTGCTGGATCCTGGGGGCAGAAGAGCCTGCAGTGATCTCAGAGACTCATGGGAGATCACGGAGCCACACGCGCACAGATCTCGTGCTGCACCCAGATCCAAGATCGCTGTGCATGTAGGCCCATATTCAGAATCAGCACGCGTTGCTCTGTGACGCGCGCGCGCGCACGCATACACACACGCTGCGCTCGAGAGTTTTAATTAGGCAGCCTGGAAACACACACAGCGCTCGCCTCGATCAGATTTACTCATCTCACGAACAGCCACATTCAATCGCTCTACGAGGGAAATGACACGTGTGCCACCTCGGAAATATTAGGGAACACCGATATGTGTGTGTGTGTGTGTGTGTCGGCTGGAGGAACGGACTGGACAGCGGCTCGAAGCGGCTTTTAAAACGTTGTTTGCTGGGGGTTCAAACATCAGATGCATTCAGACTGATGATAGTGTCACCACACTGCCATCCAGCGGTAGCACACTCTCACAACGATTGAATATGATTTGGTGAGTATTGTTTTTTTAATTAGCATATGCTTTACATAATATAATATGAGGCCCAATCAAAGCATAGCTGTCGCCTGTTCCACTCTGCATTATTCAGATGGTGAGCTCGTTCACATGACATAAAGCACAATAACATGATTCAAATACATTTTGTTTAAACAAACGTAGGCTATATAATGTGTGCATTGCAGTAAAACTGTTCACAGTGTATTATAGGCACACTATGTAAGATTTTTAAATTATCCAAAAACAACTAATCAAGTGAAGTCGAGCACTTTTTACAATATAGATCGTTTCAAAGGAGATAACAGGAAAATAGTGCAACACAGTTTGTTTCGGCTGTACGGCAGATCTAGAAGAAAATAGCTTCGTAGTCTTCCGTTTTTAATTTCACTGATGGGTTATTTCTATTGAAAAACATTTTAGTTGATTTATCTACATAGCCGCTCTGGAGAAAACAGTGATGTCATCATCCAGCTCAGATCATTTCTCATATAATGGTGTCAATGCTGGCAGATCAATAATGTTGTTGAATATTAAACGTCCCCAACTTAGCAAGCCAAAAGCCTTGGGAGAAACCAGGCTCAGTCCCTCAGTTCTCCTCTGGCCAACGAGCGAACAGTGTATGATAATGATTCAGGCATTACAGGTCAGAGGTCAGATTGGATCGGAACATTCAGAATGTTATCCAGTTCCATCTGGTTGAAGATCAGAGTCACGCCGGTGTTCTGACAATTCATGCTACCCATCGAGATTTGCTACTTACCGGTTATGCGCATGTGCAGACTCACAGTTTCTTTTTTTTTTTACAAAAGGTACATTTTCCTGTTATAATGTATAATTTCCCTTTAAAAAATGCTTACTATAATATGAATATTTGTACGTTCAGCCAGCTGAAAAGGAATAACTGAAACTTTCAGTTACTATGAGGAAAGGTGTACTTTGACAAGTCAAATAAAAATAAAATAAAAACAGTAGTCTACAGTATACAGTAGCTACTCATAACTTAAAATTGTATTATAATTGTATTTCATACGACTTTAATCGGCATTCTGTGATCAATTCGCGATACGGTAGCATTTTTTGACAAGGCAGCAAAAATCGCCAGAACACCGGTATGGAGATGGGTTTGTTGAGGATCAGTGCCGATGAGGCCTTTACATTTGCGAACACTTCAGGGTTGCGTTGTGGTCGTGTCTAGGCGCAGGTCCTCCATCTGATCTGGATACGGCCCAGATCCGGCTGACTACATCATGCGTTGTGGTCGTGACTAGGCCAGATCCTCCATCTGATCTGGATAGGGACTGGATCATTATGACTACATTATGCAATGTGGCCGTGTCTAGGCACAGGTCCACCATAATAGGGAAGACTAAAAAGACTATTGTGACTTCCATTTCATGTCGATTTTAAAAAATAGTTATACATTTGGTAATAGCACAACTTTCCTCAACAATTCTATCATATCTGAGCACAGATGATGCCGTGTGAGTTATGCACTGCAGTTAGTGAAGCTTCTCCTGTAAGCAGCACTAATTAATATGAAAACAACATAAAAATAGACATATCTGACCTCAAGTCAGAGTAATGAACTGTTTTGCTTTGCGTTCAGTGTCTGAAGCGCTGGTCCACTCTGAGTGTGGGAGATTGTGTGTGACCGTCACAGTAATGGAGACTCAAGATTGACAGATTGCTCCCATGGTGGGCGTTAACGGCTGTGTATATGATGCATAGATGAGAGGGAGAGAGAGGAAAGCAGGAGGCAGGGAAGAAGCCATAGTGATTTTCGATAGGTCTCTCGTCCTGATCTTTGCATGGCCTGTGGCCTCTCTGGCCTCAAAACTAATCAATCAGCTCAACCTACTGCCTGCAGTACACTAATATCGAGCAGTGTGTGTTTGTTTATGTGTTGACTGGTTAATGAAACCCATTGATACATTTCCGTGTGTGTGTGTGTGTGTATGCAAGCACTTGCGTTTATGAATCTTTGCAACAGCTGCCTAGATTATGTCTTACTTTTAAAATGAATTCATTTTAAATTTCAATTTTAAAAGAATTGCTCTGCTTCAGCTCTCATTTGCATTCATTTGCATATTCTAGTTTTTGTTTGTGCTAAAATTACTAAAACTAAAGCTGAAAATAACTCAAATAAAATTGAATAAAAGGACATAATGATAAAACCCATAAATAGACATATTTATAAAAAAATATTTAAATGGAAAATATAAAAATAATAAATAAATACTACTATGTTAATGATACTAAAATGACATTTGAGTTAAGAACCAGTGATGTTCCTTTATGTGCCACAATATGCACAAATTATGCAACATTTTGTTGTTCAAAATCAACAAAATTTAAGTCTATACCTCATTAATATTTCTTCAAAACGTGTTTTTTTTTTTTGTCTAATTCACATTTGGTAAGGCTATAACAAGATTGTTTTTGTGGGAAATTGCATAAATGCTTCACTCGCACATGCATGTCTCCTCATATCCCTAAATAGAGTAAAGTTGCGCCGGCTGCTTTGCCACATGTGCACTGTAAAAAATATTTTCAAGATTTGTTATCACAACATATTTTCTTTTGTCAAATCAACTTTATAATAATTTATTTAGTTGAGATAACTTATTATTTTGAGTTTCTGATGATTAAATTAATCTCATTCATTGTATTAACTCACTTTTTCCAGTTCAATCAACTTAAAATTTTAAGCTAACCCAAGTTACTTACTTTTTTAAGTTAAACCAACAATATTTTTTTTCAGTGTAGTAATCACAACATTTTTTCTTTTGTCAAATCAACTTAAATAATTTATTTAGTTCAGATAACATAATTTTGAGTTTCTGGTGATTAAATTAATCTACTTCATTGTATTAACTCACTTTTTCCAGTTCAATGAACTTAAAATTTTAAGGTAACCAGGTTACTTACTTTTTTAAGTTAAACATCAATATTTTTTTACAGTGTGTGTGTGTGTGTGTGTGATGGGAGTGGCAGATGTAGCCGCTAAATCTCCAACATCACCAGTTTAAACAAACGGCGAACAGAGGAGAGTCTGCTGGAGAAAGAGAACGAGACCGAGCTCGTAATAAAACAAGAATCAACATTAGCTTGGCTTCTCAGAGATGGAGAGAACTGGGGGATGTGAAATGTTGTCGAAGTGATGCTAAAATGGTGTTTTATTGAACAGATAAACTGCCATATGCATCTCTCTAACAGAGTTCATTAAAGCATTATCTGCGAAGGCTCATGTTCATCCGCACAGAAGCACAACCAAAACAATGTTCCTCCACAAAATGCATGCAGTTTTGTTTTTTAACCACTAGAAGGCCAAAAGTAACAGTGTACCTTCTGAATTTTGGTCTGTTCATCTCACAACTGCTCAACATCTTCAATATTGTAGCATAAATCTTAAAACATCCTTCTGAAATTGTGAATGTAAAGACACTCTTCATAATTGTTTCGATCATGTATCTGTCAGTAAGCTTGAGTGTTGGACGTTCTCAGTATGTGTTCTTCTGCACAGCATATGTTGGCGTCGAGGAGCCCATGGGACCGGTGTTGCTGATGTATTGTGCTGGGCTGTTGGGGGTCTGAGCGGTTGGTCATCTGTTGTGTGGTGTTGGAGATTATGCAGCTTTATCATTAGAACAGATCCAGGAACAGCTGATCCTTGTACCCACCTCCTTTACACCTAATTAGCCTCATCAACAGCCTCACCTGAACTCAGCATGAAGCGCAGCCACCTGGGAGAGAGCGGCAGGTAAAAATACCTCTCAGGTCCCGCCCAGCTCTATTATTACACCAGCTGCACATTAACTCACCTTTTACACACATGCATGAGTGGCAGAGCCTGCATAAACACCCCAAACACAAAGAAGCATGTGTGTATGTTTAACACAAACTGCGTTTCACTACAATAAATAAAGGCACAAGCATTTTTTCTTACATAAAATACCTTGATTTTATCATGTTTTTTTGTGCCCAGCATTTTTTTAGAGTGTACACTCCCATACACACACACATATAAATTAATATATATATATATATCCATACATACAAACTTTTATTGTGATTAATCATGATTAATCGATTTGATTTATTTGTACCATGGTAAGACTAATGTAAAAAAATTGTTTATTGTTAATTCAAAAATATACAGTTTTAATTAAAAAAAAAATCAGTAATTGGAAAAAAGCTGAAACTAAAAATATTAATCCAAAAAGTCAAACTTAAAAAAAAAAGGAAAAACTAGAAATGTTGGCAACTAAATGAAGTAAGTTTATGATTGTACTAAAATTACTAAAACTGGCCTAAATATAAATTAAAATATAAAGAACAAAAAAAAAAACATAACATAAAGACTAAAACCTAAACTAAAATTAAAATAACAAAAATAATATTTATTAACTGTGTTGTTCCTCTGCGAAAAAGTGCATTTAGTCACATTGCCTTTTCAGTCACAGCAGCGCAGGAGTGGAACTCTGTCCCTCAGAACATCAGAGAACTCACCACATACTCTCTATTCAAAAAACATTTGAAAAACTGGTTCAAAACACATCAGACATGTGAGCATTAATAAGACTAGGTATTGTCACTTAATCCAACGGTACTGCGACCTGTGTCTATGCTGGGTCAGTGTGTAGTATAATTTTTATAAATTAGTATCAATTTTAACAATGTCTATTATAGCAAGTGTGTACACTGTATTTATTAGGACTGAAGAAATATATCTGTTTTACGGTTTTTGATATTTGTATTGTTCATTGTAATCTTTTATTGTTGTTCATTTTAGGTAGACAATTTTAAGATCTGTCCAGGGACAACAGATGAAAAATAGCCTTTTGGCTAATTCTGGTGCATTTACAGTAATGTCAATTAATGTACATTGTCCCTATCAAATAACTAACTAACTAAATAAATAAATAAATAATAAATCCTATAATAGTATATTATATTAATAAAGTGTGTGTGTGCGTGTGTGTGTGCCCAGCTGCTGGTGTCTCACACTGTTAGTGTCCTGATATCCCCGTGGGTCTCCACCGTCACCAGGACAACAGCGCCAGATGAGCCGCTGTTGTGCATGCGGTGATGTCTATTATAGCATGTTGCTCGAGCTGCTCACTTTGCCTTCTTTATATTATGGTTAATAGTTACACATCAAAGTATAATAAGGCGGGTATCACTATTTGCGTACTTTTTTTCATCATAAACAAAGTATTGAAGTCGAGTGTGTAAGTGAAAAAAGGAAAGTCCTCCAGCTACTTTACTGAGAGACAGACAGGATGCACCAGTTTTACCAGCTGGACTGGAAAACACATCCAGAACAACTTTGTACGTAAGATTTCGTAAGTTTTACCTTTCACTAAACATATTTAGATATACGAGAAATCTTAATATGTTTAGTGAAGGGTAAGACTTACGAAATCTCGATGTAAACAATGCGTGAAGTTCACGCGCTAGCGATCACTTCCGGCGCATGCGCACGCAGACCGAAGCGCCCGTTGGACATGACTATGGTTCCAAGAGGTAAAAACGATATTTACAGTTCGTTTTCTCACACAAACCGCTCAATTCGTGTCTTAGGTCATCAATGTGTCATTAAATCATGTTTAATTTTGACTTCTCTCTGCATGTTCTTTGAGGTGGACCCAGGGTGACCCCCAAATGTATTAAATGACTGATAGACAACAACGGGTTGACCGAAAAAGATCAAAATTGAAACTACTGAGGAAACAAATACACCTACTACATCTTGGATGCCCTTGAGGTAAGCTAAAACATATCAATAATTCATTTCAAAGTGAACTTTCCCTTTAACACAGCAGCAGAAGAAGAAAAAGAAAGATAGTAAATGTGTCATTGTTCATTTGAAACGACTGCCTGCCATAACTCAATCCCATCCGCTGAGCCGCCCACCCACAATTCATTTCCTCCGTCTCTGTTGTCAGTCCCGTGTCTCTGCTCTTCTCCCCTAATGACGTGTGGAGTTTAATTAAACACAATCTCAGTCATCTCACCTGTCAGCTCTTCTCTTTCTGCCTGATCAGTGTCTGGCCCCCTGGGAAAGAGCCATCGCTCGCTCTCTTTCTTTAACTCCTTCTTCTCACATCTCACATCAATACACAAGCCAGGGACGGGTCATCTGAAGAACCTCATGTAACATTTAGAGACCATGGTATATGAACATGGACATCATATGAAAGAAGCATATCTGATATCACTGGACGGTGGTTTAAATATTAATTTTATACCATGAATTTCGGTAACACTTTACATTATGCTTAACTAATGCACATTTAATCACGTGTTAATATTAAATAAACCATTTATTAATGATTCCTGCATCAGCAATTAATAAAGATTCTATGATTAATATGAATTGTTATGAATTAAATGTGTCATAATTCAATATACTGTAATATTAACTCGAAGCCATTTCATCTTCCAGTTGTTTGCTTTAATTAATCATTAGCTAATGATTTGCACAAGATATCATAATGTTATGACTTTACTTGTTGAGGCACAAGTAAGGGTGTTAAGTAATGTGTATATATTAATTAAAAATCCTTTTAAAATGTATCATATTAGCACAACTGTTTTCAACGTTGATAATAATCCGAATCATCACATTAGAATGATTTGTGAAGGAATATTGTAATAATATTTCACAAAATTTGATCTGATAAATGCAGCTTTGGTGAGAATAAGTGCCTTAAAAAACGGCTGTGCAGAAAATGTTATATGTGGTGTCTGTGTGACCCAGACTCCTTCAATCTTTCCAATGATTCCCATTCCTAAACATGACCTTAACCAGTATAATTATATTAAGACTTGAGACTTGAGTTTAGTCCGTTCTGGTTCGTCATGTTACTCTCATCGTAATGATGTCTCGTCTTTACTGTAGCCACAGGCTCTTGTCAACTCTTTCTGCATGTCTCTTCACACACTCGTCGTTTCCGTGCTCCTGCTCAGGTGTTTCCTGACTATGCTTTTAGTCTCTGTTCTTTTTCTTTGTCCTTTGCGTTCGTCAGACTCTGTGTTTGGGACGGGTGGCTGTGGTGTGTGTGTGTGTGGGGTCAGTCAGGCGTGCGTGGAGACGGGAGTCCCCCGTGCCGAGATTCCTCGCTGTCTGCCTTAATTGAGACATACTGTCATAGTGACAAACACATTTGCATGGTGAGTGTGTTGAGGGGTTTCTGTGGATGGAGGGGGCAGAGAAGAACGAGCTGTTAATCAGCTCTCCATCTCAGAGAACGACAGAAAAGAGGCTCGTCTCCTGATGCTGACAGCTCTGAGAGGAGGGGTGCTTTCATACTGCTCTCTTCTCTTTCTCTCGCTCTCGTCCACTTAATGTTCCTTGAGGTTCCCTGCGTCTTCCTCAGTTGAGGAAGCATGTTAAAGGAGTAATTCACTTTTAAAAAACTTTTGCTGATAATTTACTCACCCCCACGTCATCCAAGATGTCCATGTCATTCTTTCTTCAATCGAAAAGAAAGTAAGGTTTTTGATGAAAACATTCCAGGATTTTCTCCATATAATGGACTTCAATGGGGACCAAACGGTTCAAGGTCCAAATGAGAGTTTCAGTGCGGCTTCAAAGGGCTTTAAACGACACCAGACGATGAATAAGGGTCTTATCTAGCGAAACGAGCGGTTATTTAAAAAAAATACAACAGTTTAAGTTTTATAAGCACAAATGGTCGCCTTGCTCTGTTCTGTGATGCGCGTTCGTGACTCTCCTGTTCGAACTCGTTCATCAAAAAATCTTTTTTCGTGTCATGACTCGAAGGGTCCTAGATAAGTCCCTTATTCATCGTCTTAAAGCCCTTTGAAGCTGCACTGAAACTCTCATTTGGACCTTGAACCGTTTGGACCCCATTGAAGTCCATTATAGGGCGTTTTCACACTTGAAAGTCCGCACCAAGGTCCAAACCAAAGGTCATGTTTTGATACATTTTATTCTTTCAGAAAGTTTTGGTTTGGTTTCACACGAGCGCACTAAAGAACTTTACGTGACACACTTTTACGTCCTGTCGTCATCATCTATATGGGCTGCATCTTGATTGGTTTAGTAAATGGACGCGCGTCTGACGTCAGCGTGTGGTCAATTCGGCGGGTAACTTTGACAACATGAACGAACAGACGCATATCGTTATAACTATATTGTTTATTTTTATGGCATAATTATTACCGGCAGCACCAACTATACACTAGGCTAGCTCGAATTCGCCAAATGAACGTCCTTGTCGTGCGAACGTTTTATCGTCGCCGACAGGAAAGGAGGAGAAGACCGCAAGTTGACTTCTCATTATGTCATCAGACCATACTTCAATTAAAAACCTCGTCTCCTCCTCTCCCCATGTGCTACACGGCTCATTTCTCTGTTTTTTCGGCTTAATGGGAACCACCGGAACTTCCTGTAAAAGGTCTGAAAGTCATACATAAATAAATGCTGTCACACTATAAACAAACTCTCCTCTTTTCATCGGACCAAATTTCATCTGTTTGGTCCGGGGGAGGTTACACACCTATAATTTTGATTCGGACCAAACTGAAAAGTCCGAAAGTCCGGACCAAACAATGTACAGTAGGTGTGAAAGGGACCTTCATTTTTTTTTTTGTAAACAATAGGCTGTATTTTCATACGCTTCACATGCGTCGTTAGATGGCCAACTCATAAAATACCAACACATTCTCATCCTGGGGCGTCATATGACGCTTTTGCCAATGTGTATACACCCTTTAGCGTCAAAATAACTCGCTTCGGTCATAGGTAGGTTTAGGTCTGGGGTAGTGTCAGGGTTAAACCACTAGGAGGCGCCTTCTGGCCCATATTTATCTGCGTCTCATATTGAGGCTAAAGGGTGCCATCATGTGTGTTGGATGTTTACGCATTGTCAAAAGCATCAGTTTATGACACCTTGGGAAAATACCTACAGTACATGTTCCCATGAGATCGGATGAATCTAAAATAAATAAATAAATAAAAATGATCGGATGAATCTCACGACACCTCAGACTTTGAACGACACTCATTTTGCGCTACGGTATGGGTTAATGACAGTGTTTGATCGCACTCCGACAGACGTAAGAAATCCTAATTGCCCCGATGCAAAGATTTAAAGCGAACAGAATCCCTGCCGCTCAAATGCATTAGCGGCGGCTGCATTAAACTAACATGGAAACACGACGTAGCCGTTCTCATTGGCGGAGCGCTGAGAGAGAGAGAGAGTCCCTGCGGGTGCATTCTTCGCTCTACCATAAGCAAACTGAATATGCATTAATGAACTCCATTGAAATGCAAAGTCTAGCAGCAATTTGTTCCATAAAGCTCTTAGGGAAATATGGATTAGACAGAGGGGCGATACATTAGGTGTTTCAGATAGCTTTGAGACGTTGTCTTTTTTTCTCCACCTTGCTTTTTCTTGACTGAGAGAACCTGCTGTGGTTTCAATATGCATGAAGCCCTTTTCATGTGGGCCGCTCGCTCTCTTTGTCTGTCGCTGTAGGTGGCATGAGGTGGTCAGTGTAAGGCTGGCACGCTGAGCACAGTGTTCTTCACATGCTAAAGGGGTCACACACAACAACACCTTAAATTGTGTTCTGTTGAAGATAGTCAAATCGGGCTAAAGTTTGGATGAGCTACTTAAACGACTTTTAATTTGACACAAGAAACACTATATGGCAGGAGAGCATAATTTATATGTAGTAGAAAACTACATTTCCCTGTAACGTCATCAGAAAAAAAATGCTATATTCTAGAGCCAGACCGATATTTCGGCCGATATTAGGCATTAATAAAATGTACTATTATCTTAATGACTCGTAAATGTAAGTACATTTAGAAAAAGTTCATTGTGGTTTCCAAGCTCATTAATGTTAACGTTAGCGGTCTTCCACTGATGATAGTGGCATTAGCTAGCTAGTCTATGATGAGCCATAATTTAACAATAGATAACGTCATACTGCAAATTGTAAAACATACATTTTCAATATACAGTGGTGTGAATAAGTTTTGGCACCCATGCTAAAGTTGCCTAAAAAGAGGAATAAAAAATAATCTTTTGGATATTGATCTTAATCCCTTAATTAGAAAAATGAGGAAAACTCCAACCTTTAAGGACACACATTTTCTTTGTGAATGAATAATGTATCATAAATAAATAAATGTTTTTCCTTAAAATACAGGGTGCATAAGTCAGGACACCCCTATGTTAAATTCCCATAGAGTCAGGCAGATTTTTATTTTTAAAAGCCAGTTATTTCATGGATCCAGGATAATATGCATCCTGATAAAGTTCCCTTGGCCTTTGGAATTAAAATATCGTAAAAATTAAAATATATTGGCATGGTTTTACTTCAGTTCGCCTAATAGCTGGTTTGATTTGCATTGAAAGATGATCTTATGGAAAGTACCCCATGCCAGTCGCTAGGTGTGGTGAAGGTGTGTGATGATGTGGGGATATTTTAAGGGAACTTTATCAGGATGCATATTATCCTGGATCCATGAAATAACTGGCTTTTAAAAAAAAAATCTGCCTGACTCTGTGGGAATTTAACATAGACTTATGCACCCTGTATTTTAAGGAAAAACATTTATTTATGTATGATACATTATTCATTCACAAAGAAAATGTGTGTCCTTAAAGGTTGGAGTTTTCCTCATTTTTCTAATTAAGGGATTAAGATCAACATCCAAAAGATGATTTTTTATTCCTCTTTTTAGGCAACTTTAGCATGGGTGCCAAAACTTATTCACACCACTGTAACAGGCCAAGGAGAGATGATGATTGAAGCGTGTTTCATCTGTTTTTATTTTATTTTTGAAATATTCATTTATACCGATAGTTTGGAAAATGCCTAATATCGGCCGGCCGATATATCGGTCTGGCTCTATTTGGAACTTGATGGACACAAAGCAAACCATGTCACAAAAACCACGGTATATGTGTAACGGTATAGATTGATGTATACAGCCTCGGGCCACCTGAGTGAGTCTGGTTCCCACACACACTTTCAGGAGGCCCCTGGTGTAGAGAAGAGAGCCACACTGAAGGGCCGAATCAGTGACAGCAGTGGCTGTACGGCTGCTGTTAGACCCTGAAGCGCAGACTTAATTAAACAGACCTCTCTTTAATGAAGTGGTCTCCTCCATCGATCCTGCTGAACATTGGGTCTCTTCCTCTGCTGGGTTGGCTGGCAGCCATTTGGCTTCGCTCTGTCAGCTCCGCGCGGCTAATTAGCTCTGTTGTTCTTTTGCCTCCCTGAGATTTCCTCCCTGTTTCATGTTGAGGAGGGAAATGCAAAGAGGGCTGGATCAGGCATATAACAACACAACTGCCACCCGTCCTTACATCCAAAACACGCTGCAGCGGAGACTGAGACATGTCTTCATGTAAAAGAGCACTCATTGTGTCTGTATGACTGTGTGTGGTTATATATGGTTAAAGGGATAGTTCACTTTGAAATTAATTTTTGGTTTTACCTCTAAGGCATCCAAGATGTCTTTGTTTCCACAGTAGTTTCAATTTTGATATTTTTAGTTCAAACCGTTCTTGTCTGTCAGTCATATAATGCAGGTCTATGGTCACCACCTCAGAGCATGCACAGAGAAGTCCAAATTAAATATGATTTAATGACTCGTAAATGTAAGTAGATAGGGTTTGGTATCGTTTGAATTTGAACGATTCTGATTCCGGTTCCTTGTTTCGATTCCGGTTCCTAACGATTCTCGATTCCGATTCTTTTAAGAGGCAGGGTCAAAAAAGTTTAACTAACCTTGCTAACCAACGGCCTTTCTGAAGGAAATAATCCTTTCTGAAGGAAATACTCCTGTCACAAATACTTCTTTTGTCACAAATTTTGCATTTTGCCGAGATTTCGTTATTTTTAGAAAAGTGAAGCCACACTTTGGATCGCCGACGTAAGCTACTCATGTTCGACACGCGTGGTTATGCCAACACTTCCGGTAGACGCTTCTTCGTAGGTGTTGTTCAGCGGTTTCTTCTTCCGCTCGGCGGACTGTGAATATCGAAACTAGGAATTGAAATTTAAACTTTTGAACGATTCCGGGAAAAACGAAAAGTTAGTCCCGATTCCAATCGATACTCGATTCTCGATACCCAACCCTATAAGTAGAACACATTGATGGCCTAAGACACGAAACGAGCGGTTTGTGTGAGAAAACGAACACGTTATTTTGTTAGTGTGGGGCTATTTTGAGCTTTGTTAGTGGTATTAACTAGCGATTTTGAATTTTCGTTACTCTCTGCCCTAAATAGTGTTATACTAATCAGTTTTTAGAGATAAAACTCTTTACATTCGATTATCATAAAACAAATCTCAGAGAACGGTCGACTAGGTACCGATGTTTTATTAGACCAAAGGTTCATTATTGCGCTATGATTGAATCTGGAAATAAAGAAAAACGACTGTAATGACATGTCTGTAAACAGATTCATTAATATAAGTTATTACTCCATCACCTGCGTTACATCATTAAACAACGTCGTTGAACGACCAATTTGCTACAATACGGTTTCAGGAACATTACTTGATTTCTTCAACGATGCATCGATTTATGGCGTCGTACAGAAACTCACCAATAAATGAATCTGTTTGCAAAATAAAGTACTAGAAACCCGGACTTGAGTAAAAGTACAAGTACTCTATCAAAAAAGTGACTTGAGTAGAAGTTGAAGTGCTCTTTAAGCACCACACTTAAGTAGAAGTACTAAAGTATTCAACATTTTTTGTACTTAAGTATGGCAAGTAGTTTATTTAAAAATTCACTACTTAAGTACTAAAAGTACAAGTATTGTGTCATGTAATTATTAAAGAAAGCAGTCAAAAGTTTGAACTAGCAATCAAATAAGTCGTTTTGGCGGGATACAAATTTGCTTTGGCGGCCATTGCAGGACAACCCCTGCATTAGTTGTCAATGTGTGTGTCAATCAATACCATTACCCTATAAAACTGGCGCGTGATTTAGGCAGCATGAAAGCCAAATTGCAACGAATGATTCGTAAAATTTTTATAATTGTAACGAGTAACTAGCAGAACATTAAAAAAATATCGAAGTAAAAGTATTAAATTCATCGAAAATATCTACTGAAGTAAAAGTAGAAGTATGAGAAAAAAACAATACTCTAGTAGAGGACAGATACAGCATTTTAGTACTTAAGTAGTCCTACTTTGTTACTATACATCTCTGCAAACATGATATGAGGCAGGATTGGGATAAGCAGTCTCGATATAGATTTGCCTATATTCTTTTCCTATAGGGGTTTCAAAAAGGTTTTTGTTAAGAGTTGCCATGAACTATGCCAAGGTGAATCACAGCATTATAACCTTTTATTTGAAGCAAAAAATAACTTTGACAATCGGACAGAAAGACAAAGGTACAAGACTGAGTTTTTTGATTGTTATACAGCATGCATGGCCGGCACCTTCAGCAGCTTTGGAGGAATAACCGGAAATAACAATGTGAATACGTGATTGAACTGGCTGATTCGCATCAGTTTTCAGTGTTTAAAGAGGCATTCTTTGTGTGTGGAGCTTTAGACCACAGCAATGACAGGAGATGTTGAAGGTTAGCTCATATCAAGCGCACTCGCTGCAGAACGGCTTCAGTCGCCACATTCACACTGAGCCAATTTAGCATCCGCGGAGCAGCATAATAATAAGATATACAATTATACGTATGCTGGACTGACCCGAAACCCTTAGACTGAAATCGTGTCCTTATGTATGTATTCAAATAAGACGAGAGGTGTCTCCTTATGTGGGCAAAATGAGGCTCGAGAACGACGCAAATCTGTGAATAGGCGGGAAAGAGGCTGGCGAGGTGAGGCCGCGGCGTCCAGCTTTGCGTTTGTGAGATGCAAACACACACTGTAAAAATTGAATCATGGGAAATATTGAGAACATTTCACTAATGAAACCAAGAGATACATTTTCCTTATTTTTTTAAGGAAACATGCACAATTTTGAGGCTTGAATTGAGGAACCGATTAAGCTGATAAAATTAAGGAAAAAGGGAGATTTATGTGGTTTTATTTTATTTTTATTTTAAGAAAAATAATTTATTTTAAGAGATTTATGCGGTTTTATTTAGAGACACCATTGTTAGTTGCCAGCATGCTTTGCACATGGCTGGTAATGGAGAGGAAATATTGAAATCAAGTGTTATTTTACGTGTTTTTGAGTAAAGCGAAACAACTGTTAATGTTTAATGTTCAGTTATGTTTGACATTTGAAAGAGTTTCTATTATCTTGAAGTTTTGATCGTTACCATTGTGCAGAAGAGTAGGGCGTGCATGTATATGTAGGTATGATCATTGAGTAAAAACTTTGCTTTAATACTAGTGCAGTATCAAGTTTGGTTATGTGCTGTATTAGTGGTATACATTCTTTTAATAATGTAATATAAGTCATTCAAATTAATTTAGTCAAATATAAACAGGTTATTTCACACACTTTTGAGCGTCAACTTAAAATAAAAAAGCATCTTCACTAAAAATATTATAGACTAAATAATTAAGGGGATTTTACATGAAAGAAATCACTCAAAAATGTGTATTATTGTTACCATAATTTATTTTTTTCATTAAAATAGCAGTGACATGTTTTACTATTATCATTGACTGAGCTATTTTTACCTGGTAATGAGGAAAATGAAAGGTTGCTTACTGTAAATGTGAAGCTATTAAATGTTGTAAAGGTCAGATATTTTACAATTCAGGCAAAATTACATTTATCTTCTATTGTTACTACTGTGATTCATTTTAGTTTTATACATTTTTCTGAGAATATTTCAAATCAATTGTTTTTTTCTCCCTTAAACCACTGGTTGCACCATGACCAAGATAGTCAGCATGTCTTTATTTCACTACTTCACTCCGAAGGTTGATTTAAGAGTAACTTCAAAGCTTTTTCCACCCACTGAGCAAAAGACATGAGACACACAGGCCAGTGATCGCATGTGTTTATTCTGCTCTCTGCTGGTGAAAAAGGTACAGTGCTAAAAGGTGAAGAATAGATAGGCCTACATCAGGACTTAACTACACACATAAGAACGTTCTGCTCAAAGCTGCCAGATCCTACCAAAAAAAAAAAAATAAAAAAATAAATAAAATTCAAGATGCACTGAATCCAGTAAATGGCATCTAGTGTTTGTATGGCCTAAAAAGGAAAATTACCTAGTCACTTTTTTAGTACACTCTCAGAAAAAAAAAAAAGGTACAAAAGCTGTCACTGGGGCTGTACCTTTTCAAAAGCTAACCTTTTTTCCATTGTAGGTGCTAATAAGGACATTTTAGGTGCTAATATGTACATTTTAGGTGTTGATGTACATTTTAGGTGCTAATAAGTACTTTTTTAGGTGCTAATATGTACTTTTTAATTGCTAATGTGTACATTTTAGGTCCTAATATGTACATGTTAGGTGCTAAAATGTACATTTGAAGTGTTAATGTGTCCATTTTAGGTGGTAATATGTACCACGAAGGCAGTGTTTCCCAACCCTGTTCCTGGCGGCACACCAACACTGCGTGTTTTCTTTGTCTCCCTAAAACACACCCGATTCAACCCATCAGCTCATTAACCCACCTGTTTATGAGCTGATGGGTTGAATCAGGTGTGTTTGATAAGGGAGACAAAGAATACACGCAGTGTTGGTGTGCCGCCAGGAACAGGGTTGGGAAACACTGACTAAGGTACCAATATGCAGCCTTTAGGTACAAAAGTGTACCTTACAGCCCCTGTGGCAGCTTTTGTACCTTTTTTTCTGAGAGTGTGGCCTATCAAATTGAATTATATACTAATCTGGGTACTTTCCTGTTATCCGGACCCCACCATATACCATTTTGGAACTATAGTCATCCCTGATTGTTCTTAACCCCAGTGACAGGTAGGTTTAGGGGCGGGGTTAGGGGTAGGCCATCGTGGGGTCCGGATAACAGGAAAGTACCCTAATTCAGGTCTAAGGCTATATTTAATAGACTGAATTGGTGGGTCAGTTACATTGTATAAACCTGGGCAAAATGGTGCCAGTCCAAGCCGGTCACAATTAACCCTCTGGGGTTGTTCGTTTCAGAGTCGCACTCGGGGTGTTGACCCAAAGGGCGGGATTCATATTTAAAAAAAAAAAAAATCATGATTTACTCGTTTTTTATAATATTTTTTCTTTTCTTTTTTGGTGTTTTGAGAAAATTTAAAAAAAATATATATATAATTAGTATTAATGCAATAATTATGACAAAATTTCCCCCCATTGAACATAATAGAAAAAAAAAAAATTTTTTTTTTAAGCTGTATTTCATTTTAGAGTCAAGCCTAGGCCTCATAAAAGCAATTTTTGAAATGAGATGGATGCCATCTGGTGGACAAACTGAGCATTTTAAAAATGCAAAACACATGTATAATCTGAATTTTTAGTGTGTTTGTGTGTGTGTGTGTCTGGATGTGTTTGTTTTGCACTCTTGATGTTTTATAGATTCACCCCTTCACTGTTGTGTGCTTTTTTTTTCAAGATCGTGGCTGATTTGTAGGTTGTACGCACAAAAAAACTCAGTATTTTCACATTTTTGCCAATTTCCCATTCATTTTCCATGCGGGTCCATTTGGACCCCAATACCCCAAGTGTGACTATTATTTGTCCCCAATTTTTTTGGGTGTTCAAATACCAAATACCAACAAAGTCACCAAATTTCGGACCATTTCGAGAAAGCTGTGATATAAAAAAAAAAAAAAAATTATTTAAATTCATCCATTTGGGCCGAACAACCCCAGAGCATATTGTCACTGCACATAGGCTCATGTAAATCAATATTAATATCTAGGCCTAAATTAGTCTCTCTTCCTCGTGTCCCTCATCTGCTGTGACTGTCCTGCAACACCACATGGTGGTCACCCTACGTCCAACATCAGCAACTGCATAAAAATCATGCAGTTTAAGCTACAAGAATTATATTGTAAAAAAAGTGCTGTGCCTGCAGGAAAAAAATGCACATCGATAGGATCGCTCTTATCTTCCACAAGCCTGTCTGAGAATACGGTTCTTCTGAAGGATTTCCAAGCTCCACGTGTGTCATCGCAACGACATCTCCCGCTTTACCTCAAACACATTCGCAAATGAACGACCAATGCCTGTATGTTTATAAAATCCCTCACTCATCCGCGTACTCCCCTCAGAATCAATGGCGAGCGCTGTTTCCCCGCTGACAGCCCCAGAGAAACGCACCTCTAATCATGGCAGGGTGTCTGAACGCAAACACCGAGAATGACATCCCGTGCCAACAATGCACATCCGACACTTCTCTCTCCCTCCAGATCCCTCCTCTTAGCTCCCTCGCATTGTTTTCCACGCTTGTCTCCCGGCAGCGGGAGCGTTTCCCTCTCTTAGTGTCAATTAAAAGAGTGAACTCTCTGCATTTGTCAACATATCATCTCCGGGCCCCGGCGTGACGCGCCGATGATTTGTCGGTTCTTCCTGACACGGTGTGGGAGACGGTGATCTCCCTCATTAGAGACAGAGCGAGAGCCATCATATCTGACATGATACTTACCAGCTGAAACCCCTCCACCCTCATCCACGAGGCTGTCAGGCTTGACATATATGGCAAGCCGTTTTAGCTTAAATTGTATCCAACCATACTCGTCATTATTGCATTTTTACCAGTAAGAATTCAATTAGGAAAGCTTTACAATTTAATTCCTACTAGTAGCAATTACAATTATAGAGCTCTCTAATTAAATTCTTACTAATAACAATTACGATTAGAGAGCTGTCTAATTCGATTTTTACTAATTGCAGAGCTCTTTAATTGAATTGCTCTTTAATTTACTAGTAAGAATTCAATTAGAGAGCTCTCTAAATCAGTTTTTACTAGTAAGAATTACATTAAGAGAGATCTTTAATGCAATTATTACAATTAAAAACTGATTTAGAGAGCTCAATTCAATTCTTACTAGTAAGAATGCGATTGCAGAGCTCTGCAATTCAATTAGAGAGCTCTTTAATGCAATTTTTACTAGTAACAATTAAATTAGAGAGCTCTTTCAATTCTTACTAGTAGCAATTACAATTAGAGAGCTCTCTAAATCAATTCTTACTAGTGAAAATACAATTACAGAGCTCTCTAATTCAATTATTACTAGTAACAAATACAATTGCAGAGCTCTCTAATTTTGACTTCCATTCATTTTTAATTACAGAGCTCTCAAATTGAATTGTACTAGTAAGAATTACAATTAGAGAGCTCAACAAATGCATTTTTACTAATCATATGTCTCCATTGATTTCCATTCATTTTTAATTACAGAGCTCTCAAATTTGAATTGTTACTAGTAAGAATTAATATTATTGAGCTCTACAATTCAATTCTTACTAGTAACAACTCAATTGCAGAGCTCTTTAATTCAATTACAGAGCTCTTGAATTGAATTGTTACTAGTAAGAATGCAATTACAGAGCTCCCGGATTCAATTCTTACTAGTAACAATTATATTTGTAGAGCTCTCTAATTCAGTTATTAGTAAGAATGCAATTTTAGAGCTCTTTAATTCAATTACAGAGCTCTGCAATTATTCACATCTTTAATTAATTTTTTTACTAGTAAAAATTAAATTAGAGAGCTCTCTAATTGCATTCTTACTAGTAAAAACTGAATTAGAGAGCTCTCTAATTGTAATTCTTATAATAATTGAATTAGAGAGCTCTCTAAATGTTATTCTTACTAGTAACAATTCAGAGCTCTCTAATTAAAAATGAATGGAAGTCAATGGAGACATATGACTAGTAAAAATTCATTTGTAGAGCTCTCTAATTGAATTGTTGCTAGTAAAAATGCAATTACGACAAGTAAGGCTGGGTATAATTTAAGCTAAAACGGCTTGCCATATGTCATATCATAACCATTAAAAAGATGATTGCGACTTTTTTCAATTACCAGTTTTCATCTCACAACTCTGACTTTATAAATCGTAATTGCGAGAAAATATAAAGTCATAATTTTGAGATATAAACTTACAATTCTGACCGTTTTGCTCGCAATTCTAAACTCGTTTGATCAGAGTTGCGAGATACTCGCAATAGCGAGAAAAAAGGTCAGAATTGCGAGTTTATTTCTTGAACTTGAAAAAATGCTTAACATAGCTTAATGTAGCTACAAAGACAGTGATGTTAAAAGGCCAAACTCAGTAAACGCCACACTAATAAAGCATACACTGTACAAAAAAGCAGATGAGCCCAGAATATGAAAGCAACACGTTTAATTAAGTGGAAACAAACTTCCATGGACTGTAACGTAAGAACACTGTGTGTAACTCACAATCTGTTATGTTATCACTAGCAATTTAGCGATATGCTAATTAGCATGTGCACTAGAATTTGATTTAAAGTTGCTGTTGAATTGCTATGTGAAAAAATTAGGGCTGTGCAAAAATTAATTGCGATTAATCGCATCCAAAATAAAAGTCAGTGTTTACATAATATATTTGTGTGTGCTGTATATAATTATTTTGTATATATAAATACCTATGCATACATGTATATATTTAAGAATTATTTGCGCTTAAATTCTGTATATATATATATAAATACATAATCTATATTATATAAATATAAATATTTTATATATGAATAACACATTTTCTTAAATATATACATGCATGTGTGTGTATTAATATATATAAAATAATTATATATAGCACACACAAATATATTATATAAACACAGACTTTTATTTTGGATGCGATTAATCGCAATTAATTTTTGCACAGCCCTAGAAAAAATACTTAGTATTTTTTTTGTACTTTAAATTATTTACACATTGCTCTCAATGCTGTGTGTGATAACTTTACAGTATATTGTAATGTAGCGACATTTTTTGGGTGGTGGTGTTGTTTCGTGGTTTGCGATTTGATCCCCTTTGTCATGTGATTCCCTTATCTTCATTTGTCCTCATGTGATGATGTCATGTGCTTCCCTAGTCTCATGTGTTATGTTGTCGTTCGTCTTGTTTGTGTACGGGTGTGTCTTGGTTACTCAGTTCCTGTGTATTGAAGCCCTTGTGTTTGCCTTGTAGTATTGTGCCTGTAACATTGTCATGTCATGTTTGTTGGAAGTTAATCTGCACTTGGATTCTCACTCTTGCCTTCAGTGGGCATTCATTGCATATGATTTGTTTTTTTACTGTATACAGGTTATTTAGCTAAATATGATTTACGTACTGGATTTAAGAAAGTGAATGAAGATCAACTTCATCAACAACAAAAATTAATCAGTGATCACCAGCGCATTCGAGCCCTTTTCCAAAATGAATCAAATACTTCTCAAACAAATATCACTGATAATATTGTGGTCAATAAAACAAAATACATTTCATTATAATTAATATGACTATATACAAAACTAAAGTCACCTAAATTCACGTTTCTGTCAATCTGAGGTTGCTTTTGATTGCGTAATCTGATGTCATCATCTTTGCCTTAAAGGAGAACTCCGGCGAACAATGAACCTTTGGTCTAATAAAATCGTTCTCTGAGATTTGTTTTCATGATAATCGAATGTAAAGAGTTTTATCTCTAAAAACTGTTTAGCGTATAATGCTACAGTAGTAGCTACAGTAGTAATGGGGGCATTGACTAAGTAAAAAGAAATCGCTAGTTTAGATTTACCACTAACAAGGCTCAAAATAGCCCCACACTAACACAGTAACATAATGAGGGTCCATACATGCAAAACCAAGCATTGAGAACTTTGTAAGTGTACAGACCGTTTAATAAGAAGATATTTTATAAAGACAGTTCACTTCGTGTATACAGACAGGAGCCATCTTAGAAAATAGTCTCGATAAGTCGATCCCCGAACGCCGTTCATACAGTTCAGAAGTTCGCTGAACTTCATACAGTTCAGATCACTCAGAACGACGTTCGTGGTTTGACTTATCGAGACTATTTTCTAAGATGGCTCCTGTCTGTATACGCGAAGTGGACTGTCTTCATAAAGTATCTTCTTATTAAACGGTCTGTACACTTACAAAGTTTTCAATGCTTCGTTTTGCATGTATGGAGCCTCATTATAGTATATACATATATATTAACTTTATGTGTTATTTTTAATTTTTATTTTATTTTTTTTCTCTCTCTTTTTTGTGTTACATGATTTATGACATGATTTCTAAATGACTGACCGAAGAAATAAATAAATACAAATTATGTTAGTGTTACTGCGTTAGTGTAGGGCTATTTTGAGCCTTGTTAGTGGTATAAACTAGCGATTTCTTTTTACTTACTCAATGCCCCCATTACTAGCATTATACGCTAAACAGTTTTTAGAGATAAAACTCTTTATATTCGATTATCATGAAAACAAATCTCAGAGAACGATTGACTAGGTACCGATGTTTTATTAGACCAAACAAAGGTTCATTGTTCGCCGGAGTTCTCCTTTAAATGCTAAATGCAATGTACTTCCCATTCTCTTCAATTTAAAACAGATTCTTACATGTGTAATCCCACAATTTACTTTTTTTTTTTTTTTTAAAAACTCAACTTGTAGTTTATTTTAATTATTGTGATCACTTCGCTTTTCTGCTTCTTGATTTGTGGTGGAGCAGAGCCTCCAAGAAAAAAGAAAAAAGGAAAAACCTGAAACAAGAAAATAAAGATCATTTTGTTACTTCTAATACAGAAATCGAGTCCACCCAGTCGGCCTTCGTCAGGTAGCTTAGTATAATATAACCCAAAAGCTCCATCTGACCACAGGCCGACAGTCCTTATTGTTCCGCCTTCCCACAATTCCCTATAGACTGTTTTAACAAAATTATATTATAAATACCATCGCTGTTTTAAACGACATCCTTTTGCCAAGTGCACCCAGCCTGTTTCAGTAGTTCTTCAATCATTTTTTCCGGTTTTTCCAGTCTTGCAACAGTATTAAAAGGCTAAACTAGCCTACTGAATAGCCCAGAATATGAGCAAAAAGTGGATCCTAAAAGACACTGGATAGAAAAATAATCACCATCTTAGTCCATTAAGCCAAGTTAAGCACTCTTTTGTGGTTTTCTACGTGAGGAAAACTTTTAACATGCAATTTGGTTTATTCTGGCTTGTTATATTTGATTGTATAGACCATTTCACAAGATGTAAACAACACTGGTGCAGAAGCACTTCCTGTTTCAGTTTGTAACTGTTTTCTTTATTTCACATGTAAAGAAAACATCTTAAAGATGTTTGTTTAACTTTTTGATTCAGTTTTATATGGTCTATTGGTTGTATTTTATCCCAGCTTTCATGTAGTGTTAAAAAACTGAAACAGAAAGTGCTTCTGGACCAGTGTTGTTTACATCTTGTGAAATGGTCTATATATAAATTGGGAACTGAATATGGTCTTTTATACTGTTTTAATGCACGTGCTTTTGTGTCTGTTGAACATTTTAGAAATCCCAAGCGGATTTTTCACAGCATAAAGATGTACCAACCCGATCTCACGACCAAGTCGTACGAATTCGACGAATGATTAAAAAGTGGCTAATTCGTAACAATTCATACGACCTCACTCGTACGAATTAATACGATTTTGCTAAATCGTACATATTTTACGAATTGGCCAATTCGTATGAATTCGTACGAATGACCTACCCCTGACCCCGCCCCTAAACTTAACCATCACGTGGGTTTAGACAAATCGTACGAATTAGTACGAGTGAGGTCGTACGAATTAGTACGAATTAGACACTTTTTAATCATGCGTCGAATTCGTACGAATTGGTCGTGAGATAGTGTTGGATGTACAGCTACAGTTCTTCGGCATCCGTTTGACTCGCCTATTTCTCTCATTGTTCCGATACTGGCTTTTGTTATAGGGGGTTTAACACTTATTTGAGATTCTCATTTGTTAAATAACATTTGTCTCTCGCAGTCATTCTGTTGGATTTCCACTCCAGAGAACGCTATAGACGGATTCACACACTGTTAAAAAAAATTAACAGTATACTCTTGTGTTAATGTTTGTTTGATGCGGTAAATAATTTGAATATCAAATAAAATGTTATGACCAAAGGCAAAGTCAACGTACTTTTTTCAGTAACCTTATACCTCTCTTTCCATGAAGGTGTCATATGGACAAACCTTAAATATTTAGTGTGTCTGAAGATCCCGGTTCCCCAGGTGTCTTCTTTAAGGTTAAGACTTAAATTGATGCAATATAACTATAATAAATGACCCCATACGCACCACAGACAAGTGTTTGTGCACAAACATCCACGTCAAGAAAGTAATACAGGAATTTGATCATATTGTTTGTGTATATACTGGATCTCCTGGGTGTATATACTGGTTTTGCCGGCCTGTGTTTTGTACTGCATGTTCCCACACAATAACGTCTTCAAACAAACTCCTTAAATTTGCTCTGTAGGATTTGTGTTTACATATCTGTAGCTCTGCCCTACTAACCCTCAAGTTGTTCCAAACCTGTATAAATGTCTTTTTTTCTGCTGAACGCAAAGATATATTCTCTATATATTGATATTAAATTATTTTCTATATTTTTTAAATAATTTTTAGGAGACTGTGCATTTTCCAAGACATTGTTTTTCCCAGCAGGTTTTCCACCTTGTATTGTTAATGCCATCCTTTCTACCTCATATCTTTTACAATCGAATAAAATGTGTTTTATTGTCTCTTGTGTGTTACAGTGGGTGCAAAGTCCACTGTGGTGTTTTCCTTTTCTGTGTGATGTGAAGTCGAGTAATTATCTTTTCTTCTTTTGGATTTCCGGCCCGCCTAAAGCTTACGTCTACTTGTTTTTGTACATTATATAAATGTCGTCCAGTTTCAGCTATATCCTAGTATTCTTGCCATATTTTGTTTGTATTTCCCTTTATAATGGTTTTCATTTCTGCTCTACATAACGGTACTTGTTTATCAACTTTTTTCCTGTTTTATCAACCCGATCTCACGACCAATTCGTACGAATTCGACGAATGATTAAAAAGTGGCTAATTCGTAACAATTCATACGAATTAATACAATTTTGCTAAATCGTACATATTTTACGAATTGGCCAATTCGTATGAATTCGTACGAATGACCTACCCCTTACCCCGCCCCTAAACCTAACCATCACGTGGGTTTAGACAAATCGTACGAATTAGTACGAGTGAGGTCGTACGAATTAGACACTTTTTAATCATGCGTCGAATTCGTACGAATTGGTCGTGAGATAGTGTTGGTTTTATTGATCCTTTAGCCAAAACATCTACAATCTCATTTCATCATTTTATTTTTTCCCGCATTAATTTCCCACATGTCTAGTACAATTATGTGGTTTTGTTTTATTAATACTATGTATACTTTTTTCTTGATTTACCCTGAAAGAATGGAAGTGAAATGTGACAACATGCCCCATAGGTGCCTCACATTGTAACATCACCATATAACAGTTTAAAATGCTATCTCATCTAATCCAAAAAAATATACAAGTCAAACCAAAATATTTTCTTAATAAAATACAATTATTAACTTTTTCACATAAAGTAAATGGCATTTTTTTAATAATTAAAAATAAATAATTTTTGAATATGACAACAAACACACCATAAAACACAGCTATACAGCATAGTTCAAAGCAAAATAATAATGAATCATTTCTGTACATTGACTCTCAGTCTTTGTTGGTCATGTTTTCTCAATAGAATTCATCAAAGTATAGAATATAAAAGCATATTTCTAATAGGGGCACATTGTAACGCAGTGTGACAACATGCCCCGACTGCACAACTGGGTTTAAACCCTGCTAGTGTCTTCTGCTAGTTAGCGAAGCATTAAAGAACAAGAATAAAATAATTTCAGATTTGTCTAAACTTAAGTAAGAATTAAATGTTCAGTGATATCTTACAAAGATTTCAGATTTCATTTGGTGTTGAGCAGATAAGGAACTCCCGCACACTATCATTACTTGCACTTTTCAATCAAGTTTATTCACACACAACGTTTCGGTCACACGACCTTCGAAGGCTTGAATGCTTGAATGACTAGCTGGTCTTATTATCCGACGCACCTATCACCTGCAGGTGTGCGATGGAGTTTGGTCACTAATTGTCTCTATATAGTGTTGAAATGGCAACTAGTAAATACACCAAGTTTCATCATGTCAGCATGTGTGGTGGAAGTATTTAAAACAAGCGTGTTACAACTAGCCCCGCGTTACTTTGTGCCTCGTGCTGCCCTACCTCTTTCTAGCTCAAATAGAGTAAATGCCAAGTGCAGATCTCTTAGATCTTTCTACTATTACTGGATTTTGAGCAAATGTCTGGTCTCTACACTGTAAAAAAAAGTAAAATAAAAAAAGTTTTCCTGTTAAAAATACAGTAGCAACATTTTAGGGTTTACAGACTTTTAATCATACATAATTTTACAGCAATAAACCGTCTTTTTTATCTGATATAATGTTAATTTACTGACCTTTTGAAGTAATATCTGTTTTGCTCCATTGTAATACACTTACAGCCAATAATCTACTCAAGAGTCAAGTCACATGACCAATCAAAGCTCATCATAAGCAGCTCTTCCACAAGAAAATCAACACTATTGAAATTTTAAAAATGCAATAAGCATTAATTTAACAACATTAAAGCTAACATAAAACCGTAATGTACATAACTGATTAGAAAAAAACTAAGAAAATTATGAAGAAAGAGTTATTTAAAAAAAAACATTGTGAAGTGTCTCACAGGGAAGAATGTCAATTTACATTTTTTCACTGTAAATTTTACAATGACTTATTCTTTTTCACTTCCAAAAACTTTATTTTTTCAGTAAAATTACATTAAATGTACCATTTTTATATATATATATATATATATATATATATATGTATATATCACAGCTAGCATTTTTCTTTTTTGTATTTACCATTAAAATCACAATTTTTTACAGTGTGCACAGCTGTTATGGATAGATTTTCAGAGCTGTGAATCTTCAAAAAAGATCAGCTTTTTCAACATTATTTATTGCATTTTTATCATTACTACATTACACATGGTATTTCCACATTGTTTCTTATTCCACTCATTTTCCTTATTGTTCTCCATGTCTGATAACTGAGTTTCTCTTCTAATTGGAATATAGAATAGTCTCCATTATTCTGATTGGCTGTCCGAATAATTGTTTTCCTAACTTGTGTACACTCTAAAAAATGCTGGGTTGTTTTAACCCAACTTTGGGTCAAATATGGACTAACCCAGCCGTTGGGTTAAACTTTTACATTACATTTTTAACCCAACATTTCGGGTTTGTCCATATTTGACCCAAAGTTGGGTTAAAACAACCCAGCATTTTTTAGAGTGTAGTTAAGTATTCTCACTTCACTATCATGATGTTTCTCCTCTCCAACCCTGGTTACTATTGCATAGCCTACTTTGGTTATTATTACTTCTGTCGACTGGTTTAAAACTTCCCAAATGCTGATTCCTGCAATAACAGTTCACATTATTTCTCGTCAGAGAATATGAGACTAATATAAAACCACTTGCATAAAAAAGGCTTTTATGTTTTTGTGACTGAGTTTTATGGTCCATGTCTTGCATTTGGTGAAACAGACTGCATCCCTGCGCATGGCTCATGGGAAAAGGAAGACAAATAGACGTAATTATAAGGGCCATGAAAGCCAAAATATCCAAAATATATCCAAATAAGATGACAAAAAAAACAAACAAACAAAACAAACACTAGAAACAAGCTTGAAATCACAACAGAAGTGTGGTGACACATTACAAGGACTCCATAACAACACTAAAACAGACAGGGTACACACAGGCGATGTCGAACACACCTATTGTGTGACACAATAGGTGTGTTCGGCTGCGACTGGATGCAACCGATCGGCGAGAATAGCCGCGTGCATGCAGGCGGGGAGGAGCTGCAAACGGAGACATTTCTGGTTCCCGTACCGACGGCTCACGTGGTGTTTGCATGCTTTACCACAGCTTAAGTGAAATAAATGCAACATTTGCCAAATAAACAGATATTTCAGACACATTTTCGTTCAACACTTTACTGCTTCAGTTCATACAGCATCTGTTTGAACTGTAATAAAGTTCAAAATAAGCCTATAATCAATGACGTGGAGTCAACGTTTTTTAATCAGTTTTATTTTGATAAACATGGCATAATATAACATCGCGACTACATGAAAAGACTGTTTACTGTTATAGAAAACTGATTTGTGAGCTTTAGTGGAACTAAATGTGCGAGAATAAACACGAAACGCACGTGATCGTTGTCATGCGTTGAATCCGGCGAATCGTGGAACAGCTGTGACATCATCAGAGCTCGTGCAGCCGCTCTTGAGAAGCTGCGCTGGCTGAGTCCTCCGGCTAGTGGGAGAGCTGGATTTGGGGTGTATGTGGAACAGTTAGGGTTGGAAATTAGTCGGCGTATTTCTAATGGAAGTTCTGTTCTCACTGCTGAATTAATGGCAATTCTATGGGCTCTATGGTGGATTGAGGAAGTCAAACCTAGAGAAGTTATTATCTGCTCTGATTCTGTAGGTGCTCTAGATAATTTAAAAGTAGGAAAATCTAAATCTCGTCCTGACATTGTCAATGACATCCTGAATGTGGTTTTTAGTACTAGGTTTATTTGCAACATCAGTTTTTGCTGGGTCCCCGGGCATGCTGGGGTGAGTGGGAATGAACGAGTGGATAATATTGCAAAGGAGAGCTAGGAAGAGAAGTAGATGTTCATTTATTATTAGGAAGAGTGGAATTAAGAGAAAAAATTAAAGAGAGTTTAATAAAAGAATGGCAGAGAGGGTGGGAAAAGGAAATTAGGGGTAGACATTACTTTTCTATACAACCTGAAGTTAGGAAAAGATGCTCATGTAACTTTTTGTCCCGCAGGGACTCAGTTAAAATGTGCAGATTGAGATTGGGGCACTGTGGGTTGAATTATTCTTTGCACATTGTAGGGAAGCATGTTTCTGGCTTGTGTGAATGTGGGAGTCTTGAGACTGTAGGGCATGTTTTCCTGGAATGCAGAAAGTATAGGGTTGAAAGAAATGTTCTCTTTAGTAAACTGTCAGGACATGGAGTTAAGGCTTTTTCTGTTTTATCTTTGTTTGGATACAGTGATGAGCATTAACTGATCTCCAAAGCAGTTCTTCAATTCCTGCATGACACAGGATTGTATGTAAGAATTTAGTACAAACTTTGACCCGTGGAGGGCAGTAATACGCTCAGCAGCGTCTACACTGCCGGAATCATATAAGAAGAAGAAGAAGAAGAGTCCTCCGGCTACTCTTGTATCGCTCTCGCGGTACTTTGATGGCATACATCACAGTCACGTGGAGTCAGCGCTGCATCAAGTCGGACAAAATTTCTAACCGGCATGCACTGTTTCAAGTCAGCCGCCGATCGGTCTGCGCAGAGCTGCATGAAGTCGAACAAGCCTGTTCTAACAAGGTGATAGGAAACAGCTGAGTGCAATCAATGAATGAACTGATGAGTGACAGACAGAATGCTGGGAAATGAAGTCAAATGTGAAAGACACTGTGAGAGCCATAGAGCCTAATGGAAAGCAAGGGAACACAACCAGACACTGTGACAGGTAAAAAACAAAAAACAAAAAAACAGTTGACATTAGGCTTGTTCGACTTCATGCAGCTCTGCGCAGACCGATCGGCGGCTGACTTGAAACAGTGCATGCCGGTTAGAAATTTTGTCCGACTTGATGCAGCGCTGACTCCACGTGACTGTGATGTATGCCATCAAAGTACCGCGAGAGCGATACGAGAGTAGCCGGAGGACTCAGCCAGCGCAGCTTCTCAAGAGCGGCTGCACGAGCTCTGATGATGTCACAGCTGTTCCACGATTCGCCGGATTCACCGCATGACAACGATCACGTGCGTTTCGTGTTTATTCTCACACCTTTAGTTCCACTAAAGCTCACAAATCAGTATTTTATAACAGTAAACACTCTTTTCATGTAGTCGCAATGTTATATTGTGTCATGTTTATCATGTTTATCAAAATAAAACTGATTAAAAAACGTTGACTCTACTTCATTGATTAGGCTTATTTTGAACTTTATTCTAGTTCAAACAGATGCTGTAAAGTATGAATGAAAATGAGTCTGAAATATCTGTTTATTTGGCAAATGTTGCATTTATTTTACTTCAGCTGTGGTATAACCATGCAAACACCACGTGAGCCGTCACTACGGGAACCAGAAATTGTCCGACTTCACGTCTCCGTTTGCAGCTCCTCCCCGCCTGCACGCGGCTGTTCTCGCCGATCGGTTGCATCCAGCCGCAGGCGATGTCGAACACACCTATTATTGTCAGATCAATAACACTTTTTGTATTATGTGAGCTACTATTCCTTGTACCATTAATACATACCAAATTTTACCTTCTCAACACTTCCCGTATATGTTCGCCTGCACATCTATACCACTTCTCTGTTATGTGGTAGATGTGCATATTGCCATAGACACATGACCATATTTTTACCACTCATAGCACCACAGTGGTCAGGTGGAGGAATATATGCCTATTAATAGCTCATGTATCTTATCTACACCAGGAAGACTCGCTTCATCAAACTTAATCAAAACAGAGAAGCTAATTGCATTTCTCCCCACTTGTTTACTTCCAGTAGCCCACTGTTGCCCCTGTCATATTACTAGCCTATCTTTCATTTGTTCTTCTGAAACATCTGTTGGTATTCAGTGGTGGAATGTAACGAAGTACAAATACTTTGTTACTTTACTTAAGTACATTTTTCACGTATCTTTACTTAAGTAGAATAAATAGTGCATACTTTTT